>CM036245.1:33349490-33658647 GCA_020698575.1 Bostrychus sinensis | reverse complement strand
TACTATTCTTACTATTCCTACTACTACTGCTACTCAGGGCTTGACATTAACACCAAACAGACAAACACGGGTAGATTTCAGTTTTGGCTGGTAACACTTTGACCTCCACAGCAGCCACTGGCCGGTTTTATTTATGACAACTTTAGGCCTGAATTTCTGTTGTTAGTGCTCCCATAAATAGATATAAAGTAATTCATCATTATTAGGGAAAAAGCAGCATCAAGTGACACAAAAACTGAATTAAGATATGCTTCAGTAAATATGCTATTTATTCTAGTTAACTAGGAGTTAATTGTAAAAGACTGTAAAACAAAACTTTCTTTTAGCTTATCATATACACAGTAAACATCAATATTTCAGCTGCATAAACTGTGGCTGTTGAAAACCATAACTGGCCCATAACTTCTGAAAAGATTGGACACAGAGGGTGAAAAAGTTCATGTCAAGCGCTGTTGCTATCCCACTTTGCCATGAAGTAAAAAAAGTAAAAAAAGAAAAACTCATTCAGAGATTGTAAAAAAAAAAAAAAAAAGACTTGAGAAAGTTTTCTTCAGATAATTACTAAAGTATAAGTGTGCTTTAGAAGAAAAACTTAGAAAGTACATATTCTTCTTTGAGTAAACGTATCCAGTTACTTTCCATGGCTGCTCAGTGGCACAATAAATCAACAAAAGGGGCTTTAATACCAGCTATAGCCCGCTCTGGGACACTGTCATTTTATCTTTTTACTGTATTTAATTGGAAGTTTTTCCCTGAAACATAACCCCACTCTTTCAAAACGTCTTTAAGGAGATTGATAAGAATTTCTACCTTTCTCTTAATGTTTTTTTCTTGCTTCCTTTCAGTCCAGAGCGAGTTTTGGCCACGGAGAGACTAAAGTTACCCGTGTGTGGCATTTGGTGAAATCGGAGGCAGGAGCGGAGGATAAGGACAGGCTGGGAAAGAGGGGAGTTGGCAGAGCAGGCCCAGGCCGCTGCACCAGGTGTCACTTAATTCAAATGATACTATTATTCATAGACAGAGGAAGCCCCCGCCCCCCTCCGCCAAATCATTTGCAACTGAATACAGATATAATCCTGGAAATATAAGTATCCATTAAGGCTATCCCATTTAGCAAACAAGGCGGCCATTGTGCACATGTTTGTGTGTATAAATCACGGGCCGAGGAAAAGGAAGAAAAAACACAGAGGGAGAAGGCCAAGACGAGATTTGAGAATGTCACCAACGACATGACGAGCCACTGCGGCGCACTAATGCAGAGATTTTACTGCTGCGGATACAACTGACGGCTTTTAGCTTAAATACAAGGATTATATACAGTACATTTTATTTATTATTTATGGATTTATACAGCAGAGGTTTAGGCTGGACAACACTTTATAATAACAACACACATTTGACTTAATTAAGGTTTCATCAGCCCATTTACAAAGCATTACCTCTACATTAATAATTACAGATACGCTGTAAAAAAAATAAATAAAAAATCTGTAACATATATGGTAAAATATTGGCAGCTGAATTTTACAGTAACTTTTACATTTAACTAAGCACTTTTTATTGCCTTGTCTATGACTCACAAAACATTGTAAAGGAAAACAAAGGTAATTCATTGTACAGTAAACTTCTGGTAACCACAGCTGCCAGTAATTTACCGTAAACTTTACAGATTTTTTTCACAGCACATATAAAAAACATTGTCATTAATTAAACACAAATCATAATTCTGTCTTTAAACTGTTTACCCTTTCTTTCTTTTTTTTTTTTTTTTTGCATACAAATTACTGCTGCATAATCTTGTATTGTTATAATAAAAGTGTTCATATTATTTCAGATAGCATATTGTTTAGTTTTTAATATTAGAAATTATCAATAAATAAATAAAACAAGAATATAAACTGTTCAGTGGGACGTGATGAGCATTTTTCTGCAATCACGCGCACTTTTATTAAACATAAAAAACATATAAGATAACACTTTATTTTACACTACACTACAAATGCTGTAACAAACGGTAATAACATGTAACTATGCTGTACTTATATTAGGACATTTGTGTACTTACAGTTTCTCAGTACAAATGTAATAAATGAGTTGCTACACTACTCTACCAAAGTACATTTTGTTTATTCAGAAACAGTACAGTACTTTACTAGGTAGTAATATGTACTTTGGTAGAGTCGTGTAACAAGTATTTTTTATTACATTTGTACCCAGAAACTGTAAGTACAAAAAATTCCACTATGTAACATGTTATTACAGTTTGTTACACTATTGCATTGTCGTTACATTGTATGAAGAGCGGTGTAAAATAAAGTGTTAGTTACCAAACATAATAAAGCCATAAATACAAATGGCCCAGGTTTTATAATCTTTTACTGCTTTTACCATAAACGTTTATATCATTTGCAGCCATCTGTCATAAAGCTGGTATTATTCATTCTGGAGCGAGTAAAAGTGCCTAAAAATCAGTCACACTTCTCAGTTGTAAAGTAAATTTTTAATATTTGATGATAAGATACTGCAGTACATGCATTTTCACATTGTTTTATGTGCCTTTATGTGATTTAACAACTAATTCCATCTTGTAATAAACACTGTAGTTTTGCATATTAGATGGTTATCGCTTTAAAGAAAATAAAGGACAATACTTTCAGATTTATCTCTTGTATTTAAACAAAGTCTGGGGTGTTTATAATAACCAATGTAAAAACAGAGAGAAGAAGGAATAAAATTAGTGCTAAAAATAAAAATAAATATAATTGTGATGCATAGGTACAGCAGTAGTCTCTTTATTCATCAACACATCTCTGATATACACACTTTTACTGAACCTGCTCTATGGCATCTTTCAAGCTACACTTTTTTTTGTTCTGTGTATTTTTTTCTTTAACCACTTTTTGTCCGTTTGGTCCAAGCTGCACATTACACTCTCTTCTTCTCTCATCTAATCCTAAATCCACTCACTGTCCTGCCGCTGTAATGAAAGGACAGACACATATTTGGTCTCTGAGCGCAGCCTTTGGTCCCAGGGAGAGTGAAGAGGAGGCCACAGTCTCTGGATTAATGTAATCCTAAAGAGAAACCTGTGACGGACCAAAACAATCAGGACAAACAATGGACACACGGCTCTGTCCCCCACCAACACGGGACACCCCACCCCAACAGCCCACCACCAGCTCTGGGAAGAGGAAAGGCACAAGGAGAGCACAGGATCCCTAAATATTTAAGATAATTGTCTGTAAAAAAAAATAAGTCCCACATTCAGACCAGCTGAAGTCTAGTCAAAAACAAGCTTGGACACACAGCTCTGTCCCCCACCAACTTGGGACGTCCCCCTGACAGCTCACCAGCAGCTCTGGGAAAACGAAAGGCACACTCTTTACAGAAATGACCCTTTATATCTGGGTCATTTGGATACTGACACGTGGGTGCATTTTAAATGATTGTAATAAGCGTCCAGGCGTCCTTATTTTACCGGGACTGTCCAAGTTTTAGGCTCCTTGTCCCGTATCCCAAGACATAAAAACAATCCTAGATCCCAGTTTTCAACAAAATATGTCTCAGTTGTCTCCATTTTAACAACAGAAAAGCAGAGGAACCTGAAAAACCTAAAGAATTTTGTTGCTAACATTATTTATGATGTCATTATTTTTATTTCTACATTTCCAATAAGATTCAAAACTTGAGCCCTACTGATATTCACTTTAATTACATGCACTGTGCACTGTGATTTGTAAAAAAAAAAAAAAAGTGTACTTTTGTGTCTAAAAATCTGGTCACCTTAATCTACTTTCTACTTGTCCACCATTTCTGACACAAAATGGATTTATTTTTCTGTTGTTGAATTATTTATATCTATAGTAAAAATCCTAATGATAAAACATGAACTGTGATGAGTGCAGGGCCACATGAGATGGGACAATGGCAGACGCTGATCACAGGAAATGTTATTTGAAGACTTCAAGCATCATTTGCATATCATGTTATAAAAACTGCTGTTGTGTTTAATTTACAGAAATATATTTTACATCAGGAAGCTTTTCTCCATTTTGAGCATAACAACTGCTGTGCTCTAACTTTTTTCTCACAGGTGTTCATCACTTTTGGCTCCAGTGTGAGTGACCCCTCTGTCCATCGGCCCATTAATGCTCAGTGTTTGTTTAGGACCAGCTCTGACGCATCCACACTTTCTGCCTGTCTCATGATGAAGACCTCAGCGTTCCTTGGCGTATAATTATAATTTTGACGGCGTCTGGACCCTTTCGCTCCTCTGCAGCTCCGCTCCTGTCAGGACATCCCATCACTGAAGTTCCCATGCCCCCGTCCCAATACAGTCATGATGTATTCAGGCACTGATGTATGAAATTCGTGCAAATAAAAAGCTTTGTCCTCCTACACTGGCTAATTATTTGACAGATTGGAGCCCCGTTGTGTGTGGATACTGCGAGAGGAGCCCATCCCCCAGCCAATAAAGAGGCCATTCGCGGGAACAGAAAAAAAATTCCTCTATAGCCTCCCCTTTTCTATTCTTTGTGAGAAGATTACATTTTTTCAGCACATTTTGGACAGGCAAAATAGGGGAAACTGTGGGTTTTAGGGACTGGGGGGGACCCTGTGTACCAGGGGGGCTCAAGACAGCAGTCAGTGGCGGCCTAAAAAGATTTTCTCAAGCAGAAATATTTAATCTTCTCAGGGAAAATAAAGAAGAGGGGGGGAAAAAAAAACAGGGGACAAAGAGAAGCTAATCATCCACAGGTCTAGCCCCGGCTCTGCTCTGAGTCTCTGCCCCGGGACTGTCTGTAAAAAAAAAAAAAAAAAAAAAAACTATAAAGACAAAAAAAGATTATGTAAGACAGAAAGAATACATCTGCATTTATAATTATGACCGTTCCCACATTCAACAAACAGCTTTTCATTTCTATAAGCCACAGAGACAGACTGAATAATTAATTAGATCTAAATATTAGCACGTTTTACTGTTGCATACGCGGGACAAAAAAAGGTTTGTTTAAGAATTAGACCTTCACCTCGCTCCTTCTTTTCCTCATTCTCCCACAGCAACAACACTGAAAGAAAAAGAAAAAGAGAAACAACTGACAACATTAAAATATTCACACATTAAACTATGGTCTTTAGGTTACTCTGAGTTCATCCACACACTAACGACATTTATGCAGATTTTTATTTCATGTGTTGTTTGCTTTTCTCTTTGATTCTTTTTTCACTATTATTATATTTCACTGTTTTTCTTCATCGCCATGTCTTTAGTGTTGACAAGTCGTGTGGGCAAACAGCCAATGGGAGCGCTCCAATTTTGTATGTGAGCAGATCTTTTTTATCTGGAGACAAATTATGCAATCGTAAACTGAAAATTCTCACCTCATTAAATCCTAAAAAAAAGCCCATGTTTTGTTGGTGAGGTTTTTAATTAACCAGCATCTGTTAAAGCGGGGTTAGCTTAAGGGGTTAAAGTTTAAACAATTGGTTGTGATCACAAGCTAAATGTGTTGTACTGTGGGCTATATGCATAAAATAATTATAGATGATAGTTTTTGGTGATGAGATGCACACTTTCATTAAGAGTTAAATGTGAACTACTGTGTATTATAATCTGGACATTAACACCAGCCAACCGGCCAAATGCAGTAGATTTCTATTTTGGCGAGTAACACATTCAGTCTCACCTGCTATTTGGTCTGTTTGGATTTAATTTTATTTATCTGAACAATTTTAGATCTGACTTTCTGCTGCTATGCTTATAAACCCTATAATTTAAAAACTATAGTAAATCATCAGGGGAGAGACAAAATTAAGCTCTTTTGAGGGTCTTACTTGAAAAAAAAGTTTTAAAAAAAAGTAAAGAGTAAAAATATACAGATTCAGAGTCTAAATTAACGTTTTTCTTTTTGATGATAATAAATGGCTGTTTTAAAAACGACCTTTTCAGTGGTCATTTTCAAAAGATTTGTAAAAACAGCAGATTATTGTCCTATGTACTACACATAATCAGCATTTTAACATCTAAATTATGGCTAACGAAAAACCTAAATGGCTGTAGCCTTTAAAGAACACTATCCAAAATGGTCAGTGAGACAAAAATTATTGTAAAGCTCTGATTATAATAAATAAAGTTTATGAGTGTATCTGACATAGACTTTTCTAAGTGTCACGTGTTCAGAGAAGTTACACAGATGGTTTGGAGAGTCCCATTAATGTTTATGAGAGCATATTATATTAAATTAGATGTTTTTAGATGGTTGAAACTAATGATTGTTGTTTATATACTTGTTAAAATTGACCTTGAATTAATATGACCCAGATCTGATTGTCACTTAGGTTTATTAACATAATAAAGTAGGATTTGTGGTGATTAATGGATTAAACCTTAGCATACACTAACAAACTACTGTGCTTGTACAAACATTATTACTTGTCCAACATAGCATAAAAATTAAGAAACATATATTACATACTCTGTAGCTTAAATGCTAATTATAAATGCCAAATGTTTTGCTAAATAAAAAGGCTTAACGTTGATGCATTAGATCAGCCATTCCCAAAGTCAAGAGAAAAAATACACTATTGGCTAAAAATTGTAATTTAATTGTAAGTAATATTTTATAACTTCAGACTCTGTTCCCAAAGACAACATCTGCAGCAGCTTCATGGCAACCCAGGGGGCCCCGACCCCATTTTGGGAACCACTGCATTAGATAATTTTTTCTAACCAGGCTCCTATATTACTCACATGCGGTCGACCAGTTGTCAGCTGCCAAAACCTTCTCGGTTATTCATAATTTGTGATAATATGTGGCTAATGCTAACTCCTCCATGTGTTTTCTGTTTAACTGCTCTGTTTACTGACACTAAAAGGGTTGATATTAAGACATAAACTCCAACTTGTTTGTTCATGTTATTTTTTTGTTTTTTGTCTTGTGACTTCTTCCTCAGCAGCAGCCCCTCACGTCCTGCTCTCATACATCAGTCCTGTGTGTGACTAATACCTCCAGCTCCTGTTTTGGACACAACCTTGCTGCTCTGGTCCTGAAGCCACCACAGTTTACTCTCTCGGCATCTGGCTTCACCCCCCTTTCCTTTTCCCTCCGTCTCACCACCTCTACCCGTCCCACACTCAGTTTTTCGAGCCGGGGACACACTTGGCACGGTCCCAGCAAAGAGGTAGCCACCGCACAACTTCCCCCCACGAAGGAGGTTAAAACCCTTTCACATGTCGCTCCCTTTGGCCCGGGACATATGCTGTTAAAACATATGGCCAGCTACAAAACTCCGGCTCCTGCAACAATAAACGCTGGAAAATAGTCACTTTGAAGCGGATTGGACAAAGTGTTTAGAGCATTTCTTAAGAAACAAAAGAGATTAAAGGATCCGGTTGCAGGCTGCAGTGATTTATCATGCACATATTGTCCCAATTAGCACAATTATGGCCAATGCTCGGGCTGCTTGACCTTCTAATGCCACGCTCATTTGTATCATGTCAACGGGAAAAACGGCTCCTAAATCACCGCTCTTCACTCCCAGCTCAAATTACCTCTAAATCTGTGATCTCAAAGACACTAAAGAGACACACTGAGGAGGAAACTGTCCCAAATGTGATCGTGTCCCGGAGCAGAACAAGTGCAGCACACATGGAACGGCACCAGCAAGTGAGGAAACACAGGGACAGCTTAAGATGTGGGCGGTATGTCTACTGATTTAGTGCTCCTTATGCTTGTTACTTGAGTAAAAGTACCTCAGCCATGTTTTATGTTTTGTTTCTTTTTTGAGCTTCCTACCATGTTATAATGTTGTCCCTGGAGTTGTGTTTTGTTTTATTTACCCCTGTTTAAGTAATTCTGTAGTCTCTGGCACTGACTTTTTGAGGTCTCAAAATGCTCTGTTGCACAAATCTCTGCCGACTCCAGGAAGTGCTGACCACTCAACGAGCCCTCTACATCCAGCCTGCTCTCATTCATTTAACCAAAAAAAAAAACAAAACTGTGTACAGCTCTGTTTCTGCTGATTCCTCACAGCGTTTTTTCAATTTGTAGTAAAATGGTCACACAAAAAGTTTAAGGAAATGAGATGCTTTTTTTTAAAATTATTATTATGTTCAAAGATGGCAACACTCTGCTGCCCTCTGCTGGTTTCTTCACCTGTTTCTTTATGGCACCAGTAGAGCACTTATTAAAAACATTTTTCTTTAGTCAAATAATGTTTTTAAAGGTTGTAAAATGTGCAATGTGATCCAGAGGCGTCTGAGATTTGTTTAAAATATGAGTAAAAACATAAAGAATCCCCTTTAAGTAGAGGTATAGTTGTGTAAGTACTGGATAAACTGGGTGCCGTATGGAGTTGCTGTCACTCTGTTTCACAATAAACTTCTTTGTCTTTGGCTTTTTCCCTCTGGGGTCACCTCTTAGTGTGCAGTGTTAGGCAGACTGACGATTTGTGACAAAAACCCTCTCCATTTATCCAGGCTTGGGATGGGCACAAGAAGTACCCTGGTTCATGATAATCTGTGGCTGGACACAATGTGCAAATTTAGCAAGAGAAATGCCCTAATTGTTACACAAAAACATGGTCCAAAGCAGAAATGTTTGACATAACTCATGATAATTCTGCCTTTATCTGTCATAGCAAAAAAAGTAAAATGATTAAGTAGTGTTAAACTGTGAGTTAGACAAGTTAAAAATACTTTAACTGCACAATAAAATGTAAATGTAGAGTGAAAGTTTTTGAAGGTCCCGGGACAGGCTGCTGTGGTCATGGGTGAAAAGGACAAAGTTGACCTGGGACAGTGGCACTCCTTGGCGCATGTGTTAAAATGAATGTGTTTAGTTTTGGCTAATAGGTGACGTGTTGACTCGTATATCTGTGTCAGCTCACGGGCCAAGGCATCGTCCCGATGTGTGAGCGCGGGTCGGGGGTACAGGGGCGACAGAGAGGGGTCAGCCTGCAGAGGGAGCCGTGGAAATGAGAGCCATTCATCGCTCGTCCCGGGACCCCCCCGATTGGCATATGGCACAGCATTGTCCTTGGCCGCCGAGCCAGAAGTGATGCAATTTGTTGGCATGTCCTGTCATTTTCACAAACTACCGTCCCATCGAGGGCTCCCCAAAACAACAACAGAAGACACAGAAGGGCAGCCAACATCATTGCTCCGGGACGTCCTGCCAACAGCACTGCTCTGGGACGTCCTGCCAACAGCACTGGCGAGAGATGAGGGATAACTCGGGTTCAACAGCTCAAACACTTACATTATATTTAGTCCACTTTACTCTGGGCTGAGACACAAGAAGCAGCTGTGAACATCTGCCTTTGACTTACAGGAAGTGGTCAGGGCAACAGGGGCTCATGTTTTTGGGGAAAAAAAACTGCAATATACTATTTTAATTATTGATATAACAGAATGACCTGCCATATTTGATCATGTTTGGCTGAACGTGTGCATTTTTTTATATATTTTTTTTAATTTAAGGAAACCTGTTTAATCACCTAAATGTATATTGTAATAGTAATCAACTGTGTAAAAAACATTAATACGTCATCTCAGCGTTATTATCAAGCTCACAGTGATTGGTGTATAGCTTCTCTTCAAAGTTGAATTCATGGATAAGAGAAAGTTGCTCATTTAGTGCTGTAGAGAAACAGCGCAAAAGAAATGTAGTGTTGTTAAAGCATTAACACTGTTTAATGGTGAATATTTCAGGACAGAGGTTTAAGGTAACTGACTTTGATGTCATGTATGAGTGTAGAGGTAAATTGGTCCAGTTTAATAACAAAAGCCAGATTGTTATAACACTAGCACAGACTTAACAAAATCAATCTGGAACGTGGCCCATTGAAACCATTTGTAAAGGGGTGGGACTTTCAGAAAAATATTTGGAGGTGATGAAGCAAACGTGAGTGACCATCTACCAGGGTTAGTTTTAGCCAATCACCGCAATGTGAAGTAGCTAAACAACAAAGTGCTACCATAATAAAACAATATAACAATGGTGGTGAGCAAACCTAAAACTTGACCTGCTCGTCATGGCCAGTGGTGCGAACCCAAACCAAACAGCGAGAGCCGGTCAAGAACAATTTTTACAAATCACGAGACAATACAACTATAATAACCAACCAACTTTTTAAAATAAAATGAAAGCAGGAAAGGTAAAGGTACGATGTTGTTGGGACACCTCTGAATGAAGCCTGGCCATCCATACCCAGCTCTGGGTCGGTAAAGAGCAGACATCCTCTGGTTTTAGAGCCACAGGCGGCTCTTTAGCCCTGCTCTCGTGGCTCATCTGACATCTGGTAATGTAAAGTCAATAAAGGAATGAGTAGTCATCTTGTCAATTTAAAATAAAACTTTCTCAGTTTTTCAGAATATGATATGGACTAATGTAATACAGCTGTCCGCAGCCTTTAATGGCTGCACAGTGCACACACAAGAAGTGCAACACTCATAACCTAAATAAACCTCTGAAATAGTTACTGGATGTAACTCCAGTTCTCAGAGTGTGCATGGCTCCTGTATTACACTGCTGCTATGAAAAGATAATCAGTGCAATGAATATTTAACACAGTTCAGCATTTGTGCATTAAAATTTGTTGTAGCTCTTTACCAATGCAAATTCAATATTTTTGGCATTGATTGGCTCTTTAGTTGCAGAAAGTTGCAGAGCTGTCTGGCTGACCAGGCTGCTTTAAATCCCTTTGTTTTTAAATATACAGAACATAACAGTACATGTATATACAGTATAGAGGGCTTAACTAGGACCAAAGTTAGGAGTAATCTGTTTTTATTTGAATGCATTACAAGGCTTTTTTTGGAGAATTGTTTTGACAAAAGAAAAAAGTAAGTTAGTCACGTGGAGGTCTATACAGTTATGATAGTTCTTTGTGATATTGTAACTGATGAGATTATGATAATTATAAAAAAGTGCATATGCTATAAGTGCATTTATATTGTAAAGCACTTAGTAACAACAACTAAAAATCATGCAACAATCCCATCTCTTGAGTCTGATCCACTTTTTAAGCCCGGTCCTGACCCCCGGCTGTCCAATGTTTAATTAACTCTTGAGACCTGACTGGGGACCGAGGCAGAATTTTCAAAGAATAAGACCAGGGCTTTGAGCAGATCCAGATCCTTTTGTGTGGAGTTTGCTCATAGTTGACCTCACCTTCTGTCGGGACGTCCTGTTGAAAGACACGTCCCGGCCGGACAAAGAGGATTTCACACTAGGGGGACACTCTGAGCTGTCGCAGGGGGACACAGGCTGATCTGATACTTACAAAGACACACACCTCCTCAGGATACTCTGGGATATGGTTCATACTGTGGAGTCAAAACCGATTATTACAATGTTTTTGATTAAAGTAACAACATCGATCAGTCTGCTGTGTCTATGAGCGGAGATGTCTGTCCAAATTACACATCTCCACTCACTCATCTAGCTATAGGACCTTTTTGAAGCATCCTATTTTTTTTTACAACTCAGATACCTCTCACTGCAGCCAACATGAAGTCTGGAGTTGGGGACGTTCCTAAACAATTTGACGTATCCAAATCCAGCCATTGGTTCGAAATCTTTCATTTATTCATCAAGTCATAGAGGTATAGCAAAAGGTCTTAGGTCATAATAGAGAATTTACAGAGCAACAACAGTTCACCAAATACAAAAAGTCAGTGAAAAATATAAAAAAATCTGAGTCCGTGATTAAAAAGTGAACATAAAAAAACACATACCGGCTTTCTTCAGGGTAAATTTACAATATTATTAATGTTGTAGTGTTTGATGATTTACGGACTGAGGGGTGTGATGTTTTTGTGGTGCTCTTCTGCTCTTCATAATTAAAAATATACAAAAATATAAAATATGTGTCCATGTAGGACATCTGTGAAAGAAGCTGGTGAGGTTTAAAGTGGAATGAGAGAAAGACCGAACGGTGCAAAGAAGCATCTGTGAAATACTAGGAGGGTTTATTATCAACCTGTGGGGTGCCCTAAGCTGTGAGTCAACACTTAATCAATGGGGAATGATTTTTTTTTAATAATGCAAAGGACGGGCTATGAAAAAAGAAAGGTGTGTCAATGTACAACAATACACAAAAGTGCAAACTAGAAAAAGATATAGTGACAGACCCAGACTTGGATTCAAACTCAAGGATCTTCTGGTTCACAGGTGAACTATGGTGGCACAGTGGCTTAGTGGTTAGCACTAGTGCCTCACAGCAAGAAGGTCCTGGGTTCAATTCCTGGACTGTGTGGCGTTTACATGTTCTCCCCATGTCTGCGTAGCTTTACTCTGGATGCTCCACTTTCTCTACCATCAAAAACATGATAATAGGACTCCCCTGCAAAAGAGACAGTGGGACTTTGATGGTTAAATAATGATCAAATAAAACAAAAAAAATCAAACATTAAGGCATAAAAAACCTTATTTCTCACAGTGTTAAAGAATCTACTAAAACAAAACATTTGTTCCTTTAGTGAAGTTAGTCTCTTTGGTCTGTATCTCAAAACAGTCCAGAGTCCTTTAAAACAATCCTGAAGGAATCATTTCATCCTTGGCCTATTACTGATTTTCATAACATTATGTATTTATCAAAGCATTCATAGTTAACAGCATTTGTTTTATACCTCACTAAAACTTAGTAGCAACCTAGCAACAAACTGATATTACAACCAAGAAATTAGATTTAAAAATGTTTGCACCATTAAGACCTATTATTTATTTACTTATTTGTTAAAGTTAAGGTATACTGTAGGGAAATTTGTTCTCTGCATTAGACCCAGCCCTCAGTGCCACTGGGGCAACCTGTCAGGAGCAGTGGGCAGCCGTGGTACAGGGCACCATAGATCTTGAGCCAGGATCCTGGTCAGGAGTACCCGGCTGCAGGTTTTAGCCTGTTGTGCATGTTTTGAGGTTGATGGGGCAAACCAGAGCACCCAGAGGAAACCCACCCAGACACAGGGAGAACATGCAAACTCCACAC
Source organism: Bostrychus sinensis (assembly GCA_020698575.1). Taxonomy (NCBI): domain Eukaryota; kingdom Metazoa; phylum Chordata; class Actinopteri; order Gobiiformes; family Eleotridae; genus Bostrychus; species Bostrychus sinensis. The sequence goes on along the minus strand of CM036245.1, from coordinate 33,645,657 downwards.
AGAAAGGCCCCACACGGTCTGGGAACCAAACCTAGGACTTTCTTGCTGTGAGGCGGGAGTGCTAACCACCACTGTGCCACCAGTTCATTCTTTTTTGTTTATTAATTTAAGCATTATTTAGGTAACCTGGCCATGAGGCAGCTTGAGAAAAAGGCAGTACAGAAGCGAAAGAGGAGAAACATCTACAACACCTCAGATCAAGTCATCGTCATGTGTGCACTTCTCAATCTACCACACTTTCTTCCACAGATTGTCGCATACAGAACGTCTTCCCCTCCTCTCACCTGCTGCAGTAATCTCTCCTCTGTCTCTCCTCCTCTGACGGTGTGGAAAATGAAAGTGCGGCTGATTACGAAGCAGATCTGAGCGATGCCGGTGATGTCATTGATGCGACTGGCCGCGCACAAATCACAACACACTCATAAATCACGCGGCATCTGTCCCTCTCATTGCTTTAACACAGTGTCCATATGGCTCACTGTAGTATATCAATCTGTCCAACATGGCCGCCCGCTCTCCTTTTTTCGGTCCGGGACAGGCCTTGATGGGGAACAAGCGCTAATGCGGGACTGCACGCGTTTAACACTTCCCATACGCCTGTTGACATTGTGTGGCTGCCAGAGCTGTTATTTTGATTACACCTCCTCATTTTTTCATCTTTTATTTGTTTATGGTGTCAAAATGTTGGCCAGGTTTTTTTTATATATATATTTTCTGATATTTTACGAGAATTGATATGCGAACGCAGCCATTTACATTTCCAGTAAAGTGCAGCTCAATGCAACATCTTCCAAAGCTCTATGCCAATGCTACAGGCCCGGGTTAAAATATGTTTCCCCACAGACAACAGAGCCTTTTAGTGTTTGTAAACAATATGGCTGTGGTTCTCAAACTATGGTCTGGGCACCCCCAGTGGTACTCAGGGGTCTTTTACAGTTAAAGCACTGATTAAATAAAATAAATGAAATTAAAGTGGAAATATAAGTCCCTGTATTTACTCATCACTGTCTCAAAATCTAAACTTAACAAAGACTAAACCAGAACTAAAACAAGATACAAAAGGAGTAAATTTAGAAAAGCTCATTTATAATATTTTTATTTGGTCACAAAACATTTTCATTCAAGACCCAGATAGGGCAATGATTCTGACAATATAAAAACTCCATAACATTACAGTACAGTGATACATTAAATTTTTTTGTGATTTGGATATTGTGTTTGCTGATATCGCGATAACGATAATTTTGTAACATATTGTGTAGCACTAGTCCTGGTTTAGTCCTGGAATTAGTCCTGGTTTAGGCACAATTTAGTCTAGGATTTACAAATGCTTTTTTTTTTTTTTTTTTTTTTTTTTTAGGTTAATTGATAATTTTGTAATTCTGTTGCTCATTTTAGTTATTAAAGATGGCCCTTGCAAAGACAAATATTTTCTGTGGTGGTACTTGGTGAGAAAAAGTCTAAAGAACAGTGCCATAAACCAAACAGACCACAATACATTTTCTAAGGAGGAATTAGCATTAGCCACACAATATCGCAAACTTATGAATAATTACAGTAAAATGACTAACCAATGGATGTTATTAAATTAAGCGATCAGTATATACTATTAGCATTTTAGCTGAGATCTGGGTGCTATTATTTCAAAGTAATTTCTCACATACATTTATTTTTGCAATCTAAAAATGTATGTTTTCATGTTTTTAGTTTGCTCCCTTGTATTAATTGATGGGAAAGAACGCTACATGTGAATATGTCACTGGTGGTAGGTCTATGATGTGATCGGGCCTCTCTGCATATCAAAAACAGCAGCATTTACAGCTTTCGTCTCTCATCTGAAGACCATTTTAGACGTTAACAAGATCTCAGAAATCCTGTCATAATAATGGAGGTGCAGATATGCTCTCTCTAATTATGTCCCAGTGTAAATGTATTCAGCGTGTTTCAAGTTGGTTCATTGATTCCTGTGTCGTTGGCTCTTAATAACATTTCTTTTATGTTTCTGCCTCATGCATTAGGCCCCGAGCCTCATTTTCATTCACCATTAAACATCTACAAATGACACAATAAAAGCTTTGAAGCAAAATGAATATGATGTATTCACCCCCAGCTTGTTTCATTTAGCTCACCTTTTTAAGGAAATTTAACCCAAGTATTATCATGCTAAATATTTATTAAGAAACACGTGCGGGTTCTATCCTTGTAGTCTAGTGGTCAAAATGCACCAGGATCAAAGATTATTTCATAGAAAAGAATCAAACAAATGTAAAATGATAATGTTGGTCTTAGACATGTTGGGCTTTCTCTCATGTAGCAACATAGAAACTGTGAAAGAACTGCAGGGTCCACCAGATTTATGGGTTGTACTTCATCATCAAAGGTCCCCTCTTCTGCTAAATTGACTTTTTCAAACTTTAACCATGTTCAAATATTGTTTGCACATCAAAAACATACCTGGAGTAGTATTTTGTTTCATTCACGCTTGTTTAGTAATGCTGTTTGCTGTGCCCGTCTCCTTGGTAACAGCTGCAAACGCTTGGGCTCATCGCACCATGTAGATTTGTGAAACCAGGAAGTACTCTGTGTTTCTAAAGCCCACACACCATCACCAGACTCATCCTGAGAATTTCAGGACTTTAGACTGCTGTCACCATAAAGCAGTCAGTTCATTGTCTATCTGTTAGTGTCATGTTGCTAATAGCTATGCTAAGTAGTCATTTTATGCTCTGTCCAGTCCCCACTGTTTTTTTATTTTTAATTTTATTATTATTATTATTATTATTATTATTATTATTATTATTATTATTATTATTATTATTTAACCAGAAAAGTCCCACTGTGATTCATGATATCATTTACAGGGGAGTCCTGGCCCCATGGGAGATTTATTGTACAGGTTTTCAGTGGTAGGGGAAACCTACACAGACAAAGGGAGAACATGCAAACTCCACACATAAAGTCCCTACACAGTCTGGGAATTGAACCTTCTTGCTGTGAGGCAGGAGTGCTAACCACTATGCAACCGTGCCGCCCACACTGTTGCCAGCAGGGGGACTCTCTGCAAAGTCAAACACAGCTTCCCAAAAGAAGATGTTTCCCAATGCATATACATTATTTTAAGTTATAAAAAAACATGAAATGCTAATGCAAAGATGTCCAACACTATTTCAAAAAACCTGAGCCATATATAATAGATTGTAAGATAAGCAGAGGGCAGAGCAGAGCACATCAAAAAACTGATCTTCAGCCACAGCAGAAACACTGCTTGATTTGTTATTTCCCCATCCTTACCCCACCACCTAACAAAAAAAAAAAAAAAAAAAAAAAAAGTAAACCTGGATCAATTAAAATATATCACATCAAACTGATAAAATCCTGCATTTTTGGGACATAACTTTAATGGGACATAACTGAGACGTACATCTCGGAACAGTTGCTTTCAGTCACAGTTTTTGTGCAACATAAAACATACACCACTTTCTAACAGGAACAGAAAATACAGCAATAAATAAGAGTTTACTTTTTGTAATGACATAAGCCACAGTCGGGCAGCGCACCATTCAGGTTGTACGTCTCTGTATGCATATATACATACATCAGTCTGTCTAATTAGGTTTATACATTGATTGATAAGGAATTAATAACGCCACACACAACAAAAGCTGCCATTCATTTTGTCTGGTGGACAAACCCAGTCTCTGCTCATTCAGAGCCCGATGTATACGCCTCTTTGTCAGTCGAGTGTTGTCTGGTGGGTACTTCAAAATGCATTAACCTACAAACTGGGGAATAAGCCAGCATAAAAGCAGCGTCCTATTAAAAAAAAGGTCTAATCAGAGAAACGGTGGCGTTATGAGAGTCTCCACTTCATCCTATTGTAGATGTAGATGATGCTAATAGATCACAGACAAGGCATCAGGGCTGGACACACGTTTAAAGACACACACACACACGCACACACACACACACACACACACACAAACACACACGCCCACACACACACACACACACACACACACCTGCATGTCCACACTGCAACGATGACCCTAATTAATAACGATTTAGACCCAAACGCGTCGGTGAAATGTGCAAATGGAACAATAAATAAAGCTCTTAAACGCGGCTTTTACAACTGAGCTGAGACCATCTCTCCACTAATCGTTAGTAAACAGCGGGACGATTTGTCATTATTACCCGTCGGTGCGTGGAAAAGCCAGATAAACCGGGGTCAGAGCGCCTCGTCAAAGTTTAAGTGAGAAGCAAACAGCGAGGATAAAGTACAAATGCAAACTCGAAACACAGGAAATGGAGTTGAGTTGACTTTACACTCGAGAGGATCGAGTTTGTAAGGGTCACAGTTAGAATAAGTAGTACCTATATCTGAATACTGTGTCTGAAGTATATTCACTGCCTTACAAAACTAATTTCACATCAGTATAGGAGTACAGTGAATAAAGAATTAATACATTTTTGGGACAAAATAAAAATCCCCAAAACCCTTCAAGCAAAATCTAATCCAAAAAAAAAAGTCTGAATATGAATATGTGCTTTTAAAGATACTACATGAACAAAAGTTGGACAATAATAACACAAATTTTATCAATAAAATGGTAAGATGGTTATACATATATATGCTGCTTTCAAAATGTACATCTTTAATTTAAATTTTTCATGTAGAAGGGATTATGCTGCTAATTATACTGTTTTCAGTATTATACTGTTACTGTTGAAGGGACAATATTATGCTTTTTAATTCATATTTTTAAACCAATCCAAGCTCTGTACTGGTGCCATAAAGAAACAGGTGAAGACTGTTGCGGTCTTTTGAACATAATTTAAAAAAATAAAGGAACTTCACTTCCTTAAACTTAAACAAAATTAAAAATATCTGTGAGGAATCAGTGGAAACAGAGCTGTACATTGTTTTTTTGGAGAAAGAATGAGAGCAGACTGGATGTAGAGGGCTTGTTGTTGATTGGTCAGTGCTTCCTGGAGGAGGCGGGGTTTGTGGGAGAGGTGGAGGGTCGTGGAACCAAGCAGGAGCAAGAAACTCAGTACCAACATAACTGCAGGTATGTTTTTGATGAGGGAACATTATAACATGGTAGAAAGCTCGGGAACGTTGATTTTGCATAATACTGCCCTTTTAACTCAGACAAAGCACAGAATTATAGGTTTCTTGAAAGAATAATCTGTGTTTTAAAATGGTCAAGTTCTTGTCCCCGTCCCTGTTTTGTTTCCTCTGTGTTTTATTTTGATGTCTGGTTCGTCCTTGTGTTTTTCTGTTTTACTTCCTGCCCTCCTGTGCGTCCCATTTGATTGTCTGCCCCACCCCAATGTGTTTCACCTGAGTCACCTGTGTCCCCTGAGTTAGTCTGATTTTGTATTTTGCTCTGCTTTTGAGTTTTGGATTTTTTGACTTTTGTGTTTTTCCCGGGGTTTTGTCTTTTTTGGGTTTTGTTTTGTACTTTCTCATTTGGACTTGTTTCTAGATCCCAAACTTCACTGTCCAGTATCCTTCAGCCGTTTGACCCCCAGCCATGTACCCCCTACTCCAGCGCACATTATAAAGTGTCCGTAAGTGCAGCACACAACAAATAAAACCTCTTGCAGTGAATTATTTCTCATTAAACTGAAATTCACAGCATATTCAGTGAGCAACATCAGTTCACTTTAAAGTATTTGTGTATTGCAATAGACAGCAGATTAAAAAAGATGAAACTCCAGCTCACGACTCCATCTAGCTGCAACAAGCGGTATGGCAGCCCTCCCAGGACAGCACTTTCTGAGTTCTTTGTGAAAATCTCTATACAACAAAATATAAACATACATTAGTTTTCTGTCTTTTTACATTTCGGAGGCTTGATCTCTTTGGGGCTGAAGGCAGGGTGTACCTTGGACTGCTACCTCTTCAGATTAAGGATTGTAGATTTGAAAATATGGTGCACCTCAAAGATTTATTATTAAATTATGTGGCTTGTGAAATTATACACTACTTGACCTTGTCTTATTACACAAAATCTGTTTAACAATCTGTTTTGCTTTTAAACAGGGCCTTACGAACAGCTCACAGGCTGCGCGTGCTGTTGGACGGTGATAGCAGCTAATCGGGGACATAAAAAATAATGATTAGCCTACTATGTAAATGGCAATTAAAGGACAGTGAGTGCTGCAGGCGCTGTCCTTGCACCGGGCCCGGGTTTGATAGGAGCAGGCCCAGCTGCTTAGAGCCGCTGGCCTCTGACTCTCATCTGTCAAAATCAGGCAAAAGGGGGACCAATCTGGCACTGTTTAAATCAATTCACTATAATGGAAAATGCACGTGATTAGAGCTTGCATTTAGGAGCTAAGTGTGTGTCTGCAGCTTTCGAGCTCTGAGCCACAGCAGACAATTGATAAAACACTGATGAATGAGTGAAGTGGTCGACAAAATGCTGAGATGTACCGCTGGAAACGAGCAGCATTCGTTTCACTCAAAGTCGGCTAATTGAAAAGACAGAAAGCGTTTGAAGAGCAGAGAAGAGTGAGAGGAGTCGGAGGCGTTAGTGGCAGTGGGACAGGTTTAAAGCTGAGTGGGATCATGACTGTGGCTCATTTGCATAGGAGAGCACTGCCATCTAGTGAGGCGCAGGATTAAAAGCAGTTGAATTATGGGGAAAAACAATTGAGTTGCATAATATCTCCTGGAAAAAATGCAGCTGTACTTATAGTTTGTGAATTTTAGCTCTGTAAAAGTGTCCACATTAGCAGCCACACGTAACAAAAACTATTATACGGCTTCTATCTGGAGCACCCAAAGGAAACCTACACAGACACAGAAACATGCAAACTCCACACAGAAAAGCCCCGTCCCATCCAGGAATCCAACCCATGACCTAGGAGTGATAACAACTGTGCCACAAATGTAATGCTTAAACTGCACACTTCTGATTAGTTTTTAAATTATCTTTATATATTTTTATAATACTTGTGTTGTTTTATTGTTGATCTAAATGAAAAAATTAAAAGGCTTAATTTCTCAGCTTCAGGAGGCATGTTCAAAAACTGTATAATTTATTTCCTCTAAGGTTGGCTGGAGTCTACCTTGGCAACTATGGGCCATTGGCAGGTGGCATCCTGGGCCAGTGTTTCCCAACCAGGGGTATGGGGACCCCTAGATGTACACGAGTACATTGCAGGGAATACATGGAGTAACAGTATATGATCATTTGTAGTGCATTTATATCTTTGGCTTTGAAAGACTAAAATTAGCCTAAATCAAGGGAATGCAACACTAAAGAAGGACTAAACCAGGTGTAAAACCAGAACTCAACCAGGAATAAACCTGGACAAAACTAGGACCAAAACAGGTCCAAAACAGGTCTAAACCAGGTCTAAACCAGGACTAAACCAGGTCTAAACCAGGACTAAATCAGGTGTAAAAACAGAACTAAACCAGGAATAAACCAGGATAAAACTAGAAACAAACCAGGTCTAGACCCAGTCTAAACCAGGACTAAAAGAGGACTAAGCCGGGTCCAAACCAGGACTAACCCAGGACTACACCAAAGGAATGCAACACTAAAGAAGTACTAAACCAGGACTAAACCAGTTCTAAAACCAGGACTCAACCCCCCTGCTCCTCGTGACCTCACACTTGACCTCTTCAGGATCCGACGGTCTTTGTCCTGAAGCGATGCCCCCTCAGACACAAGAGGACGCACGGCTGACTTAATTCATTTTTTCCCAGCTCCGTCAGACTTATCTCTGTATTTATCTGCTGAAAACTGAGCAGCCACATTACTACGCCGAATAAAACTCTTTTGACTCACTCTCCCAACTCCTTACAAAGCCTTTTCCCTGCTTTTGAATCCTGCTCTCGACACGATGATAGGAATAATCTCGCTGGAGTGAGATTGACAGTTCATTTCACAAATCAATATTTACAATTTACTTCTTTCAAAGTTCATTCTGGCAGAAGGGGGCTCCATATTATCCACCTCTCCAAATAAGCTGATCATATCTCCTCCGCCGGCCCGGGGAATGAGCTTCTACCCAAAATGTGTAGTTTTTTTTTCTTTCTTCCTCTCTCTGGCCGCTCTCAGAAATCAATGTCGGCGTGGTGCGCTTTAATCTGGCCCGCTGACAGTAAATCTTTATCAGTTTGTGGGAGACCATTTCCCGGCAGAACAAAAGGCAGCAGCGGTGTGGACTCAGAGAGATACACGGCTATAATACCAGCGGACACGTTTCAAAGGGTCATTAATCAGAAACGCTGACAGGCCGCTCGTCCACGGCACCTTTTCATCAGCTGGACTCAGTTTCCCACAATCCCCCGCGCGACACTGTTATCTCTGCCGTGACACGAGTCAAAGATAATTGTATCACATATGAATCTGGGATGTGGGGCGCCTGTAAACGTCATCCCCCTGGCACTGGCCCTATCTCACAATCCCAGGCTTGGACTCAAACGGGGATCTTCTAGTTCAGGGGTAAATGCTGTATCTTGTAATCCACAAATCCTTTACGTTTCTGTGGTTAAAAAAAAAAAAAAAATTCTTTACTGGCTCCTTGTGGCTGGAGTTAGTATCTTTGTTCCTAGGCCACAATGATATAAGCATCACGATACCTTATCGATATATCACAATACTGTAACAAAGGCAATATACTGCTTTTTTTATATGATTTTGGAAAACCATGCACAATATTTTATGAAATATTTTTTATTTAATAATACTGTCACTGTATTTCACAAACAACTTGCCTTACTCCTAACAAGCAATGAAATAAAAGTGTTGTCAGAATTTTATATCAGTAAAATGTAAATAAATAAATAAAAAAATTGTCCTCACAAAATATTGATAAAGCAGTTTTTGATATTGATATAGTATTGCCAAATAAAATATTGTGATATATCCATATTTAGATATTTTCTCACACTCTATACAGAATCTTAAAAACCCCTGATGCTGGACACAGACAGATTTCTCTCATGGTCCATTACTGGCATCTCTTCATTTTCAGTTGTCTTGCTAACAAAACAAAACAAAAAACAAAAAACAATGCCACTGACAGCAACTTCAAATTTCTATTACCTTCATTATGACAAAAGTGAGATTTTTTTTCTTTTTTTACCATTACAAGCCAACTTTTATGGTACATTCTTCTCTCTTTGTGAACACTACTGCTTCATTGATGCTCTCCTTTATTTTAATGTCAAGATAATCAAAGGTTTCTCTGAGCAACACTTGGAATAAAACAACATTATGCAGCTAATGCCATGACTCAGAGCCACTCAGACACATCTGAACACATCTAAGTACAGTTATTCTATCTGAATCTATCCATATATTACAAAGAAAGATCTGACAGTATAATGATTAAATATGTAACGCCAGGATTCTCACACTCTAAATATTTGGCTTTCAAAGTATCATTGTAACGGGCTGAGTTAATACATAAGGACAGAACAGGGACTAAACCAGGACTAAACCAGGTCAAACCAGGTCTAAACCAGGATTAATAATCTAGAACTGAACCAGGCCTAAACAAGGTCTAAACTAGAACTAATCTAGAACTGAACCAGACCTAAACCAGAACAAAACCAGGTCTAAACAAGGTCTAAAAAGGTCTGAACCAGAACTAGTCTAGGATTAAACCAGGGCCTAAACCAGAAATAAACCAATTTCAAACCAGAACCAATCTTGGACTAAACCATGTCTAAATCAGCTCTAAACCAGCACAAAACTGGATCTAAACCAGGACTAAACCAACTGAGGCCCATACCACAGTTTGAGAACCACTGCGTTACAAAACAGACACATTTTCATTTGCAGTGAACAAATGTCTGTGTTCAGATTGGTCCTAATGCAGTGTTAAAGAGCTCTCACTGACACAGGCGCTGCTCAAAATCAATTCGGATTCAATTAGGAAAGTATTTATGACAGATTTGGTCGTGTGGCTGGGTCCCAGAGGAGGAATACAGAAAAAAACAGGCCAATGGGAAATGTTTTGGTTGAACAAGGAAAAAGAGAAGGAAGGAAGGAAGCAAGGAAAGAAGGAGTCTCAAGGTTTAATATTGGTGCAACACTGCCCCCTGGTGTTTAAATTACTTTACAACAGCCAGTTTAAATTACAGCTCTTGTAAAATACAGTACTTTAGGTCCACATGTGCATGTAAAAGTGAAACAACACGCACACAAAGTCATATAAGACACAGTGCACAGTGTGAATAGCAGACAGGAGCAACGGCACAGAGACTAAACCAAGTACTGCTGTAAATGACACCAGTACAAATCATTACATTTTAAAGGGAGCATTATGTTTCTTTTTTCAGGCTTTTTCAAATAGTTTTGGACACTTTTGCATTAGCATTTCATTGTAGTATTTCTTAACTAATTATTATCTGTCAGACAGTACTTGACCTTTGATGCACCTGGAGCAAAGAGGTGTTTACAAGTTGATTAAAGAACATCATTATTTGCAGTGAACATTGAAAAGTAAAAGGGTCAGATCCGGTAACTGATAATGTATGTGTTTCCAGCATTCACAGTTGTCTGCATCCCTTATGTAACCACTCTTACAGCTGCTATTTCAAACCAGGGCTGGATTTCTCACTGCTCTTTATGCAAATGTATATGAATCTGATTAAGTTATCCGCCGGCTACAGTCGTTGTGTCTGTGAGTTCAATCAATGTGTTTTCCTTCTACCATTTTACAAGAGCAAGAATATAATCATTTATTCTCTAATCCAGCCTATGCAGCTGCTTCAAACAAGAGCTGAGGAAGACTTAGAAGACCCTTAGAAAGATTACCAATCATGCACATTATGCATCTCTAGGGGAATTTCTAAGTAGCTGAGCCAAATAGACCCATTCATTGCCTGTCTTGTGATGTGCAGTCAATCATAACAATTTATAAACAGTATGTCTGTTGGTGTGTGATTTTCAAATTGCGTTTGTCCTGAAATGGCATATGTTGGCTTTATTGTCTGTTTTCTGATTGGTTGTCTATTTATCCAAATAAAATCATGTTTGAAAAGATTGTGAAATATTTTAAAAACAATGTCCCTCAACATCAAAATGCAAAAGATTTGCAAATTTCATCATCTACAAATCATAACATTGTCAAAATATTGAGAGAAACTGGAGAAATCTCTGTGTAAGAGACAAGGCAGAAGACTTTTATTGGAGCCCATGGTCTTGGGGCCCTCAGGGGCCCTGCATCACTCATCAGCATGACTGTGTCAGTGACTTTACTAAATCTGCCCAGGAACACTTCCACAAACCACTGTGGGTAAATACAATCCACCGTCCCATCTGCAGAGGCCAACTAAAGCTCTATCATGCAAAAAGGAAGCCATGGTCCAGAAGCACCGTCGTGTCCTGGGCCAAGGCTCATTTAAAATGGACTGTTTCAAAGTGGGACAGTGTTCTGTGGTCAGATGAGTCCAAATTTGATATCGCAGATGCCAAAGAAGAGGAGACCTTCCAGCGAGTTATCAACATTCAGTTTAAAAGCCGACATCTCTGATAGGATGGAGGCATAAGTGCAGACGGGACGGGCAGCTGTGTGTTTTAGAAGAAACTATGAATGCTGAAAGGTTTATAAAAGTTTTAGAGCAACATCTGCTGTAAAACCCAGCTGCTTTTCAACTGGAAACTTATATCAGGCAAGAATGAGACAAAACTCCCAACATCAAAACTCCAGAAACTCATAACCTCGCTGTCCAGACGTCTTCAAACTGTTTTGAAAAGAAGAGGAGATGCTACCCCATGGTAAACACGCCCCTGTCCCAACTATTCTGAGACCTGTAGCAGGAATCAAATTTGAAATTAGCTCATTGTGAGCATAAAAGAGTAACATTTCTCAGTGTAAACATTGGCACAGGGTAAACAACATGGCTCAGGGGATTTGAAAGTCTTTTAGTTTTCATTTTATTCAAATACGACAGGATGAGTATGTTACATAAAATCACTACATTAAGTTAAGAGTTAATGAGGAAAGGCTCTGTAGCTTTGGGACATCATTTGCTTTTGAATCTATCTCAACCACACAGAGCTGCAGGAAACACAGGTTACAACATTTTAGTTCATATTTTTCCTTCACTGATGAAGGTTATCAGATGGAAATAATGTAGTTGTTTTTTTTATTTACAAGTGTGCTTCAGTATCCCTGCAATATGAATCAAGTATGACCTTTTTAAAAATATTGTGAAGTAGTTTTGAGGTAGTACAAAGTATTTTTAGTACAGTACACTTTGGACTGCACTTGATCTGATTTCTGAACTGAACTTATTTTTGCTCTGGTCTTGTCTACTTCCTGTTTGTTGATTGGATGAAAGTGAAAGCTCAGTGCCTCATGTTTGTTAATCACTGTCTAGAGTTAATTAGAGCAAAGGTCGAGTGATCATTCTTGTCTAATACAAAATCTCCCTCCTTCCTCTCTTCTCTTACTAATCTAGTTTTTATACGATTGCAATTCCACACTCTTTTTTTGGACAAATTAACAGCTATGGTAGCCCTGCAGGGACAAAACAAAAGGTTATCAATGCCCTACACCAGAGCTTTACAGATGGTGGGTCTAAAGTCTCTCAGATGTTAAATATAACTTCAGTCTTCATCTAAATTGAGCCCTAAATATTGTATTGTTAATTACATAAAAATATGAATCAGATTTTAAAATACAAATGCCATAAAAATATAGTAACATTATTATTATTATTATTATTATTATTATTATTATTATTATTATTATTATTATTATTATTGGCGTCATTATTTCTAACTCTTCATGGAATTTATTTACCCACATAGAAGATAAGGAAATTATTATTATTTTTATTATTATTATAATTTATTTATTTGTTATTTTTATTATATTTTATTTATTATTATTATTATTATTATTATTATTATTTTATTATTTTATTATTATTATTATATTATTATTATTATTATTATTTTCAATCAATACATATTCATATCCACATATATATATTCATATTCATATTATTATTTACATCTGTTATATGTTGTTTGTTCCTTGTAAGTCATAATATTGTTTTGTTTGTCTCATGTCTTATGTATTACATGTAGGTATGTCTGCACCTGTAAAAAAAATACCTTTGTGGTAGCAAAAGAAAAGTAACAATACTACTACTAAAACTATTGACACTTTTTTATTCAGTACCAAGTTTCAATACCTAGTGGGAGCTTTAATGTTCTTTTGCATGTATGAATCAAATAAATAACACAGAATAAATCATACAAACTACTGGTTTTAAGAAACCTGTATTGTTTAATCCAGGGTTTGACATTAGCACTAGCCAACCGGCCAAATCCTGGTAGATTTCCGTTTTGGCTGCTAGCACTTTTAGTCTCACTAGCTACATTGGCTGGTTGGGTTGCATGGATCTAAACTTTAGAGGTGTTTGAGTGACCTCCTAATTTAGTACAAGTAATTAATTATGATCTGGGAAAAAACAACAATAAAAGAACATGTTTTAAGATACACCACATGCAAAAAGGTACATTTTATGCTGCCTGGGTAAACCTCTTTACCACATAATTGATAAATTCTTGTCCACACATAAAAACAAACTCAACATTTCATTAAGTTTATTGTATGCTATAAAATATGATAAAATAATAAAATAAACGTTTAAATCTTGGCTTTTTAAAACCAACTTGTAACAGTGGTTAATGAGCAAAAAATTAATGTCAAGCCCTGATCGGGATTAAAGAAAGAAAAAAATAACATGGACAGAGATAAGATTTATTCTGTTGAGGTAAACCTGTTTATTAATTTTTGATAAACATACATAAAATGATATTTTGCATTTCTTTCAGTTTATTGTACAATAAAATTTACGCAGAAACTGAACTAATTAAATTGTGGCTAGTAAAAACTCTCATTGGATATCAACTATTAACCAAACCACAGTTGCCAGTGAGAAAAAAAGCATAATGTCAAGCCCTGCTGATAACAATAAATCTGAACAGCACCCAGTCCTAGTGAACAAGGGCACTTAGAACAGTGAGCGCCACCAACCGGGCGTGGATCCCAGGACTTTCCTCCTCAAAGCCTCAGCTCCTCAGTTCCCAAATCCCAGCCACAGAGGAGAGAATGCATGGTGTTTACTATAGGCCTATATCCGCTCTGTGGTCTGGTCAGGAGCCCACTGAACTCCTGAGTATTTACAAAAAATAGCCAAAAATAGTAACGAAACAAGAAAAGTTACACTGGGCCACTTTAAAGATCATTGGTCCCAAACAAATCCAGTTATTTTGATGCTAATTCACCATTATTCACAAAAACATCCTCTACGGTCCTGGGGCGTTTCTGATGTAATCCTATGGAATTGACTAGGGGTCCATTTTACCTTTGGGCCCTCAGTGTAATCTCATTCAGCCTCACAGATAAACAGCATGTGATTTGTATAATCTCAAAGTCTCCCACGTCCGGATTAACTCTGTTCACAAAAGGATTTCAACAAAACAGCAACGTGAATCATGTGTTTGCTTTTTATTTTATTCACAATAATCACTTTTTATACACACGTTTAGTCTTCTGCTGACAAAAGACATCAAAGATTATGCATGTGCTTTTTATAATCCTTAATGACTGGTACATGACTAAGATAGGTCTAAACTAGATCTAAACCAGGACAAAACCTAAACCAGGACTAAATGAGGTATAAAACTAGTACTAAACCACAACAAACCATGACTAAACCAGGTCTACAGGAGGATTAAACACGCTGTAATCCAAGACTAAACCGGTCTAAGCAATCAATCCAGAAATCATGTCTAAACCAGCTCTAAACCAAGACAAAACCAGGTCTAAAGCAAGACTAAACCAGGTCTAAAGCAAGACTAAACAAGGTCTAAAGCAGGACTAAACAAGGTCTAAACTGGGACTAAAGCAAGACTAAACCAGGACTAAACCAGGAGTAACCAGGCCTAAACCAGGTCTAAACCAAGTCTAAATCAGGCATATTGCATATGATAATAATACATACAAATAAATTTTATATACCTTTATATAGACCCTTGATAAGCTGAAGTCCAGGCTCCAAGACCAGCTAGAAACCAACTGCAGACTCAAGGAGCAGGTTAAAAAGGAAAGAGAGGAGAAAGAGGCCATCCAGGCAGCTGGCAAGAAGGATCTTGACAATGCTAAAATGGTCATTAAGCACTTGAGGGAGAAACTTCAATACCAGCTTGATACAAAATACGGACTTCAGGAACAGCTGAAAAAGGAAATGGAGCAGAAAGAGGCAAAGCAGGCTGCTAGTCAGAGGGACCTGGAGGACGCAAAGGTCAAAGCTGAAAAGGCAGAGACTGAGCTCCACAAGGAAATCGACCAAAACAAGCAACTGGAGGAGAAGCTGCGTTGTGTTGAGGAGGAGCTTGCCCAGCACAGTGGAGTCGCTGCACAGCTAAAAGAGACTACAGGACTTCTCAAGGAAACAGAAGAGACACTCAAACAGCACATCCTGGTTAATAATGAACTCCAGGAAAAGCTGGCGGGTGCTGACGTGACCATTGAGGAGTTGAGGTCCATGGTTAAAGAAAAGCAGACCAAACTGTTTAATGAGACAGAAAGATGGCAAAAGCAGGCGGAGGAGCTGACAGTGGTCCTAAGGATGACAGAGGAGGAGAGGACCTGTATGCTAATGGAAAGAGAAAAGCTAAAGACAGCGCTAAAGAACAGTGAGGACCAGAAGCAGCAGACAGCAGACGCCCTGGGACAACTGCAGAGACAGATCGACCAGAAGAAGGAGAGGAAGAAGAGATGGAGGTTTTGGCGCCGCAACTAAACCACCTCCAGAAAACCCCTATGACTCTTAACCTTATTTCAAAATCCAAAATAAAAAAATTAAAAAAATAAAAAGTTGTTTGTATTTGCATTCAATTATAAAAGCAGGTTCCAGTGTCTTACATAGAAACATTAAATCATATTGCATATGATAATAATACATACAAATACATTTTATATATACCGCACTGCATTTTGAAACATCTCCAAGTGCTACAAACATGTTCAAAAGCACCTATTAAAATATTCTGTAACACTTGGTAGTCATAGAAGGTTGTCATGAAACCATGAACAAACAAAGGTGTCATCAATGAGCAGAAGTGCATGGTACTAATGAAAATGGTCATATGTTAGCACTTTATTTTGACCCCCTTTATGAACGATAGCATGAAAAACTGAGAAGCAGGAAACACCGAGGCCGTAGTGCGACTGTGGTCAGTGACGTTGCTTTAATGGAACAGACATAGCAGACAGAGATGACGGAGATCCCACTACTACTACTCACTCCTACAGTGTGTGTGAGTCTGTCCCCCGAGTGTCCCAACAGCTTATATAGGATACAGGAGAAGCAAATGTCCCTGGGTTTACATAGACTGGTCAAGAATGGACTAAGATTAGCTGGTTAGGGTTCACCCTTCAAGCCTAGGAGACAGTGGACACATGTCCACTAACATCTCATGACCCAATATGGAGAAGGTCAAAACAACAGGTCACAGCAGCTACATACAAGTCAAGAAAGCAGGAGACATTCCAAAATTCAAGATATCAATCAATTTATTTTTTTAAATGTAATTTCTCATTACTCATTTGCATTGCCACTGCATAATAAAAGCCAAAGTGAAGAAGAATTTAATACTGCATTTATTGACTGGGATAACAAATGATATGCCCTCTGAGAGGTTGAAAGACGTTTTTCTAACTTGTTAATGTTCACATACTTTTAACTTGGAAAGTCGAATATTGATTTAATACAGCTAACAAGTCAGATTTAACATGAGCCCAGCTAAAAGCTGAACATTAATATATTTTGGAAATATAGCGTTAGCCAAAGAGGTTGGAAGTTAGTTTGGGGTAAAAGAAATGCTGATCATTGTCGTAAATTTATAACACAATTCTGTTATTTATAAGCAAGCGACAGCTTGTAGCAAACTCATATTATTGGCAATGTTCAGGCACAGAGATGATGTATAAACAAAAATCAATAAATCAAACTTTTCTGCTCTGTCCATGACACAGATGACCTCAAGAGGGGAAGTCAGGCAGCACGTTTGGATGTGAGTTCTTTTTCCAACTTGTTCAGGCATTTATGTGCATCTTTTAACTTGGAAAAACGTTTTCCCGAGTTTCCGAGGACTACATCAACCGCACCATCAAACAAAGATCCTTGTAGTTCATGGATAAATACCACATAGCCATTATGGTAAAGGATCTACTAAAACAAATCTATTTTTGTTTACTAACCTCTTGTGGCTGTGGAGTTAGTATCTCTGGCCCTATCTCACAATGAACATAAATATAAAAAAATATTAGAACATTGAAAATATATAATTTGAAAATTGAAATATGCAATGGTGCCTTTATTTAAAAAAAAAAAAAAACTTCACTGTGCATTTTGAAAACTAGTAACCATGGAGATTCTGGGGCCATGGTGACACGGAATGTACATGTGTCAAAAAGCTATGACATATTCTATAAGTTGAAGAAATTCTCATGTTTGGCTCATAACTGATTCAGACTCTGAAGAAGACACATGTACAAGAGATTAGCACAGACCAAACGAACCATGAAGCCTTGGTACGAATATACACCCGAAGACGACGAAAGCCTCTATGAGGAGAACTTTAACCTCGAGGCTGAGCTGTTCTCTTCACCAGCAGAGAGCACTCTGGCACCAACACCAGCTGAGGAGACCTGCATGGTCCAAGAGCTCAAAAAGCAGCTCGAAGAAGCTAAAGCCGCTGCTCAGAAGGCAGAAACTGAACTGCAAATGGAAGTCGACAAGAACAAGCGACTGGAGCAGAGGCTAAGTTGGGAGAAGAAGCTAGACCGGCACAGAGTGCTCAAAGCCCAGCTAAAAGAAAAAACAACTGTTCTTGAAGAGACACAGGACACACTCAAACAACAGATCCTGCTCAATAGAGAACTCCAGGAACAAGTGAAAGAAGGAAACAGACAGAAGTCAGATGCCCTGACCCTTGATAAGCTGAAGTCCAGGCTCCAAGACCAGCTAGAAACCAACTGCAGACTCAAGGAGCAGGTTAAAAAGGAAAGAGAGGAGAAAGAGGCCATCCAGGCAGCTGGCAAGAAGGATCTTGACAATGCTAAAATGGTCATTAAGCACTTGAGGGAGAAACTTCAATACCAGCTTGATACAAAATACGGACTTCAGGAACAGCTGAAAAAGGAAATGGAGCAGAAAGAGGCAAAGCAGGCTGCTAGTCAGAGGGACCTGGAGGACGCAAAGGTCAAAGCTGAAAAGGCAGAGACTGAGCTCCACAAGGAAATCGACCAAAACAAGCAACTGGAGGAGAAGCTGCGTTGTGTTGAGGAGGAGCTTGCCCAGCACAGTGGAGTCGCTGCACAGCTAAAAGAGACTACAGGACTTCTCAAGGAAACAGAAGAGACACTCAAACAGCACATCCTGGTTAATAATGAACTCCAGGAAAAGCTGGCGGGTGCTGACGTGACCATTGAGGAGTTGAGGTCCATGGTTAAAGAAAAGCAGACCAAACTGTTTAATGAGACAGAAAGATGGCAAAAGCAGGCGGAGGAGCTGACAGTGGTCCTAAGGATGACAGAGGAGGAGAGGACCTGTATGCTAATGGAAAGAGAAAAGCTAAAGACAGCGCTAAAGAACAGTGAGGACCAGAAGCAGCAGACAGCAGACGCCCTGGGACAACTGCAGAGACAGATCGACCAGAAGAAGGAGAGGAAGAAGAGATGGAGGTTTTGGCGCCGCAACTAAACCACCTCCAGAAAACCCCTATGACTCTTAACCTTATTTCAAAATCCAAAATAAAAAAATTAAAAAAATAAAAAGTTGTTTGTATTTGCATTCAATTATAAAAGCAGGTTCCAGTGTCTTACATAGAAACATTAAATCATATTGCATATGATAATAATACATACAAATACATTTTATATATACCGCACTGCATTTTGAAACATCTCCAAGTGCTACAAACATGTTCAAAAGCACCTATTAAAATATTCTGTAACACTTGGTAGTCATAGAAGGTTGTCATGAAACCATGAACAAACAAAGGTGTCATCAATGAGCAGAAGTGCATGGTACTAATGAAAATGGTCATATGTTAGCACTTTATTTTGACCCCCTTTATGAACGATAGCATGAAAAACTGAGAAGCAGGAAACACCGAGGCCGTAGTGCGACTGTGGTCAGTGACGTTGCTTTAATGGAACAGACATAGCAGACAGAGATGACGGAGATCCCACTACTACTACTCACTCCTACAGTGTGTGTGAGTCTGTCCCCCGAGTGTCCCAACAGCTTATATAGGATACAGGAGAAGCAAATGTCCCTGGGTTTACATAGACTGGTCAAGAATGGACTAAGATTAGCTGGTTAGGGTTCACCCTTCAAGCCTAGGAGACAGTGGACACATGTCCACTAACATCTCATGACCCAATATGGAGAAGGTCAAAACAACAGGTCACAGCAGCTACATACAAGTCAAGAAAGCAGGAGACATTCCAAAATTCAAGATATCAATCAATTTATTTTTTTAAATGTAATTTCTCATTACTCATTTGCATTGCCACTGCATAATAAAAGCCAAAGTGAAGAAGAATTTAATACTGCATTTATTGACTGGGATAACAAATGATATGCCCTCTGAGAGGTTGAAAGACGTTTTTCTAACTTGTTAATGTTCACATACTTTTAACTTGGAAAGTCGAATATTGATTTAATACAGCTAACAAGTCAGATTTAACATGAGCCCAGCTAAAAGCTGAACATTAATAAATTTTGGAAATATAGCGTTAGCCAAAGAGGTTGGAAGTTAGTTTGGGGTAAAAGAAATGCTGATCATTGTCGTAAATTTATAACACAATTCTGTTATTTATAAGCAAGCGACAGCTTGTAGCAAACTCATATTATTGGCAATGTTCAGGCACAGAGATGATGTATAAACAAAAATCAATAAATCAAACTTTTCTGCTCTGTCCATGACACAGATGACCTCAAGAGGGGAAGTCAGGCAGCACGTTTGGATGTGAGTTCTTTTTCCAACTTGTTCAGGCATTTATGTGCATCTTTTAACTTGGAAAAACGTTTTCCCGAGTTTCCGAGGACTACATCAACCGCACCATCAAACAAAGATCCTTGTAGTTCATGGATAAATACCACATAGCCATTATGGTAAAGGATCTACTAAAACAAATCTATTTTTGTTTACTAACCTCTTGTGGCTGTGGAGTTAGTATCTCTGGCCCTATCTCACAATGAACATAAATATAAAAAAAATTAGAACATTGAAAATATATAATTTGAAAATTGAAATATGCAATGGTGCCTTTATTTAAAAAAAAAAAAAAACTTCACTGTGCATTTTGAAAACTAGTAACCATGGAGATTCTGGGGCCATGGTGACACGGAATGTACATGTGTCAAAAAGCTATGACATATTCTATAAGTTGAAGAAATTCTCATGTTTGGCTCATAACTGATTCAGACTCTGAAGAAGACACATGTACAAGAGATTAGCACAGACCAAACGAACCATGAAGCCTTGGTACGAATATACACCCGAAGACGACGAAAGCCTCTATGAGGAGAACTTTAACCTCGAGGCTGAGCTGTTCTCTTCACCAGCAGAGAGCACTCTGGCACCAACACCAGCTGAGGAGACCTGCATGGTCCAAGAGCTCAAAAAGCAGCTCGAAGAAGCTAAAGCCGCTGCTCAGAAGGCAGAAACTGAACTGCAAATGGAAGTCGACAAGAACAAGCGACTGGAGCAGAGGCTAAGTTGGGAGAAGAAGCTAGACCGGCACAGAGTGCTCAAAGCCCAGCTAAAAGAAAAAACAACTGTTCTTGAAGAGACACAGGACACACTCAAACAACAGATCCTGCTCAATAGAGAACTCCAGGAACAAGTGAAAAAAGGAAACAGACAGAAGTCAGATGCCCTGACCCTTGATAAGCTGAAGACCAGGCTCCAAGACCAGCTAGAAACCAACTGCAGACTCAAGGAGCAGGTTAAAAAGGAAAGAGAGGAGAAAGAGGCCATCCAGGCAGCTGGCAAGAAGGATCTTGACAATGCTAAAATGGTCATTAAGCACTTGAGGGAGAAACTTCAATACCAGCTTGATACAAAATACGGACTTCAGGAACAGCTGAAAAAGGAAATGGAGCAGAAAGAGGCAAAGCAGGCTGCTAGTCAGAGGGACCTGGAGGACGCAAAGGTCAAAGCTGAAAAGGCAGAGACTGAGCTCCACAAGGAAATCGACCAAAACAAGCAACTGGAGGAGAAGCTGCGTTGTGTTGAGGAGGAGCTTGCCCAGCACAGTGGAGTCGCTGCACAGCTAAAAGAGACTACAGGACTTCTCAAGGAAACAGAAGAGACACTCAAACAGCACATCCTGGTTAATAATGAACTCCAGGAAAAGCTGGCGGGTGCTGACGTGACCATTGAGGAGTTGAGGTCCATGGTTAAAGAAAAGCAGACCAAACTGTTTAATGAGACAGAAAGATGGCAAAAGCAGGCGGAGGAGCTGACAGTGGTCCTAAGGATGACAGAGGAGGAGAGGACCTGTATGCTAATGGAAAGAGAAAAGCTAAAGACAGCGCTAAAGAACAGTGAGGACCAGAAGCAGCAGACAGCAGACGCCCTGGGACAACTGCAGAGACAGATCGACCAGAAGAAGGAGAGGAAGAAGAGATGGAGGTTTTGGCGCCGCAACTAAACCACCTCCAGAAAACCCCTATGACTCTTAACCTTATTTCAAAATCCAAAATAAAAAAATAAAAAAATAAAAAGTTGTTTGTATTTGCATTCAATTATAAAAGCAGGTTCCAGTGTCTTACATAGAAACATTAAATCATATTGCATATGATAATAATACATACAAATACATTTTATATATACCGCACTGCATTTTGAAACATCTCCAAGTGCTACAAACATGTTCAAAAGCACCTATTAAAATATTCTGTAACACTTGGTAGTCATAGAAGGTTGTCATGAAACCATGAACAAACAAAGGTGTCATCAATGAGCAGAAGTGCATGGTACTAATGAAAATGGTCATATGTTAGCACTTTATTTTGACCCCCTTTATGAACGATAGCATGAAAAACTGAGAAGCAGGAAACACCGAGGCCGTAGTGCGACTGTGGTCAGTGACGTTGCTTTAATGGAACAGACATAGCAGACAGAGATGACGGAGATCCCACTACTACTACTCACTCCTACAGTGTGTGTGAGTCTGTCCCCCGAGTGTCCCAACAGCTTATATAGGATACAGGAGAAGCAAATGTCCCTGGGTTTACATAGACTGGTCAAGAATGGACTAAGATTAGCTGGTTAGGGTTCACCCTTCAAGCCTAGGAGACAGTGGACACATGTCCACTAACATCTCATGACCCAATATGGAGACGGTCAAAACAACAGGTCACAGCAGCTACATACAAGTCAAGAAAGCAGGAGACATTCCAAAATTCAAGATATCAATCAATTTATTTTTTTAAATGTAATTTCTCATTACTCATTTGCATTGCCACTGCATAATAAAAGCCAAAGTGAAGAAGAATTTAATACTGCATTTATTGACTGGGATAACAAATGATATGCCCTCTGAGAGGTTGAAAGACGTTTTTCTAACTTGTTAATGTTCACATACTTTTAACTCGGAAAGTCGAATATTGATTTAATACAGCTAACTAGTTATTATTATTATTATTATTATTATTATACTTCACACTCTTTAGGCAAAAATTTGACCCCCTGAACATTATTGAAAAGTCAGAAAGTCAGAAAAGTCAGAAAAAATACTGAAATATGGCTCCGTGGCGGCCCCTGGAAAAGTCAAAATACATTGCGCCTATGGGAGGGGACCGCAAACTTTTTTCAAGGTAGAAAAATGAAACTTGGCAGGATCATAGAACATGTCAGGACAAGTAAAAAATTATATTATGGCTCCGCCCTAAACCCAACAGGAAGTTGGCCATATTGGGTGGAACCCGAGACCTGCAAAATCGTACCCCTCATACAAAAAGTATATATGTTTTCAGTTTTCATCCAAAAAACTCCAAACTCAGTCAAAATCACCTAGACACATGTGCGGTCAAAAGTTATAAATTGATTTTGGATACAATGTCGGGTGTGGCTGTGGCGAGCCTGCAATGAAGCGGCCATTTTGAGAACTAAAAAAACTTGAGTATCTCTTACAAACAATGTCAGATTGAGTCAGATCCAATGGAACATTTGTGCACAATGACGACCTGAACACAATGATATGTCAATATTATGGCTATGTCTTAAAATAGCTCTCCAGCGCCACCTACAAAATTTGAATGGAGGCAAAAGATTTAGTTTGTTGTAGACACATGAAACTTGGCACACACATCTTCCAGGACATACTGATCATAAAAGCCAATGAGAACATACCCCTATCTACAACCGTGTTACCATGGTAACGCCAGAAATGTGTCATTGAAATGAATGGGTTTTACAAAGCTGTACACTGTTGCAGACTAACGACGTTTGTTACACTAATCCAACTTTAATGAAAAAATTGCAACAGTGAAATATGATCAGCAAAAGAAATGAAAAACTATTGAAAAATGGCTCAGTGGCGACCCCTGTAAGTTGCAAGGAAATACATTGCGTCTATGGGAGCCAATCACAAACTTTTTTTAAGGTAAAAAAGTGAAACTTGGCAGGATCATAGAACATGTCAGGACAAGTAAAAAATTATATTATGGCTCCACCCTAAACCCAACAGGAAGTCGGCCATATTGGGTGGAACCTGGGACCGCCAAATCGTATCCCTTGTACAGAAAGTATTTAAGCTTTCAGTTTGCATCCCAAAGACTCCAAACTCAGTCAAAATCACCTAGACACATGTGCGGTCAGACGTTATCAAATGATTTTTGGATTCAATGTCGGGTGTGGCTGTGGCGAGCCTGCAACGAAGCGGCCATTTTGAGAACTATGAAAACTTGAGTATTTCTTACAAACAAAGTCAGACTGAGTCAGACCCAATCGTGCACAATGACGACCTGAACACGATATGTCAATATTATGGCTATAAAAAATAAAATAGTCCTCCAGCGCCACCTTCAAAATTTGAATGAAGGTAAAAAATTTAGTTTGTTGTAGACACATGAAATTTGGCACATACATCCTCCATGCCATCCTGAACATAAAAGCCAATGAGGACATACCCCTAGCTACAACCGTGTTACCATGGCAACCGTGAAAATGTCTCATTGAAATGGAGTTTCCTCACTCCATTAAAAACAGTGGATGTGTGGTGTTCACAAATGGAAACTCAAATATAGCATCAGAAGGAGTTTGACTCAATGTAACATATGTGCACAATGATGACTTGAACACAATGATATGTCATTATTATGGCTGTCTTATAAATGGCTCTCCAGCGCCCTCTGGAATTTTGAACTGGGACCTGGCTGTAGCTGGAAAGAATGCAGTCAGAAGCACGCGGCGCAGCCCGTTGGGCATTGCGTGCTCCCCACGGTCGCAAGGGTCAGCGAGAGCCTTTAACCCCGCGTGCGGGTTTGATTGTGTACTTGAGTTTGTATTTGTACAAGATAAGTGAGTTAAAAATACAAACAGGTAAACACCTTTCATAAACTAGAACAATGTTTTAAAAATATTTAGTCTTTAGTCTGATTTTGAAGTAATATAGCAATTTAGTTTCCTACAAATGCATTTTTATGTGGAAAAAAAGTCATTTACATGACATTGTTTATAGCTATTACAGGAATACCATCACTAAACTGTATGTAATATAATCCTTTGATCAAAGCTCAAGCAAACTTAATCATTTATAATTTGTTTATAATTAACAGTAACAAAATGTTATGTTTCTAACTTTCTAAAGTTAGTTAATTTTTTGCATTATCCTTTGCCAACAAGTTGTTACCTCACAGTCTCTCTGCTGTGAACAGACATATCCATTACTCCATCTTTTCGGACCGCTCCAGAGAGTGCCTCCTGGTGTTCTGGAGTGTTTCCAGGGCATGGACAGTGTCTGTGGAGTGTCTGAGTAGAGTTGGTCCTAGGACCTCCTCTCAGAGGAACATGATTAGCTCCATAGAGGATCCAGAAGGTTCTGTATTATCACTGTTTACTCTGGACAGAGAGGAGCAGGGCCTTACTCTGAGCTCTGAGCTTTCAGTCTGTCTCTGTGGGCAGGTCCAGAGCTCTGAGCAGGAAACTCATCTCAACATCTCATTTCTGAGATACTTTATGTTCCCTCTGTCATGACCCCTAGGATCAGATCTGGAGCCAGTGAAAGTACTGGACTACAAATGGGGCTCTGAGGTGGTAGAGCTGGGCACTTCTGATTGTCCACACACAGTGAACAAGTGAGACGATACAGTGACAACCAAGCTGCTTGGATGGTTGTAAAAGACAGGACAGGCCTCCCAGAGCCCATACTGCCAGTTCACCCCATATAGTTGTCATAAAAAGACAACTGATGACTTTACTAGGTCTACAAAGCTCTTGTGTTTTGGTTTGTCACTACTTTGCCCTGTATCCTGGAATGAATGTAAAAAGATGGTAACTTTTTACCAGAAAGACCACATCTGTGCGCCTGAGTCTGAATTAATGGGGGTGATACTGGGATTTCAGGGTCTCACTGTGTGCAGGACTATGTTCCGTTCAGCTTAAACACTCCCAAGAAACTCCAGGACACAGCAGATTTACTTCCATGAAGTTTACTGAGAATCTTGTAAAACTGTAACACAGTACAAAAAACGCCCATATTATTATTCACCAAACCTGAAAACCATCTGAACAATGTAGCTTAGCTATCTTAGCTCTGCAGCTTATATGATAAAACACAGATAAGCTAGTTAACAACAGTAGCCATTAGCAGAGGTGTAGCCACGTGGTGGCCTGGGGTGGCCACGGCCACTGTTGGTCAGACCTTGGCCACCCCATCGGCCACCCCTGAGAGGTCCTGCACAACGGGCTACGCAGGTCCATAATGAGGCTGGTGTGACTGATTGACGTTACGTCTTTACGCAGCTGTTGTAAAACAAACGGTTTGACACAGAGGCTTGCAGCTACATCCTCCTGACAGATAAGAGCTCAAGCTTTGTGTCAGTTTTTATTTCACGTTGATAGATTCAGGAATCACAGAGATATGCACCGTCAAAGTTTGTAAAAGCATTTAGGCTTCATTACAAGACGCGCGGTTTATTACCGCTCCATCTGTGAACAGCCGCGGTGTTTTTTTGTTTTTGTTTTTTTTAGGTCCAGTGCCTCATTTACTCAAAAACTATTACAAAAGAGATAATTATTTCCAATAACTTTGTTGTTAATTTTGATCAAAAGTAAGAGGAGAGATGGAGAAGAGCAGAGGAGAAACTACAGTTGGATGGGGGCACTGTAAAGTTTTTGTTAAGAGAAATCGACCACCTCTTGTGACCTTTCAAAATAAAACTTCATCCTTTTCCATCAGCTGAAACAACTTTATTGTGGTAGAGCCTGAAAGGAAAGGCATTAGCGCTGCACGAGGAACTGACAGGAGCTGATAGTACAGACTGTGAAAGTCTTGGACTGTCATGAAAAGTTTTGATGTAGACAAAGTTGTTAGTAAGTTATTACCAACAACTTGTTAAAGCAAAAATATCGAACACATTGCACTAATTAACAATTTGGGATGGGCATCGAAACCCGGTTCTAGCTGAGAACCATTTCTAATTTTTCCAATCCATCGGAATTGTTTTACTCCGCCGTTAACGATCCCTCTTAGCGATGCTGCTTTGGGCAGCTGCGTTTGTGTGAGCAGGTTTTGCTCCGAGACCCGCCCCGCTCCCGAGCAGCGTTTCTAACCTTTTTACTTTAACTTCGCTGCAAAAGTCGTCTTCGATGAGTAACCTACAAAGCGCGGTGCTCATCGTGCAATGCATGTCGTTCTCCTCTCTCTAATTAATGAATATGCGCTCACGGGACACGGCAGCGCGTAGGTGGAGACGCGCGAAGCCTGGCGCGCTCACGTCCCACTGCGTGGACACAGCAGAATGAAGCCAGAGAGCCGCGGAGGTAGGAGCTAAATGTCCGCGCCCTGTGACAGCAGGAGCTCATTCCCCTGCATAAGAAATACAATATGGAAGGGAGCGAGCGATAGAAAAAGAGAAATCTCCATAGAAAACGCTGAATCCTGTCTCACCTGTCTGACTCTCACCTGTCTGACGCTGATGTGGCCCCTCCCTGCGTTGCACTGTCACAGTAACACAGACTACTGTTTAGTTTAATAAGTTTAATGAACGTTTTTTCAGACAGACAGGTCTGGGGCTGCTGCTCCTAAATTAATATTAAAGCCACAATCATGTTTATTTAAAAAGCATACATTTCCAGTAATTTAACAGCTGTACATTCAATACATGTAACTTCTGTTTAGTGAGCCCAGTTTAAAATAGGCTCATATACATGAAAATGAAAATAAGCTCCTATTTCTGCTTCATAATAAACTGTATGGCCACAGATCTCGTTCATTTTTATTCACAGATATATCAGGAATCGATAAGACAATCGATAAAGAATCAGATTGATAAGCAGAATTGACAATGGCATCAACATTGATAAAATCTTATCAATTCCAATCCCTATTAACAACAACATGCTTCAAGACACAGACTACATGCATTGTTCAGTCCCTCCAGAATTTTGCGATGTTGTGATCACAACTATTAAGGCAAAATCAAGCGATTGTTTTACTCACTCTATAGTCAGCTAAAACACTTTAAAATGCACCAGGATACAGCAAATATTGTCTGTTATATTGATTTTTTTTCCCTGGGGGAGGACCCCCAGACCCCCCTGTAAATTTGTTACTTATTTAACCTCTGTGAATCACAACTTGTTCTTCTGTGAGCTGCACACATCAGGGCTCATCTCCTAACTTCCTCAAACCATCCAAATAACTGGTTTCAGAACAGAACAGAAAATAATTCAAATTTTTTGTATTAGTCCTATAATAATAATAATAATAATCTGCCATGTGCCACCACAATAAAATGACAGGACCCAGCTGGCCCCCCCAGTAAAAAAATCCTGGCTACGCCCCTGGCATAAAGCTAGCTTAGCCCAGCACAAACTAATTAGCATTTTAAATGACTCAATATTGATACAGAAAGCCAAAATTAAGTAATACCCTAATGTTACACGCTGATAAATACTTGACGATATACAAGACGAAATACAGACGATGCCTTAGCAAAAAGGGAGAAAGAAAGGCGATCAACTTAGAAGCAGATGATGCAGAGCTCACACATGTCTGTAGCTAATCACCACATGACAAAGTACTTCCTGATTCCCAAGATGTATTGGTACTAACTTCCTGTTTACAAAAATACATAGCCTACACTCAACTGCTAAAACAAAGTAAAAAACACATCAAGGGGCATGACACACTGCATCCCAGTCAAACGCAGCAGTATAATAAATGTTTCCATCATTTATTTTGTATTTTATTTATTTATTTTATATTATTTTAGTTCCTATTTTCATAAGTATGTCTTTGGAGAATCATGTAATTTAGGTATTCCTGAGCAATGCAGGCTGTGTACACAGGATGTGCACACATTCAGACACAAACACACACGTGCACACTCATGCTTGTGCATGTGCTTATTATGTGTATATTTACTCATCAAATTCTTTCATTTCTGACTGTGAAAGTGTGTGGTGTGTGTACATGGGGATATACATGTGAGCGTGCCGTTTTGGATTACAAATATCATACGTTAAGACAGAAACAATGGCTTTCAATGTTGATGAGCATATTAAGTCTCAACCTAGCATCATCTCTCTTGGTAGTACTGATATCAAGAACGTTCGTACCTTCAAATATCTTGGATATACCATAAATAATTCCAACACTGGATCCTCTCTATTCATCCAGGCCAGAATTGGCACTGCGTATATGAAATGGAATGAGCTAAAGCACGTCTTAACTGATAATCGTATCCTTCTACAAACTAGGATTAAGTTTTTAAGTAACATGCGTTTGATCCCGCCTATTGTATAGTGTGCAAGCGTGGAAAATGTCTAGTAGCGATATTAACAAACTAGAAGTAGTCTGGCATGAGCTTTTAAGGACAATGATCAAGGGTGGTTACAAAAGAATGCCCCAAATCCCCAAAACACCATTGCTGAAGAAGAAGTAGACTGGAGCTACAAGATGTCAAATGCTGACTTACGGAGAAAGACAAAGACTCAATCTATACCACTAACCTGCTATGAACAACAACTAAAATATCTGGCTCACATCTGCAGAATGGAAAATGATCAACTGCACAAACAACTTTTGTTAAACACCAATGCATCAAAATGGACGAAATTTGAAAATCTACTGGGCATAGACGCCCAGCAACTGAGACGAATTATGATGGTGAAATCAGACTTTCAGCAACTGTTGGATACTCTAACAGAAGCACCCTAAAGAGTTTATAACTTAATGGGGAAAACGATGATGATGATGATGTGCATGTGTGTGAATGGGTGTGCACGTATGGCTGTGGGGGAGTCTCTGTGTGTGTGATGAAGAATTTTTCCATAGAAATCCTTTTGTGCAAAAGCAGTTTTGCCTCATTATATAGTCAATATCATTTCTGGGTTGTTTTGACCCAGGAACACAACATGTGCTACATTCTTTCATTTAATAATCATAGTTTAGAGTAAATATTTAAAATTCACATTGAGAATACAGAATGCTGTGCCAGAGCACCCATGTAAGTTTCATAGTGATAGGATTAGAAAAATGTATTTTATGGATGTAAAAAAAAAAAAAAAAAAAAAAAAATCCCAAAATTGACCCAAAGATAACAGGAGGGTTAAATTAAACTTTCTCCTTATCCTTATGATATGGCCTTATGATAAACTGCTGTTTTGTTTTTTGTTTTTTTGCCTGAATGGGCCTGCGCAGGGTTAATGGAAGTGCATCACACGAGCTGAATAAACAGCACAAAGAAATAGTTACTGAATGTAACTCTAGCTCTTAGAGTATGCATGACTCCTATATATTAAACAATTATTTAGTGGCCTATGAAAAGATAATCAGTGCAGTGAGTACTTAATGCAACTTTTGTTCATTAAAATTGGTTGCGGCTCTTTACAGAAGCAGTTTTAGTATTGTTAACAATTGGCTCTTTAGATCCAGAGGGTTGCAGACCCCAGCCCAGATAAATGTTGTGTGTCAGGAAGGGCATGTGGCACAAAATCTATGCCAAAATTACCTGCATGAGTGATTTACTGAAGAAAACCCTAAAAGGCAGTACCCAAAGTGGACTCATAACAGTCATATGTGCTTGATAGCTGTTGTGTAAAATCAAAAATGAATTTCTCAATATTTATTGTCCACAGTTACAAGAGCTACACTGTTAAATAGCATGTCCTTTACATAAAACAATGGACCCAGAGTATTCTGTGAATATTCAAGGCATTTAGTTTCCACATTGCTCCACCAGCAGATGGCAGCATTACACTACCATACAAAGGTGGTCATGGGCATAAGCTTCTATTTCTGATGTAAAACATGTTCAGATCTGATGCATAATACATAGCGCATAATGTAGCCTCGTATTAACCTGCAGTAAAATCATGTTGATTTGATGTTAATGAATTGGACTTGGAGAGAATCTTCACATCCATATCTGTACAACCAGAGGATATCTCAACTCTGACATGCTGCTGTAACGTCGACACGAGTTGTACAAGTTAATTTGTGAATGCCAATGTGCTCCACCAGACTAAATATGTGGGCACTGTAAGCTAAATGTTTAATGCAAAGGCTAGCTAATGAGTTTCTTTTGGTGTTTTACATGTTTCAAAATGCATGTGACCTTTGATGTTGTTAGACTTAATTGTCGATTTTAGCAAAACAGATACTAAACACTGAAAAATGTGGCTAACGTTGCAGTGAGCTATAGCAGTTTAAATACTGACTGTGGAGACCCCGACACAGATTTCTTCAGACTCCTTTTGTGCAAGAGGCAGGGTGCACCATGGATAATCTTCACTTAATCACAGAGCTGAGACTAAGTCAGTGCTGTTACATGCAGCTGGAGAAATATGAATTAGCCTGACTATACTTTGACTTCTAAGAGAACTTCCTAGCCTGACTGAAATGGCAAGTAATGGGAAAAAAAAAAAAAAAAAAAAAAAATGAATATTGTGATAAATAGTCAGGTTATACATGTTAACAAATCAAAACAGGTGCTTGGTAATTTTTCTTCTGCACTTACTTGATTTGGTACACTGTCTTTACCACCATTCACTAACTCAAAATTGAAAACAGGAAAAATGGTCAAATGTAAGGATTTGAGCGAATTTGACAAGGACTACAGTTCTGATTACTAGACAACTTGATGGTTAGACAAGTCAGGGCATCTCCAAAGCTGCTGCTCTTCAGGGTTCCTGGTCTGCAGTGGTCAGGATTTATCAAAAGTGGTCCAATTAACGCAACAGTGGTGAACTTGCAAAGGGTGATGCAGGTGGAGAGTGAAAGCTGGCCCATGTGGAGGTGCTCATTAGGCTGGAGGTCATGACATGAAACATTATGACGACCAGGGCCGGCAGTAGCTCAGTATGTTGAGCCATTTGTCCACTAACCAGAGGGTTGGTGGATTGATCCTCGCTAACAGGCAGTACATAATAGTGCTCCTGCCTGGGTGGAATCTGTGTACCCTCCCCGTGTTCCCTGGTACTCCAGCTTCCTCCCACTGTCCAAACACATGCATGCAGATTGTTGACTCTAAATTGCCCCTAGTGAATGAATGTGTGAGTGAATGGTTGTCTGTGTGTGTGTCTCAGCCCTGAGGCTAACTGGCCCCTGTCCAGGGTGTACCCCAGCTAAGGCCAGAGTTACTGGGATAGCCTCCAGTAACCACAACCCCTAATGAGAAGAGGTGGAAGAAGATGAATGAATGAAAAAGAAGTTACATTACAGCATGTGTCAAACAAAGAGCCTGTATTCTGGACCTCTGCCATGAACAGTGTAGTAGTAAAACTGCCATATTGTTTTATTTATCTACCAACAACGCAGCTAAAACCAGTCCCATACTTCTGTTCTACCTGCCTTAAGGTATATACTCTGGAGAAGTGCTGATTAGCGCCAACAGCTGGATGCCATTTTTCATTATACAATTTCTAGACACAGCTCAAGGCACACACTTAACTGGCCTTATGTAAAATGACATTGATTGTGATTTAATGATCATATGCTGCAAACCCGGAGTGCAATTTGTCAGGAAAACTCCAAATGTAACTAAGTGGGTCCGCTGCTGTGAAACCCCTGTCAGTCACTCACTCTTACTTTGAATAGGAATAAGTTTTTGACATTTCGCTTCAGCGTGTCTGCATATACACTGTATTCATGAAGTTTATATAAAGATGTTAACCAGAAGTGGAGAGAAAATCAATGAAAAGTGGTCCGTGCGTGGAATTGAAGAGATGATAAAAGTGCTGTAATTACTTTGTCTTCACTGAGAAAGACATCCAACTGTTTTATGTCATACTCCAATGGTCTTTGGTGTATTGAAAGAGAAACAGTAAATAAATTGAGTGCTATGGGAAAATAGTTCTATCCATTTTGGCAATCTCTTTTAGAAAGCAATGCAATAGGGCTAACTGTGTAATTTGGTTGTCTAATATCTCAATATTCTTTCAACATTTGCTTTGTGTTTTCATGGGGCATGGTTTTATGGGATTTTTTTTTTTTAAATTTGCAGTGATATGCTTGAAAGCTGCTTAAACCTGATGCTCAGTCTATCCAAAAATTGTAATGAAGCAGTCAAGTGTGCTAACTGTCGTTAAAAGACCCTACTTTACAGTTAAATAAGTGTATCAGACCTCACTGTGCGAAACGTGGGGTTCTGCAAAGGTCGATTTTAGGACACTTTATGTTTAAGCTTCCTATTAATCAAATAAGCAGTAAAGTGTTCTACATTTGGTCAAAACTGGCCACTTACTTATAAATCTTAAAACTGCGCTTATTCCATATATTTAGATTTATTAAAGATTGACATGGCAGGAGACAACATACAATGTGAAACCTGAAATGCATCAATCACATCATAAATGATAAAAAAAACAAACTAAAATCATTATAAATTATACCATAAAAATCACCTATGAAACAATCTAAGAGCACACGGAATAAAAGACATTTCATGTTTTTTAGTCTTGCTCTTGTTTGCTAAAAACTGTCTCTGGTGTCTCCGCTCATATCCAGTAGAGGGGGCCTGAGTTATAAAAGCATGCAGAGGGGAGGACCTGTCTTTCAGGACATTATGGAGGGTGTGCAGTGTGGCCACATCCCGCCTCTCACACAGGGATGGAAGGGAAGAGGGTGAGATCCCAATTATTCTGCAGCATCTTACAAGATGACCCCTTTCAAAAATGGGGAATAACTTCTAGTCTGTGCAAAATAAATAAATGAATAAATACAATTGCAGAGTGCTGCCCTCTGCCAAGGCATTATACCTATCTTGGCAATGAGATAGATATAGTGTCCAAACCTGGGCTTGAACTAGGATCCTTGTTCAAAGTTAATGCTCTAACTATTACGCCCAAAATGTCATAATTTGTTTATTGTGACTGGACTGTTTTGCAGTGGAATATCTCTATCTCACAAAGGAACAGAATCCTTAAAAAAACCTTCAAATTGTTCTTTGGCCCATTACTGACCTTTTCTGAAAATCTGACCATTTATTTTACTGTTATCTTGGTAAAAGACTAACAAACCAACAACCAATGCAAAAACATAACCTACTTGGCAGAGATAATTTTTTATTTTTTATAATTTCACCTTTTGTTTTACCAAGAAAGTCCCACTGAAATTTCTTTTTTGTAAGGGAGTCCTGGCCCCATTATTCATGTTTCTGTTGGAGCACACAGAGGAAACCTATGCAGGCACGGGGTGACCACACAGAAAGACAAAGTTTGGTTTGAATCCCAGACCTTTTTGCTGTGAGGCAACAGTGCTAACCAACTTTGCCACTGTGCCATTGTAGAAACTAGATATTTTTTTTGTTTTGGTCTAAAGCAGGGGTCTGCAACATTCTGGATCCAAAGGGCCAATTGTTCCCAAAACTGTGAATCTGAGCTGCAACCCATTTTAATGCACAAAGTTGCTTGGGCCTTAACTGAAAAATAGCATATGGGTGGTCATTAATATTCGCAAACTAACAAGGAACTGTTTTTAATATTGCCCTGATTATCTCACTTACATCCTGTAACTATTTCTTGGTGCTCGTGTGGCACTTCTTATCAGTTTGTGCATGCAGCTGCGTGGACTATTGAGGCTATATTTCTAACAATTTAACACAGTGTATATACCAGAAAAAAGAGAGAAAGTTTTATTCTAAATTGACAAGAAGACGCAGATGCAGGTTGTTTTATAGTTGACTTTACATAACCAGATGTCAGATGCCCAAGGAGCTGCAATAAAAGGGCTAAAGATTCACATGTGGCTGTAAAGCCAAAATTTGCAGATGGCTGGTCTAAGGGGGAAAAAAAAGCACTCTCTTCATCCTTCAGCTTTTCCTGTCTGTGGTCACTCCAGCAAATCATCTGCCTTTTACCGTGTAGTTATTAGCACATTCACGTGGCATTGGTTTCTCACTGTATGTCCTTCCTGATGCAGTCCTCTCTATTTATCCAGACTTGGGACTAGCACAGAGAGTACACTGGCCTGTGACCCTTTGTGGCTGGATTAGCTACATAAATGTTCACTATGAATACAAAATACTTCTGAAAAATTCATTATTACTGAGCTAAAACATACAACCTTGAACCAACCTTGCACCGCACCC
This sequence comes from Bostrychus sinensis, assembly GCA_020698575.1. Lineage (NCBI taxonomy): Eukaryota > Metazoa > Chordata > Actinopteri > Gobiiformes > Eleotridae > Bostrychus > Bostrychus sinensis. The sequence goes on along the minus strand of CM036245.1, from coordinate 33,610,820 downwards.
TTCTGACCACTCTATGGCTCTACAGCAAAGACTCTCAATATCTTCTGGTCTATCATCATCTCAGTGTAAAAACCCAATCCCTGCCAACATTTGAAGAATCTCATTCACATCATGAAGCTCATCAGATTCATTGACTTTCACAGTGTCTTTGATTGGAGGTGCTATCGATCAGCCGACGCCAGGCCTTGCACACGAAGGTAACAAGCTCCCGAAACTCCCGCACATCCATTTCTACGTCTGTGCACGGCTTATTTCAGGAAAGATGTACATGATGCAATATTTTATGTTTTTATATATAGACACAGTCGGCAGAAAAAGAAAGTTCTCTGCTGCTTTTGCACTTTCCGCGCTGTTTGGCCTACTTGGACCCTCCCTATGTTATGTGTAATAAGCAATGCCTTTGAAGAAGCATAGTAAATAGGATCTTGGACTGATGCACAGAAAATAGCTTTGGCAAATGGCAGCAGAAATGGTCCCTTGTTTCTTAAAGCCTATTTTGGCAGTGTCTTTGAGGGGAAAATCATTTTACATTAAACTTCATTCACACACGATTTACTGGTATTTTCTCTCTCGTCATCATTTCAGACAATAAGCCAATTCTGTAGGTCTATTGATGCATTAAATTGAATTAGTTTTGGAACGTCACAGCGCCGTATTGGAACGTTGGGGATTTGATCACGACTCCCTTGCTGGCACTCCCCGAGCCAAGTTCACACAAATAGTATTGTTTTTTTTTTTTTTTTTTTTTGTTTTTTGTTTTGTTTTTTTGTTTTTTTGAAGGAGTGGAAGAAGCAAACACCAAAACAGACGCTCAGAGACTATTGTGTGGGAGACGGTTCGGAGATGGGCTCGGAAATGTTTATGGTACTAAAATATGTTTGCAATAATGGCTGCATCTTACCTTCTGCTATATGCCTATATGTTTGTACAGGGATCTTATGTGTCACTCAAGTGCATTTATGTGACCAGCTCTTCAATTGTAAGATAAGAGGAAAATTAAATTGTCCTAGTGCAATTTGTGCTTTCTATTAAGATGTAATAAGATTTCTATGTGGAATTTTGAGTTGTTTTATCAGCGTCACAGTGACAATGAACTACGGAAGAAAACATTGGGCTGCTGTTTATTGAGGTACACAGAGAAACAGCACAAAAATAAAAACAAATACAGACTTGAAACAATGACTTGAACTTAGTGAATTGTTGACTCAGACTTAGACCTGTGAACTGATGACATGGACTTGGACTTGGACTTGGACTTGGACTTGGACTTGCGAACGGATGACTCTGACTAAGACTTGTACCTGTGACCCAGTGACTTGAACTTTGAAATGATAACTCAGAGTTGTGAACTGATAACCCAGACTTAGACTCAGACTCAAACTGGTGAACTCAAGACTTGGATTTACGCCCAATGAATGCTGAATGCGTTGCGTGTCTGTTAAGTGTCCTGTGCGACCTCCACAACCTCTGTGTTTGTCCAGCAAAAGGCGCTGTGGGCCCCACAAATGCTCTACACCACACAGTGAGTAAATAACAGAGAAAGTGATTGCTTTGGTCTGTAACTTTCCAACTACTTTACATTCTCATAAAGTAGTGATGTGTGATACCAGCTTTCTCACCTTCAATTCGATACCACCCCTTACAGTCTCAACCATTGTTTTGTTTTTCTTTTATAGTAATTGAATTTTGTAAAGTATACAAGCCTATATGCATACACATGTTACAAATAATGGCTTCTTTATGCCACTGGAGCAGCAGAACACAATGGACTGGTTTGGACCAGCCACTGTAGAGCACACATGAAGGATCCAGTGGAATTTGTATTATATTAATAACATTGTTTGTCATTACCACTAAAGTATTGATACTTTCAGATTGGCATTCATTCATTCATTCATTCATTCATTTTCTACCGCTTTTTCCCGTTAGGGGTCGCGGGTGACTGGAGCCTATCCCATTAACTTTGGGGCCGAAGGCGGGGTATACCCTGGACAGGGGCCAGCTTGTCGCAGGGCTGACACAGAGACGAACACAGACAGACAACCATTCACTAGGGTCAATTTAGAGTCACCAATTCACCTAACACATGCATGTCTTTGGACGGTGGGAGGAAGCCGGAGAACCCGGAGAGAACCCACGGTAACACGGGGAGGACATGCAGACTCCACCCAGAACCCACGACCTCCTTGCTGGGAGGCTAGAACGCTAACCGCTCTGCCACCGTGCACCCCTCAGATTGGCATCAATACCACAATTAAATCACAGGAATCAAAGGTATCGATACTTTTGGTATCAATTTGCACGTTCCTAGCATAAAGTCTCTCATCAAAGTAAGTACTTATACAGATATTACTGACAGTTCCTGGACTAAATATGAACATATGAGACATAAAAGCCTCATATTTTGCGCTCGTGGGTCAGTTGACAAGCGCCCGGCAGACAGCCAATCACTGTTCAGATTGGGGCTGTTACATCATTGTTTTCAGTGACAGTGGCTGTTTTCACAGTTTACACGAGAGCGGAGCGGCTCTGAGCAGCTCCCTGGTGTGAGACCCAAACACCTTATCCAGCATTTTCAAAAGATTGCGGATTCAAAAAACGGAAACCCTGTCTTTGTGTAAACGAAAGGCCAAACTGCAATCAAACCTTTGTGGATTTGGCAAAATGTCAGTGTCCAAACCATTCAGTACACAGGGCACTACTGCTGCAGTAAAAAGTAACTGAAAGTTTAGGGACAGTCTATGTCCCTTAAACGCTTGGGGGAAACTAGTTACTTCCCAAAATGGTGATAACGACCCAAAATACACCCATGTTACGTCACCTGGTAATAAACGATTGAAGAAACTCATGGATCAGGTTGGCCCCTGTGTGACCCTTGCTTGGCTTGAGTCTCGTTTTCTCCTCCTCATATAAGAACAAAGGTTTCCTCTGCCTTTTGGCCACTCTGTCATGACCAATATCTACAAAATAAAGCCATCGCTTTCTTGTTGTTATGGCTAACCAGGATATGTCACTTTCAACTTTTTTATCCTAACCAGAAGGTTGGCAGTTCAAACCCCAATCCCACCATAGCATAATGTTGTTGTGTCCTTGGGCAAGACACTTCAAGCTCCATGTCTACAGTGTCTGTGAACACAGCTGTAATAATGCGTGAGTGCTTGTGAGTGTGAATGGGTGAATGGTTCTTTGATGTAAAGTGCATTGAGTGCTTATAGAGGCAGAAAAAAAAAAAAAAAAACACGATATATAAATGTGACCATTTTTTTTACTGTACAAAACTATGTAACATCCCATTCAGTGTTGCACCCTTGTAAGTGTAAAGATTTTGGCAACTTTACTCAGACTTGGACATGCCATCAAGTCATTTGGACTAAACTTGGACTGAACTGATTTGAACCCAGACTTGGACTCTGACCCCTACTTCAAGACACTCAACTCGGACCACTCTTTAGTGACTGAACTACAACACTAGGTGTACGTGCTATTGTACAACTTATTTTGAAGCAGCTATCACTGACTTGGGATCCAATAATACACCCATTGCTCGCAGTAAGTTCTTTGCATAAGATAAAACACAATTTCAGGACTGTACTCTCTCCTAAGGGACCCCGGTTTGTAGAGCGTTCTAGAAATAACCAACGCTTAATTATATTTGTCTTTTTAACTATGACAATATTGTATATTATGGCTGCACAAATTATTTTAGCCTCAGTGTAATGAAATAACTCTCATAGCATGGCACTTAATTATGAAAGTAATCTTGCTAACACAGTATCCATGCTTCTGCATAATTTCTCATCACACTTTTTTTTTCTAAGAAACCGCTTGGAACATGCATAAAACATATTGGAGATGACTGTTGCAAAAGGGAAGAAAAGCACATTGCGTTTCTATTTAGAGCCAGACAAAAGAATTGATTTTGCCGGTAAATCCATCAGCGCAGAAGTCGCACAATATCTATGTGTTGTGGCCAATTACCATTTTCAATTTTACCAAAGTAAACTTGATAATCAAAGCAATTAAAAGCACAATGAGTTTTGTTTGGGAGTGCTCGGTGGAAGTGAGGGCCCGGAGCTCTTTGGGATTCCGGACCTTCCCTGTGTGGTGACCCCTCAAGGTGAACTCTTGTATGGCCGTCCCTTCCATGAATACTAAACGCATGTGAATTAAACATTTTCCTGTCTTCTCACTACTATTTAATCAGTTGTCTTAGCGAGCTGTCTGTCTGGAGTAATCCCTGCGGCTGGCCACGGCACTGACTGGCATCATAAAGACGCCTGGCACACGTTCGCGTCCCACTGCTCCGCTCTCATTTCTATTTGGATGCATGCTCAACAAGCGCGAGCCTATAGACTGAGTGCAAGTTGTTGGCAAAGTGACCCTCTGACCACTTTTCAAGTACATCCATTGACTGAACTATTTGCAAACTTCTGGATAATGATAGTTTGAAATGGCTTTAGAAAACGAGAATGTTTGTCCCATTGAGAGTTCTTCTGAAGAAAAGGAATGACGTACGATTCGGATTATTACAATTATAATCAAGAGGTTATGTTTGTGCCAGTGTTGTTAGGTTGGTTTTTTTTTAGTCTGTTAGCAAGATAATCAGGCTTTTGATGGACTGTTCGGGGAAGGCCAGCGATGGGCCAAGGAAGAAAATCATAATTTTATTGTGTGGGTCTAATCTGGATCCAAGAATCAGCAATAGGGTAAAAAATTCTAACTCTTTTGCCCTACGTTTTACAATATAAGGGTATTGTGGCTCAGAGGTTAGAGCATTGCCCCCTAAACTAGAAGATCTATAGTCTGAATGCAGGCCTGGGGACTATGGGTGTTTCCCGAATTGCCCACAGTGCACTGCAACCATTTCACACTCATTAAAGATTCTATAATTTGCTTTTTTTCCAGGCTTTTTGAAATAGTTTGGACACCTTTGCATTAGTATTTCACATTTATAACTTAAAATTATGTACTGTACATATATATATATATATAAACTTATTCTTTTGGAGAGCTGCTCCTGTCAGTTTGAACGCTTGGATTAGATGTCTGTTGCCTGTTGAATGGACAGAGCATAAAATGGCTAATTAGCACAACTATTCACCTTATACCTTTACTGTTTAGACAGGACTTTTTGCTTACCTTTGATAAATTAGCTTCAAACCAAGCTTATATCTGTAGCTAAAGTTTGTGTAGTGCCAGTTTTGACTGCAGTTGCGCTATAATATAACCAGTATCCCGTAAAGCCCTGCATGATTAATCTGCTCTATGCAAAGCTCCAAACACCCACACATGTAACACTCAGACAGTCACTACCTGTTTGCTGTTTGTTCTTGAAACGCCACAGGAGAGCTTCTGGAGAACATTTTGAAATAAAGATGTGGTTATTGACTGTGAGGGTCAGAAGGTTGTTTACTTTCTCCACTTCAACATGAGAGGAAGACAAACTTGGCGGCAGTGGTACACATATTTAAAACATGCTTCTTTCCTGTGAAGTGGAACAACACAGGAACATGACCTTCTGCAGCACTCCTGGTTAGATCCTGATGTCTTACGTCTTTAATTTCCATTTTTGTGCTTCAGAAAATATGAGAGAAAAATAGTACTTTTATGTGGTACATTCTTTGCAGTATTATGTATATTATTAAGGTATAATATGTTTTACACATTACATTTATAATCATCTATTTTTTGTCAATAGAATACTTATGAATATTTCTTTTTAGAATACTTCTCATTTATTAATCAATATTAAATAAATATTAATTTATTAATGCATGCATTCATGTCTGTGTGAAGTAGTCAGTTCCTCTGCCTGTGGTGCAGGGGGTCAGGGGTGTGATTCCCTGCTGGGTTGTTTAGTTCAAAAGGTCTGTAACCTTTATGCAAATAGATTAAAACTCTATTGCACTTCCATTCCACTAGCAGCACTCTTTTTAAAGGCTCAGACTCACATTTTGACTTGTTTCTTCTCACAGACCAGGACTCCTGACTCGACTCGAATCTGTGATGTGAGGACTCTGTGACGTCACACTTGTGTTTAGTTGATTTTTACATTGAAAGTATTAACGGTGCTGCACTATATTTAGTATGGGCAGCAACAACATACTAAGAAAATTGTATGTTCTATGAATTAGGTTAATAGTTATCTAATGTCCTACTCGAAATGTCAGAGTTGTGAAATGTCTTTAGTTCATTTGGACACAATTTGGACACTTCTTACTGGGGTATATTATGCAAAATTGACTTTTCTGAACTTTCTCCTGTTTTGATATTGTTCCCTCATCGAAAACATACCTGGAGTTGTGTTTTGTTTCATTCACGCCTGTTTGGGTAATCTTTTCTTAGGCCTCAAAATGCTCAGTTCCACGGACCTTCCTACGAACCCCCACCCACTCCAGGAAGCACTGACCAATGAACAAGCCCTCTACATCCAGTCTGCTTTTATTCATTTATCCAAAAAATGGTGTACAGCTTCGATTCCTCATTTTTCATTTTGTTGTAAAATGGCATCATACAAAAAGTTTAAGGAAACAAACACCTTTTTTTTTTTTCTACATTTCTGTTTAAAAGCCCACAATGGCTTTGCACTCTTCTGCACTCTGATGCCCTCTTCACTTATTTCTTTCTATTTCTAAAGCACTTTGAATTGCTCTGTGTATGAATTGTGCTATACAAATACACTTGCCTTGCCTTGCCTTGCCTTGCCTTGCCTTTCTTTATGGCAATAGTAAAGTCATTATTAGAAGCACTTTCTTTTAGTCACATAATGTTTTTAAAGGTTGTAAAATGTGCATGGCTGTTCTAGAGGCGACCAAGATTGCTTTAAAAAACTAAATAAAAGCATAACACAGCCCTTTTAAGTGACTTTCATGGAATTGACTTGACATTTTTCTCAGCAACTCTGCTACCTGCTAATGCTAATGACGCTTTAGTGACTCGAATCCTGAGGACATGTGTAACTTGGACTTGATAACTAGTGTCACATATACTGTAGTTCCTTTTTTCCGTAAGTCTACAATATTTATACATTGCACCTTTAAAACAGTACTCCAAGCTTTTGAAATGTCTTGGTAGTAAACACAAGCTGTGACCAGATGAGACACTGTTTTGAATATATTCATCATCATTTGACAGTGAAGCAATGACGTGAACAAAGTGAATTAAAGCACTCTCATGTGACAGCTGACCACAGTGTATGGAGCATGTGCGATGTTCCTGAGGCTATTTTTACCTGTGTCCATGAGCGATGACATCCCCATAGACAGAACACAGCCCATCCAGAGTGTACAGTACTGATGATAATGAGGATATACCACCCACACAGAGACAGCTGGAGTCCTGAGCCAGCGCTGTTTGTCAGAACTCTGTTTACATATTAATGCTGTGTTTGCATTAGGCAGATGCACATCCTTGGAAAGAAAAAATAAAAACATAATAAGGAGGCCCTGAATGGAAAATTAAGACTAAATTGAATTAGCACAAATTGTAAAATAAAAAAGGGGGCTTCTAAAGGGCTTACATGCTGAGGAGATTTAGTAAATATCCAGGAGCGGAGTGCACCAGCTGGGTTACCTCTATTTTGTATGTGAATAGCCAATGGAGGGCGATCGACGACAGTTAAAGATTTTACCAAGAAGAAAAAAAGCAGCAACCATAACAAACATGGCGGCGCTAACGAAAGTTTTAACGCCACATTTAATGAACAACAAGAAAATGAGGCAAAACTAGCAGTAGGTCTGTTCAGTCTTTGAATATACTGACTAACTTTAGTTGTAGTCACTTCTAAAAAATTCAGCTGTGACTGTTGAGCTGTGTTCACTAGCGCCCCCAGTGGTCAATGCATGTACTGCTGCGTTCCTCCGTATCCGCAAAATCTGGGGAAATGGACCAACGTACGGACCGAAAGAATGCAGAAGACAAACAGAACGCTCTGTATCTGAATGCATATCTAACAGAATATAAATGAGCCTGTGTTCAAATGTCGTCCTTAATCCCTATATAATGCACTAAATAGTGGTCATGCCATTTTGTAGTGGTGTCCGAATGTTTATAATAGATAAAAAAATAGTGCAAAAAAAATTCCCACAATGCATTTTGAAAAGTAGTGGACATTGATAGTCATACCATGTAAGGCAAAAAGAGCTGCAATAATCCAGTCAGTTTTATTCATTAGCGTGATAAAACATAGCGAATTAAAAATAGAGAGTGAATCTGAATTATTTACAAAATAAGTGCACTCTATAGTCTGCTATATAGTGCAAGAATACCTAGTGATTGAGGGGTTAGGGGCTAGGGAGGACATTCAGACAGTCTAAGATTGGTCAGAGCTACATCTAGTCATATCATGCGTCTCACCATATAGCACCATCATAATAAACAGAGGATTCACCTGCTTTTGGTGCTGAACCAGGGCTGGGTGATATAGCAAAAATGTAATAACAATTTGTTTCCTCATATTGGTTAATCTTGATTTCTATACAGTTTTATGTTTACAATTAAAAATTAATAATTAGGGCTTTAATTCATCCTTAGATTTTGATTTTATTGTAATAGGAAAGTGGGAGATTTATCATTAAGTTTTAGTTTTTATACAATAACAGAAATAATTTAAAGGTGCTATGACCAGTATATATTATTCATATTTCATAAAAGTTACCCATGTGCACAAAGATACACTATATTTCCAAAAGTATTAGCTCACCTGTCTTTACACGCATACAAATTTAAGTGACATCCCATTCTTAATCCACAGAGTTTAATATGACATTGTTGCAGGAGAACATTAGATACGTAGATGTCTGACCTTCTCCTGCAACTGATGTTGGACCTGAAGGCCTGGCTCGCAGTCTTTGCTCTAATTCATCCCAAAGATGTTCTACTGGGTTGAGGTCAGGACTCTGCAGCCAATCAATTTTTTATCCACACCAAACTCACTCATCCATGTCTTTATGGACCATGCTTTGTGCTCTGGTGCAGTCATGTTGAAACAGGAAGGGGCCATTCCCAAACTGTTCCCACAAAGTTGGGAGCATGGAATTGTCCAAAATCTCTTGGTGCTGAAGCATTCAGAGTTCCTTTCACTAGAACTAAGGGACTAAGCCCAGCTCCTGAAAACAACCCCACACCATAATCTGAAATGAGTTATTTGTGTGGGTGAGAAAATACTTTTGGAAATTTAGTGTATGATGTAAACATGTTTCAATCAAATATTAGTTTTACTGATAACAATGGTACAGTTGAATTATTAACAATTAAAACTATATTTTACATAATGGCCAAGTTGTTTATGTTTACATTTTATGTTTTGGTTCTAAAATCCTGCATTGCAGAACGCCCAATCAGAAAAGCGGAAAGACTGGCAACCATTGTTTTGATTTAGACTGCAGTACAGTACCTTTAAACAAATAAAAGAGGTAATATGTTGTGTTATAAAACAACTGAAAGCGTCCATTTCCTTGCTTTGCTGAAAGCAGCTTCTGTCTCTCCACACATTTGCTGAACCTATTTCTCACATTTTCTTAGACTATTAACAGTATAATCACCTTTTTTAAACTCGCTGATCACAAAGCTTTTTCACGTGACAAAATGCAGTATTGACACGCATCACATGACACACCACAGCTGTGCGCTCCTTCAGCTCTACTTCAGACCATGGCGCGTGTGTTCTGAGCCCTGCCGGCATTTCCTACAGCGGCCCTGAGGTGCAACAACAAAAATAAAAGCAGATGTAAATGTTTTAAAATCTTGCCTTAAAATAAACCCATCCCTCAAATAAAAAAAAAAATATACAAAAAATTGAGTAAATGTCTACATCATAAAAGGAGCATCATCAAAATTGTTTTTGTCCACTAGAAAAATAAAAGCTGAGGAAGATTTTTAAACATGTTGCGCCCTCTTTTAATTTGAAGCTGTGTTTTTATTTTTAGATGAACTTTATTTAAATATTGGAAAGTCTAATTTTATTTAAAATAGAACAATGCTTTTTTATTTATTTTGTGACATGCTTTTTTATTTTGAGGAGATATTTTTGTTTTTAGAAAAGTTTATTTTATTTTGATGAGTGAGGTTTTTTTTTAAACAAGCTTTTTAAAAATTGACACATGGCTTTTTTTTTAACTGACTTGTTAATTTTTCGAGGTGAGTTTATTTTTTTAAGCAACACGATTAAAAATCTTCCTCAGCTTTTATTTTTCTAGTGGACAAAAACAATTCTGATGATGCTCCTTTTTTAATATAGACATTTATTTACAATTTTCTATTTATTTTTAATTTTTTTATTTGAGGAATGGGTTTATTTTTAAGGCAAGATTTTAGAAACATCTACATTTGCTTTAATTTTTGTTGTTGCACCTCAGGGCCACCGTAGTTTCCTCAGTGTTAGGATGGTTGAAACATATACAGTTTTGGCCGTTTGTACTATGGATTAATCGTGAAAAGTGAAACAATGAAAAACAATTGTCTGGACTGCTGTTTGTGTGCAGCACAAACTCCTCTATTAGCACTGTTGCTGCAGTTTTTGCATGATTTTTTAATTTTTTTTTATTTATTTATTTATTTTTTTTAGATTGTACATTTTAGGTGGTTATTCCAACAAACTCCACTCTTGTTCTTCTCTAGCTCATGGTGTAACAGGTGGGCAGTAGCCATAAACTTGTCTGTTTTCTGCTGTTGCACTGTCTGGTAAACGTGCCCATATCGATTTAAAGGGCTCTAAACTCATCGCCCCTACACTTAATCGCAATTCCACTTTAAATTAAATTTTTGGCACAGCCCAGGATAAGTGCTATGCTGATGATGTGACAGCCACAAGGGGTAGGTCATTCATAACGAAGCCTAACCTTACCCTAAGAGAAATAGCTACAGGCTTTACATACAATCTTAGGAGAGAGGAGGAGGAAAGCTGCTTACAGTGATGCAGGAGGTGCTCCCAAACAGGCTGTGTTCGTCACAGAAATGAAAAAGGGACAATGATAAGCTTCAACAAATCCTGCTTGAGAAGGAGATCTACGAAGTGAGAAAGTCAACGTGGCCCTGGACGCCTTGATCATGGGTAAGAAATGCAGGGTTGCCAGGTCTGAAATTAAAAATCTGTCCAACAGCAACTTAAAAACTGCTGAAAACCCGCGGAACATTGAATAAAAACACTGCGTGACCGTAATTAGAGCCGCTGTGCCAAAAAGAGCGCTTCTCCAATGACACGGACCCACCCCCACCTCTCTCTCACAGACAGAGAAGATATCATTTGGCCTGGCTTCAGAGTGTTTGGCTTTGGGTTTTAAAGATTTGTCATTCAAAACATGGAGAAATGGCCTATCATTCACATAATCTGCATGTAAAAATAGCTCAGCCCAACCCACGGACACATTTTTTCACCTGTGGCAACACAAAAAAGGCCGTCCATAAAATAACCCTGAAGAAATACATCCCTGAATAAATACATCCTGCCGTCCACATCTAGACAGTATTAAAGAACTTGCGGACAGAAGTTTGTGACCACACTCTCTGTTTCTTCAGGCACTCCTCAATCCCCATGAGGGCCAGCTCCGCCAAACATCTGGGCCAGGTGGTGGACATGGTCGAGACACTCTCTTGCCACAGGGAAATTCAGCAACAAACGGGTGGTTGTGTCCCAGATGGTGGTGGATGCAGCCCATCAAGTCAGGTAAGGAACTAAATTTGCCATTTTGAATAACTTTGTAGTTGCCCTAATTCCGTTTTCCCCCCCACAGGCATGAGGGACAGTGGATCCTGCAGTAAGAAGACTGAGAATAAACTAAGGTGGAATAAAAAACGTGTTTAATTATGTTTAATTTCAATTATTTTAAATTGCTATTGCTGCGGTCTTCAAAGCATGCAAGTCGCTGGGTCCATCCTCTCTCTCCCCTCTGTGACCGCTGTCGGCGTCAGGAGCAGCGGTGGAGGCACCGGGCAGAAGGAGGGGAGACGCACATTGTGCTGACGCAGTAATAGTTTGTCAGAGTTTGTCCCCTTTATCTGAGGAACAACCTAATTATCAGTTTGCTAGAGGTAGCTTTCTTTTTTCTCATTTTCATTCAGTTTTTATTTTAATGTATGATCACTGAAATATATTTACAAGTTGCTAACTATAATCAAACTTTTTTTTAAGGGTCTATTAGCCCTAATTGTCAATGGGAGCCGCTTGGAGCCGCTCCGCTCTCGTGTAAACAAACAATCTGAACAGTGATTGGCTGTCAGCTGGGAGGACGTCAGCTGACCCTAGAGTGCAAAATACTAGGTTTTTATGTCTCATATGTTCATATTTAGTCCAGTAACTGTCAGTAATATCTGTGTAAGTACTTACACAGAAGTTGCAGAAGTTGCTTGATTGACTTCTATATTTCCTCTGCTGTTTACTCACTGTGTGGTGTAGAACATTTGTTTTCTTCACACTTCCACTTTCATGTTAATGCAAATCACTGGCGGCATGACAGTTGCGTTTTCCTGGCCAGCGTTGTCATGTAAACAGGCCCTAAGGACAATTTTAATTTCATAAAAACTCACTACAGTTCCTGAGCTTCAACTTCTGGTTTCTTACTGGAAGTTAAATCAGTTGTTTTCGGTTACTAGTTTGCTTGATTGAGAACATGGATTCCAAAATAAAAAGCAGTGTACTCTTGGCCCAAAATTTTTTTTTAATTACACAGAGATGAATGCACGGGTAACTGTCACTGCTGTGACATCTTTGCTACATCTGTGTACGGGTTCTGTCAGTTATAACAGGCGCTTTAATAGTCAATGCTTCCCCTGAGGGTGGTCAAAATAAGACGTAGTTCTCACAGCTTATTCATGACACATCAGTTAGGCACCACTGTTTTTGGCAGGTGTCCAAGAACAATTGTACAATTGGTCAAACAAGCCCACCTACGTCCTCTGTACTCCTATTTTATATCCCCTGAGCAATCGCAAACATTGTATACAGGCTTGGTCAGGTGGATTAAAACAGTAAAAGCAGCTCTGCTAATCGCCGCTAACTGCTGCTACACACATTTTATTCACCACAATGGTTTTCTCAGATGAAGCCAAATCCCTTCTCTGTGGAAACAGGTGTTACACCATTTTGTCCGACTGTGTCCGTTTTCTGCATCTAAGGACAAGGTTTGTTTTGGACATTTCATACTTGATGAGAAGCTGCAGTAGTAGGCTCACTGGCAGGCTGGCACCAAAGGGAGGGGCTGCTGCACGTGAGCTTTTAAAGAAAAAGTGCTTTGCTCCCAATAGAGAGCAGTTAAACACATTGGAAAACTAAGTAGTATAATATGCTAAGTATATTTTTAAACATTATTTTGGTTGGATATTATTGAATTTACATACTTTTCTTTATAAGCCGGTATGTCCTCAGGGTTCAAACTGAGGGCTAAATAAAGCCTGAAGTGTGGTAAACATCGCAGTCATAGTGACTTATTTGCGTCTTTAACTGTCTATGACTTTTGAGAAAACAACTTTTTCAGCCTGGATTAACAAGAAAAAAGGAAACAGTGAGGGTGAAGGACGTATTCTTTGGTGAAATACATTTGTACAACAGCTCGTGCTGTAAACAAGAACTGAATGGAGAACAGTTGAGGCTTTTGGTGTAAGACAGAATGAAAAGAAAACGAACACAGTTGGAGGAAATGGTGCGTCTCCTGTTTCCATATGAAGGGATCTGGCTTCATCTGAGAAAAGCATCACAGTGATTAAAATGTGTGTAGCAGTAGTTAGTGGTGATTAGTGAGGCTGCTATTACTGCATTAATCCAACTGACCAAGGTGAAATCATTTTAACTATGAATGAGGGCAACAGTCCCAGACCTGGGTCTCTCTCACACGAGCTGGTTACTGTTAAAAGTTAGCCTGAGATTTCCAACATGTAATCAGCAATCTCAATAAGTTAGCATCAGTTAGCATTAGCATTAGTCGTTCGTTTACGGATGTAGGCTATGTTGTGACTTAACTTCAAAATTATACACATAATGTAAAAATTGAAGCCTTGTGGTGGTTGGTGTTTGTTCTGGGGAGCGGGTGAAAAAGAATCAACACTCTTCCACTCAGATGTTTGGCAGAAAAATGCAGGTTGCTGCTGGTTCTGTCCATTTTGAAAGTGTTGTGTTGGGGGCTGCAAACACCTTCACCAACTCTTATAGTCTATCTAAGTTATACAACCATAACTAGCATGCTATCGCGCACAGGGTCTATTCAATTTAGTTTGATGACGATCAGCCTCATATTCACAGAGATACAATCATGAGTAGCTCATTAAAAGAAGACGTGCAGTAAAAGACGACACAATCGGTCACTGCAGTGGACAATGTCTTCTCTTCTCACAATACCTCAGCTGTAGTTAGGCTCCTTCAAAACAACAGAAAACATAAGTTTAGTCATCCTGGAAAAAGGTTTAAAAGTAGACTATTCCCAGCCCCAGTGAGATGAAGCTGAAGGCTCTGTGTGAGACTGCAGGGACAGATGTAAAAAGTGTGCTGATCATATTTACACAAAAATCAAAATGTAATTTCCAAACGTACAGTCATAAAGTCAGGAAAATGTCTATATTTAACTTATATTGGCTATTGAGATTGGGATCGTGACATCACATCAGTGTCACAAAAGCTATTTTCAACAGTAAAACAATGAATTTAGGATGTAAACTACTCAAGCTAGCATTCACACAAAAGTATTCTGATACTTTAGTGAGTGATAAATATTCACCAAGCGTGACAAAGCAGTTAAAAGAGTTGTTTGAAGGCTTGCTTGTTTACTTTTTATTCCTCTGTGACTAATGCTGCTCCATCATATTTTGCTGTCTGTGACCACTTATGCGGCAGATTCATCACTCAACAGTCTTTTCATGATGTAGGTTCCCAATTTCTACAGCATTTAAAACATTTTAGGCTAGTCTCTAATATTTTAACATCTTGTGTTTAAATATACTAAAGACTTGGCATAATAAACAGTGTTTTGTCTAAAATGTGCCCATATTTTTACTACAACCCAGGCCAGCTGAATGTAATAAAACACCATCTAAAATAAACCAGAATACAGGAAATTAAATCTGTTTTGCAAAAACACCCAGACCTCCTTGCCATAAATTGTTGGTATTTTACACCTATATGTTCTCATATTCGAAGTTATTACTTTCCACTACTGACACACACAGGCCTGTTGTCCAGGGCTTAAAGTTCTCAGTCGCCACAACAGATTTCTGTCAATTAGAAAAAACTGGAAAAGGATTCTGTCATTTGGAAAAACCAAGGGATAAATTCATTTGCAAATTATGTTCTACTGAGGCCAGTAGCTATTCAGTTTCTTCCTTTTCATTACAGCAACACTCTGAAGCTGCCAGAGCTGTGGAATCAGCCAATCAAAAGTGTGAGTGGTGTGTAAAATGTCATGCCTGGCACATTGATTTAATGTTACAAGTTAGCAAAAAGCTGTGCCATCAGATGTGCTAACTGATGTAAGGACAAGAAGAAGACCGTGCATTTGTGTCATTAAAGGATCACCTCTCCCCAAGGAGGAGCAGTGGTATCTGTTTAAATATACATGTAATTTAAATTAAATCGCGCAGTTAAGCTAGCTAATGGTAGTTTGTGTCTGTAGTACTGGACTCATTTTTGCTTTCAAAAATTCTGGATTCCTATACATCGGGCTGGGTCATCAGCCCATTTTTTTTTGTATAGGAAATACAAAACAAAACTATAGTAAGCTTTCATCTTCACAGCCATAAAAGGACCGTTATGTCACCAATGTCCAGCTTTAATATTGATGCATTATTATTATTATTATTATTATTGTTGTTGTTGTTGTTGTTGTTGTCCATTCATTTTCTTCTGCTTATTCCCGTTAGGGGTCGCGGGTGACTGGAGCCTATCCCAGTAACTTTGGGCCTTAGGCGGAGTACATCCTGGACAGCGGCCAGCTTCTCATCTTTGGTCTCAATGTATAGCATTTACATGAGATTGCCATTATGATGTCAGTTCAGGTAAGTTGAAGCACAACATTTCTGCATGAGTTTCCTGATTTTGTGTTCAAGGATGTTTTTTTGTGTGATTTTCAAAATTCTGTATCGAGGACCAAAACTTTTTTTTTTTGTAACTTTTGGTTAAAGTAAATAAATGAAGGCATATAATTATTTTCTTTAATTATTTCTACATTTGCTTTATTTTTGCTTTACTTTATGTAGCTATATCTGTCTATCTCTATCTATCGATCTTTCTATATATCTATCTATTTATGTATATATATATAAAAAAAAAAAATTGTCATCTCGCCCTCCGCGGGCGGTTTCATCCATCCAAGCTCGGGTCCTCTACCAGAGGCCTGGGAGCTTGAGGGTTCTGCGCAGTATCTTTGCTGTTCCTAGGACTGCGCTCTTCTGGACTGAGATGTCTGATGTTTTTCCTGGGATCTGCTGTAGCCACTCTTCCAGTTTGGGGGTTACTGCCCCGAGTGCTCCGATGACCACGGGCACCACTGTTGCCTTCACTTTCCAGGCCTTCTCAAGTTCTTCTTTGAGGCCTTGGTACTTCTCCAGTTTCTCGTGTTCCTTTTTCCTGATGTTACAATCGCTTGGTATTGCGATGTCAACCACAACGGCTTTCCTCTGCTGTTTGTCCATCACCACAATGTCCGGTTGGTTTGCCACTACCATTTTGTCTGTCTGGATCTGGAAGTCCCACAGGATCTTAGCTCGGTCATTCTCTATCACCTTTGGAGGTGTTTCCCATCTTGACCTCGGGACTTCCAGACTGTACTCTGCACAGATGTTCCTGTACACTATACCAGCCACTTGGTTATGACGCTCCATGTATGCTTTCCCTGCCAGCATCTTACAGCCTGCAGTTATGTGCTGGATTGTCTCAGGGGCCTCTTTGCACAGTCTGCACCTGGGGTCTTGTCTTGTATGGTAGATCTTGGCCTCTATTGCTCTGGTGCTCAAGGCCTGCTCCTGTGCAGCCATGATCAGTGCCTCTGTGCTGTCCTTCAGTCCAGCCCTTTCTAGCCATTGGTAGGATTTCTCGATGTCAGCCACTTCATATATATATATATATATATATATATATATATATATATATATATATATATATATATATATATACAGTGAGGAAAATAAGTATTTGAACACCCTGCTATTTTGCAAGTTCTCCCACTTAGAAATCATGGAGGGGTCTGAAATTTTCATTGTAGGTGCATGTCCACTGTGAGAGACATAATCTAAAAAACAAATCCTGAAATCACAATTTATGGTTTTTTAAACAATTTATTTGTGTGATACAGCTGCAAATAAGTATTTGAACACCTGAGAAAATCAATGTTAATATTTGGTACAGTAGCCTTTGTTTGCAATTACAGAGGTCAAACGTTTCCTGTAGTTTTTCACCAGGTTTGCACACACTGCAGGAGGGATTTTGGCCCACTCCTCCACACAGATCTTCTCTAGATCAGTCAGGTTTCTGGGCTGTCGCTGAGAAACACGGAGCTTGAGCTCCCTCCAAAGATTTTTTATTGGGTTTAGGTCTGGTTCTGGAGACTGGCTAGGCCACTCCAGAACCTTGATATGCTTCTTACAGAGCCACTCCTTGGTTATCTTTGCTGTGTGCTTCGGGTCATTGTCATGTTGGAAGACCCAGCCACGACCCATCTTCAGTGCTCTAACTGAGGGAAGGAGGTTGTTCCCCAAAATCTCGCAATACATGGCCCCGGTCATCCTCTCCTTAATACAGTGCAGTTGCCCTGTCCCCTGTGCAGAAAAACACCCCCAAAGCATGAGGCTACCACCCCCATGCTTCACAGTAGGGATGGGGTTCTTGGGATGGTACTCATCATTCTTCTTCCTCCAAACACGGTGGGTGGAGTTAAGACCAAAAAGTTCTATTTTGGTCTCATCTGACCACATGACTTTCTCCCATGACTCCTCTGGATCATCCAAATGGTCATTGGCAAACTTAAGACGCGCCTTGACATGTGCTGGTTTAAGCAGGGGAACCTTCCGTGCCATGCATGATTTGAAACCATGACGTCTTAGTGTATTACCAACAGTAACCTTGGAAACGGTGGTCCCAGCTCTTTTCAGGTCATTGACCAGCTCCTCCCGTGTAGTTCTGGGCTGATTCCTCACCTTTCACCTTTCTTAGGATCATTGAGACCCCACGAGGTGAGATCTTGTATGGAGCCCCAGTCCGAGGGAGATTGACAGTCATGTTTAGCTTCTTCCATTTTCTAATAATTGCTCCAAAAGTGGATCTTTTTTCTCCAAGCTGCTTGGCAATTGCCCCGTAGCCCTTTCCAGCCTTGTGGAGGTCTACAATTTTGTCTCTGTTGTCTTTGAACAGCTCTTTGGTCTTGGCCATGTTAGTAGTTGGAGTCTTAGTGATTGTATGGGGTGGACAGGTGTCTTTATGCAGCTAACAACCTCAAATAGGTGCTTCTAATTTAGGATAAGAAGTGGAGTGGAGGTGGACTTTTTAAAGGCGGACTAACAGGTCTTTGAGGGTCAGAATTCTAGCTGATAGACAGGTGTTCAAATACTTATTTGCAGTTGTATCATACAAACAAATTGTTAAAAAATCATACATTGTGATTTCTGGATTTTTTTTTAGATTATGTATCTCACAGTGGACATGCACCTACGATGAAAATTTCAGACCCCTCCATGATTTCTAAGTGGGAGAACTTGCAAAATAGCAGGGTGTTCAAATACTTTTTTTCCTCACTGTATATACACACACATATATATATACACACATATATATATATATATATATATATATATATATAGACACTAATATATATATATATATATATATATATATATATATATATATATATATATATATATATATATATATACACTAATATACATATATATATATATATACACTAATATATATATATATATATATATATATATATATATATATATATATATATATATATATATATAAATATATATATTAGAATTATGGCAGCCCAAAACTGCCAAATCAGTCCATGCATAGATTAAAAACTAAATGCTATATATATATATATATATATATAGACACTAATATATATATTTATATATATATATATATATATATATATATATATATATATATATATATATATATAGCATTTAGTTTTTAATCTATGCATGGACTGATTTGGCAGTTTTGGGCTGCCATAATTCTGACACAAGAACTCAGCATAAATAATAAAAAAAAAAAACAAGATCAAGAAATGTCCACAGAGGTCTCATATTAATGGGTGCGGTGACAGGGTGTGGGCTTTAGAAACTCTCAAGAGTACTTCCTGGTTTTATGTGTTAATGTAGTGGTGAGAGGGTTTTCAGCTCTTGAGAAGAAGGCGGGCTCAGCATACAGGATTTCTCAAACATGCGTGACTGAAACAAAATACTACTCCAGGTATGTTTTTGAGGTTATAAGTTGATTTAGCAGAATCGAGGACCTTTAAAGTCTATGTCATAACAGACTAATGATAGAAAGAAAATCAGACTGGGCCAAATATAGGCCAAGTTTATGATGGGTGTCTATGTCAAAAATAGCCAAATCATAAAATCGAGTTTAGCGGAAAATAGCGTGTTGTGGCTAATGCTGCTGCTAGCTCCAGAGCAGCTTAAATAGTTACTGTGGAGACTCTACAGAGGCTAAAAACACTGGTAATCACAGAGAAAGGAGTCATTTTACCCGGTTTGGATGTGGCAGCAGTTTGGCCAAAGCAAACAGCGTGGTGCTGTGTGCAGTGGCAGCAACAGTGGCAAACTTACGTGTCTTTGCTAATTAGCCACATGCTCTGCTTAGTGTCTTTTTACAGGCCTCTATGGTGTATAATGGTGTATAAATTATAACAGACCTGGTCTTTAGAAGCAGAGAGGGCTAACACTAAAATACATTTATGTCACTATTAAAGTAATGCACTTTGCTTCTGCCTTGACATTCTTGAAAGGATGTCTTCTGTATCAACTCTGTATCATCTTGCAAAGCATGACCACAGTGCACTATATAAAGAATAAAAATAAAATTGGGGTGCATTCTGGTAAGTCTTTCAGTTGTCAGTACAAAATCTGCTGAACCCAGTCGGTTGGTGTGTGCCCTTATCCTTTTCAAAACCTATAATGACTGGGAAAGTTGTGTAGTGTGTCCCCAGCTTTAGACAAAGTTAAATAAAAAAAAAACCAAAAAAACAACTTGAATCTTCAGTACTGTGCAAAATTGGAAACAGAAAGGATCCTATTGTCAAGCTTTGGAGTTCCTAATCTCTGACGTGTTTCCAAATATAGCATTTTATCAGTTTCCAAGCTGGCTGCTAACATGAGGCCTCATACCCTAGCTCCAGTTCCAATTTATCAGGTTGACATCACAGACACTTTATTTATTAGCTTGTGTTACAAAGACTTGTCTGATTTTGTACTTTGAGATGCCATATTTGTTTTTAGCGTACATTTCCCCTTAATTGAAACTGCCACAAAACAAGAAATGCATTAAAAAATAAAACAATTCCATATTTAATTTCATTCCCATTGTTTTTGCTTTAATAACAGCGCTCTTATTACCTGGAGTATAATATAATCCCGGTTGTCACATTAATTCTAAGCCTTCCCTCCTATAGCTGTCACTGTATTGGAGCAACATCAGTCTCCCACTCACTAATATTCCAACTTTAATTAAGTCTCTGGTGACTTTCTTGGAAGAATCTCAACTGCTCAAATGCAGACAGATGGCACAGTCTTTATTGCATAGCTACCTTATGCCACAGGTACTCCCTTCTCCCACATGACTACCCTAGACACGGCTTCCCTCTTTTATTTACTCTCCTGGGCACGCGCAATTCAAAACACAACGGGGAAGTTTGTTTTTAATTGCATCTAAAAATACAATATGGAATAAATCAAAGCGCAGACGGATGATCCCAGGGCAGGTTATTTAAAGATGGAGTCAGAATGGATGAATGGGTGTAAAATGTTGTGTTTGAGCCATCAATCGCGTCGCCGGCATGTGGCCTGGCTCACAGTGTAGAGGAGTCTACTTTTAATGGTAAGATGTTGGGAATATGGTGTCAGGCAGGTGTATGTTACTGGGTTAATAATGGGCATACCTGGCAGGATTTCAAAATTTTATGTCAGCATTATTACCTTTGTGCCAGAGATGTATGGGTCATTATGCAAATGTTTGAGACTGACTCAGCTCAAGCCTTTGCCTCAGTGACTGGGGATGGACTTGAGCTTGGCTTGGTTCTTGCAAGTCACAATTTTAGTGTTGCTATTTTAGTGCTAGATGTGTCTGTTTATACAGAGAAACTGTTAACTAAAGGAAATGGCAAATAATTGCTGGTTGGCATCAGGCTAAAATAAATAAAAGCCACATTTACCTGTCCAATCCTGATGATGATGATGATGTCCTGTTAATTTGGGTTTTACTTCTTTGATTTTTCACAATCTCAAACATTTTTTAATGTTACATTTCTGCTTCAACCATGGGTAAGCATGCTACATATATACAGTGAAGCCCGAAATTATTTGTACTGGCAAATTCTGACTTAAAGTTACTTTCATTCAACCAGCATGCCACTTTTTGTTCAAATGTAAAAAAAAAAAAAAAAAAAAAAAAGCTGAGAAATATTTTTTTCCACAGTGATACCTCTTGTACATCATCTTATTATCTTTTGGGAGAAGCCTGTGTCATTTCCAGTCAAAAAAAAACAAACAAAAAAAACAAAAAAACAAAAAAACAAAAACAAAATGAAAGTAACTTTAAGTCAGAATTTGCCAGGGGTATGAATAATTTCAGGCTTCACTGTAAATACATGTATAAAAAATAAATACATTCATGTTTAATGATATGCAATCTCATTTGTAGGATGTGTAATGATGCACTAAAATCACAGTTCAGTTTGGTTCAGTTCGGTACATTTTCAGTACAAAAAAATCTGAAAAAAAATCTTGCAAAATATATTTATTTTAAAAGATACAAGTAAACATTAGTTATATATATATATAAAAAATAAATAGGAGATCTAATAAGTAATATGTAATCTTAAATTACACTCTTTATAAAAAAATACAATATTTTAACAACAGAACCTGGAAAAAATAAATTATCATGTTAGGAACTGAAAACTTTGAACACTCAGATGCTGTAGCTCTTAAAACACGCATACTCTGTGTTATTGCTTTGGCTCAATCTGAATTAGTTGATAAAGGCTGCTTAAATGATCTGTTTGCACCACACAGCTTTTTTTTTTTTCATTGTAGTTTACAGTTGGGTGATGCCATTTCAAGTGCATTAATAAAGCAGATTTGTGTTTCCTGTAACATACCTCCATGTAGTGAGGTGGGAGGCTTTGCGTGTGCATTAACCCTGGTGATACTTGAGTCAATACAGTTCGTCACATAATAGCGTTCGTGTGGAAACTTGCAAGGTGAAACGATACACTACCGTTACACTCCTAGTCATTTGTGACCCATGTCCCCAGTTAGGGTGTACATAGTGATGTGGGCAAGAGTGTGCACGTACCGTTTTATTTTGTAATACGCTGGATTCTCTTCACTGGTCCCAGGTATGACCTCTTGTCAGGCTTGATCTGGTTTGTTCAACTTTATGCCTTGGGGCTGCAGCATCCGTCAAAAAATAGAGTTGGACAAGTACTGCACACAGGTGGTATCTATTTGTTTTTATTTATCTATTTGTTACAGAGGTCGTACAGGACACATACTGCACACACAATGTATTCAGTGTAAATCTGGTGTAACACTTACCTTAATTTTGCAGCGTACCAAAGTACCAAATTTAAGTTTATTGTTATATACTTGATCAAATAAAGGCAGAAAAGTAGACATAGTGTTGTTGGTGGCGAGTAATGATGGAAAAACTACAGTTAACATTTCATTGTGACAGCTTGGGAGCCAGCAGTAGTAAAAGTTGTCATTAAGCTATTTGTTTGTTTGTTTATTGAGATCCCCATCAGCATTTGTCACTTTATATCACAAACAAAAAATATCACATTATTTCAACAATTCATAAAAATATTTACACCTCTTCATTGTTGGAACAGAGTCCAGCTGTTCTGTGAAGTAACCAAAACAACCTTTTAACATCATACGCTAATGCAGACAATCTTACTTTATATTTTGTGTATTTTATATGTAATTTGTTATATTCTGCTCCTTCTGCACTTTGCTCACACCTACCTTTATTTAATATGTATTTATTTGTTATAATATAATCTGAGATGTTGCTTAAAGCTGTAGACAATGCTTTGTTGTCTTATGTTCTGTAGCAACATGTTCCATTCATGCATGGCTCTGAACATCTCTGTACGTTGGCGCAAACTAGTTTTACATTTTGGCAGAGTGAAACATTGCCCTGTAGGCTGCCTGGGTGAGTAATAATGTGTATTTCTGCTGAAGGGTAGTGTGTGGTAAAACATAGATGGTGTTTTTGTTGTGATAATAGTTCTTATGATATTTGTCAATGCATACAACCATCTGTCCTTCACCCAAAGCCAGGAGAGCTGTTTGTGCATTTTAGCAACATCAGTCCTAAAACCATATCTCAGAACCACACGTGCACCTTTGTTTTACACCAACTGATATTTTCTGCTGGTTAATCATTTGTGAATATTGTGTGGGCCCAGACAACTGCCTTGTGGCACTCCGGGTTTTACAGCTTTGATGTCAGAGTAGCAGCCACTATAATAGACCAGTTGTTGTCGATCACACAAATAGT
Organism: Bostrychus sinensis; assembly: GCA_020698575.1. Taxonomy (NCBI): domain Eukaryota; kingdom Metazoa; phylum Chordata; class Actinopteri; order Gobiiformes; family Eleotridae; genus Bostrychus; species Bostrychus sinensis. The sequence goes on along the minus strand of CM036245.1, from coordinate 33,587,104 downwards.
TGCTGATAAACTGTACACCAGATTCCGCAAAGCCATAGCATTCAAGTTTCTTCAACAAAATTGTATGATCAATTAGGCCAAATGCTGCTGAGAAGTCTAGTAATACAACTCCTATTATGTTATTTTCTTCCATTTCCCATAACCAATCATTTGTCATTTGGGTTAGAGCAGTCGCAGTGGAATATTTTTCTCTGTATGCATGCTGATAATTTGTTATCAAATTATTGTCTTTGAAATGAGTGTTAAACTGTTTATACATGATTTTTTTCCCCCATTATTTTACTCAGAATAGGAAGTAAACTAATGGGCCGACTATTTGTTTCAGTAAATGCCTTTTTGTTTGTTTGTTTTTTTGCCATAGGTATTACTTTAGATATTTTCCAACCAGACAGAAACACATTTTATTTAAAAAGACTGCTTAAAGAGTTGTGTAATGATCGGAGCAATTGCTGATGCTACAGGTTTTAACAGGTGTCCGTCCAGTTTGTCCACTCCTGGAGGTTTGTCCTGTGTATGTTCTTAATAATAGTTTTACTTTTGCCATACTTACATTTTTGAATTTAAAATTATACTTTTTCTTTCTCATCATTTTATTTATGATTTGCACAATATATATATATTTTGTTGAGTGCAGGGTGTTTCTAAAGATGTCAGCTGTTTTCAGAAAATAATCATTTGAATGATTTGCATTGCCATATGGTTTAGTTAAAAATTCATTGTTTGTTTCTAAGTAGGAGGGAGTTGATGTGTTACTGCTCCAAAGACAGTTCAGACTTTTCCATAACTATTTACTGTCTTTTGTTGTTTTTACTTTTTTGTGATAATAGGTCTTCTTCTTTTTCTTATTTTGTTTAGTCTGTGGTAGGCAAGTCAGTCTGATTTAAGGTCTGCATTTGGTTTCTTAGATCATTATCCAGCCATGGAGTATTTCAGTTGCATACTGTGCATTTTCTAATAGGCACACATTTGTTTACAATATTTGTTTATGGGTTATCAAATATCTGAAATGCTACTTCAGGGTCTTTCTCTTTAAGAACTTTTGGCCATTTAGCATTATTTATCTCTTCCATATATTTATCAAGATTAACATTTTTGTATGTTCGTTTCCTGATGATTTTTTGACCAGTTCTAGGAACTTTTGTTTTTCTTGCAGTAGCCAGGTTATGGTCACTAAAACCTACAGGAGTGGATGGAGATTCAGTACAGAAATGTGGCATGTTTGTAAAAATATGATGGATACAAGTAGCTACTTTGGTTCCATCAGCTTTAAAGCTGACTCTAGTTAGTCTGTTTATAATTTGAGTTAGATTTTAAGCAGCAGACAGAGTCATTAGCTTAGATTTCAGCAGACAGTTGGGAGAGCTCCAGTCAATGTTCAAGTCTCCCAATAAATATACTTCATAGTTTGTATTAGTGACAAGATCCAACATCTGACAAACATTTTCTAAGTAATCATTTTATGCATTTGGAGGTCTATAACAGCAACCAATCATTAGTGGCTTTATAAATGAAACTGTATCCAAATAATTTCAATAGTATTCAGCTTTAGATCTTGCCTTTCTCTCACTGGTTTATGACTTTTAACATAGATTGCAACTCCCTCCTCCATATACATTTCTGTGTAGACAAAATACATTGTACCCACTGAACTATCCTCAAATGTGGAGCCTAAATGAATTTCAGATAGGCTCCAGATTCATCATTCAGTCGCAACATTATCTTACAGTTTCTGTATTTTGCCTGGATTTTGTTTATTTTTTTAAGTATGCGTGCCTGTCTGGCAATTTCAGCATTTTTTTGTGTCAAGTGCTCATTTAAGTATACACCAGTGCCCTTCAGATTTTTTGCTTGTTTAAGCAGCTCCGTTTTATGTTTACTGTTCCAGAACCAAACAATCATAGCAGGCTTAGTTGTCACATCTTTCCTGGTGAGTGTGTGACAAGTTTCAATGTGACTATCCTGGATTCTCATGCTCTGACTATCAAAGAACTTTACAATTAGCTGTTCAAGAGATTTTCATTCTTTTGTTGGAGCATCCTCTCCGTCCCTGTCAGTTGCTATAGTTCTAGCATATGTGCGATGTTCTGTCTCAAGTCCTTTTATAATTAAGTCATTCATTCTTGAGTATTGTTCCAGTTCATCAATTCTTTTTTCTAAATTATCAATGTTCTTGTCTTTTTCTTTGACCATATTTTTGAGTTCTTTCACTTTTTCCATTAGATTTAGTAGCAGTTCTTGTGTTACTGCTTCTGTTAGCTCACCTGACGTGAAATTTACTGAATTTTTTATTTCATCCAGCTCATCTTCAATTCCAAAGTTACTTCTTTGGAGGGATTTTCCTGTGCTTTTCAGCTCCACACTCACTAACAGTAACAGTCTCTCCACAGCAGCAGTAGCAGCTATAATGTTCTGCCATGAAATATACAAAACATCTCACCCTCACAACTTTACTAAATCAACTAGAACTTAGACTTGCCTTCTATTCATCTGGACTTGACTTAGACACTTTTTATTCAGACTTGACTTGCACCTCAGCTAAAAGAGAGCTGACTCATGCTTGACTTGAAATTTTTGGGGCATCTCAGACTTGGACTCCTACTTCTACTGGCCTTGGATTTGTCTTTAGGAACTTAGGGTCAATTTTAATTTTCCCAATCCACCTATACATGCATGTCTCCCAAAGAAAGTTGGCATGTCTGTTTCCCATTCTATATGTTATTATATATTATGCGTTATGGCAGTTATAGCATTATTTAGCAACCTGCACTGCAAACAGTAAGTCTGATCTGGCAACCTCATTTTTTATTTTTTTTATTTTTTATTTTTTTTTTATTTTGTTTATCTTGGACAGGGTAACATTTTATACATATACAATATACAGAAGAACAATCAAAATTGTAACATCCAAGAAGGAGTGGGGGGAAGAAAACTTATTTAACCCTACCCCCATTACTCATCTATACATATTGACATAAGTAAAGAAAAAAATCACTTCCATTTTTCCATGATAATTCATATCTGTTATAAACTCTTTTTTCTTTTTTGCTTGGACACAAGTAACCATATAGTTAAGGATACAGGACCTGGATACTAATACCAGCAATGGTAAAAAAAAAAAAAAAAAAAAAAAAAAAAAAGCGCATACCAGCGATGGTAAGAGAAGCAAGTACCATAAGGTAAGAAAAAAAACACATACTGTTCCATACATGTTCCAGCAGAACTAGTTTTGCAGAAGACAGTGATGGAATTACCTTAGACACTCTCCATATTCTGTGACCAGACCATATTTTTGTAATGTAACTTAAACGTATTGACACTTTGGTATTGCTTGTAGAGTTTGTCCAGACTGTTCCAGAGTTTCACTCCACGTACAGACATGCAAAAACTTTTTTTGGTGGTTCTCACTCTAGGCAATTTGAAGTCTCCAGTCACTCTCAAGTTGTGGGTTCTCTCACTCAAAGTAAATAGTGTTTGCAATTTTTTTGGTAGTACTTTATGGTATGCTTTAAACATAATAAATGCTGTGTAATACTGAGTAAGGTCTTCAAATTTTAAGAGCTTGGAATGTATAAAAAGATTATGAGTGTGTTCTAAAAACCCAGCTTACTCATTGATTCCTAGAAGCCTCCAAAGCAGCACGCAATACAATCCTGTCTGATTGTACACATTCATCTGGACTAATGTAGCTGTGACGCACTCAGGAAGGACACAGAGGGACATGTTCTGCGTTCCACATGGATTGAGAGCGTGCCGGGTTGGGGCCCTGTCATAAACTAATGACTGAGTGATGTGGTTAATGACGTCACATGTGATTAGGCAAAGCGTTTGTCCGCATAATGTCCCGCTGATGCAACAGATGAGGCATGGAGCGGCAGCCATTATTCAAACGCGGTTAAAGGAAGTGCACCTTTTATTAATAGTTAGATTGATCAATTTGAAGGTAGCTAAAAGTTGGCTTTTTAATATGAGCAGATTATACAATATCAGAAAAACAGGTGGTATTATTATTAACTATGTTGAATATCAATGATGATGTGCTAGGAGATATTTTAGATTCTTAATAAGGTTATAACTTTATTAACCATAGACATATGTTAATTCATAAAGAGATACAAGCATTTCCTAGCAGTCAGGAGTTTGGTAAAAGCAAAATAAGGCAAATTGCAATTTGTAGGGCTTAAATCAATAACAATAAGAATTAAATGAGCCTTGTTTTCCAATAGAATATATTTCCTTTTAGCCAGCATATGCCATTGTGCTTAAAATAATAAAACAGTGCAAACCTCGTGTTAATTTAGGGCAGGGGTGGCTAACCAGTCAGAGACAAAAATGTTTACTGTGGTACAGCAAAGAGCCACATCAAGCACTGAGCACAACTGATACAGACACATACAATGAAATCCTAAAAATGAACCATGACTTCTCTGCTTTGTGACATTTCACTCACTCCACACTGTGCAACAAGAGTTTTAAAGAAACTGACTTCCAACTCCAAGGCAAGAGGCCATCATCAATTTACACACCTCATGCTAAAGTCACACTGCTCCCTATACCAAGACTGGAGGAGCAGACACACCCAACCACACAAATACTGCTCAGACACAGGACTTAGGGAGGAGAAAACAAAATGAAAGTACACAAATGTAAACACATAACATTAGTTTGTTTGTTTGTTTCAACTTCTAACCATTCAGGTGTCCTAAGCAGAATAATTGCTTGTAAAAGCAGAATTTCACCTGTGAGTTTATTTGAATGTGTCTCCAAAAGCAATCTTTTTTCTTTCCTTAGATCACAAAAAACATAAAACTAATGATTTTACAAAATACTAGTTTTATTCATTTAAATATGTAGACTGTAAGCACATGATTTTGACATCAAACTCCCATAAAAACAGCATTTTGTAAATGAGAAGGCTAATGCATACATTTGAAATATTGACTATACTTCATAACTTTGGAGCTCATTCTGAAAACCTGCCCTGGGGCCCCACATTACCAAGTTACGCCACTGTACACAACCCTATTATTAATAGAACCTTTTTAAGAAATGAGTCTGTTCAATATAGAAATATTTTGTTATTATGATTTTACCATTGGAAATGTTTTTTTTACATAAAAGTCTGATGCCCCTGAACCTCTCACATGTGATGCACTGCCTCCTTTCTGTGGTAGCAGCATGTCTCCTCTCATCCTTTATCCCAGCCCACTGTTAAAAGTCAGTAGGCTACTAAATAAGTAAATATGTCTTTTCTGATAATTTTTGAGTAAAACATTAAAAACAGCCTACGATCTGAAAAAGATGGGCGGCTTTCACTGACATTGCCATTAATTAGATGCACGTCCAGTGCGTCTTTTATTTATACCTCTTTAACTGTTAAATCTTTAACAAATGATATCTCCACAATCCCTGCTTATCTGCATATGATTATATTTCTGTAAATACGGTTGCACAGACACTGTCATTCAATCACACATGTAGCCTAATCATCTCCAGCTCAATCGCTGCCTCATCCAAGACAAGTGGGACTTTGTCTGCATTGAATGAGTCGACTAGGAACATAATCAGTGGTCTTATTTTCTGTGAATTCTCAAACGAGGCCATAAAACTCATGTGAAGTTGCATGAGCAATGTTTCATACCAGGAATTCCTATTGGCCAAGAGCTACATGCGGTTTGCGCACCTCATGTTTGCCACCCCTGATTTAGGGGTACTGGGTTAAAAAATGCCAGTATGTTGTGTTTTTAAGGGGGACTTAAGAATTTATCAGTGTTGCTTTAGAAAATACTTCATATTCCAAAAATCCCTTTACTTTTGGAACTACTCGATTTCTTGTCTGTTACTCTCGCCCACAGAGGAGAGAGTCAAGGCATTGAAAAGACACGTCCTGAGAATTGAGACGTGTCCAAAATATCTCAGTTTTGTGGAAACGACCAGACTGATGACTAGGTCAGAACAATGCAGTTCCAATTACATTGTTTCTGCTGGAGGACATCGAAAATATTTAATTGTTATATTTACTGACTGTGGTCAGTGCCAGGATCACATTAGACATTTAACAAGGACAGACAACCCAAAGTTAATAGAATAAAGTAAAATGCAATGAAATGATTCTCCCTCAGTGAACATATTCAGTCTACTACAGTCAGCGTTGTTCTCACTGTCAATGTGTCTTTTGCTCATGCAAAATTCTCATTTACATATCGGATTTGCAGCAGCAGTTACTTGTGCAGGTTCTCTTTGTATATCACATGCAACGCACCCACAAATAGAATTTTTTAAGCTGCACTTGCAATTTAGCCCTCGTCTTAGTAAATACAACCTTTTAAGTACAACTGTGGGAGATGCCGGATGCTTCATTTACTCCACAACAAATCATTTAACCATTACACAGACACTAAACAGAGGTGGGAACAACTACTATTAATTTATCCTTGCTCGCTCCATGGTCTGCTTTTCAGTTTGTCATGTTGTTAGTATAAAGCTAAAGAAATACTATTGAGCTAACTACAGCCAAAAGTTTGTCAAACTTTAATTTTTTTATTCACAATTTTCAGTTTTTACTTTTTTGAAGTAGTGTATGCAACAAAGTACTATTGCTTATCCCACACTGTCACTCTTGCTTTACCTATGTTCTTTCTTATGTATATGATAATAGTTTTCATATGTGGAGCCAAGTTTCAAGGAAATTTTCCCTGTTTTTAACATTGTGCACTCGGGTGTAAAAACAGTCAAATGTTGATAAACTACAACTAACTACTTTTGAATTACAACGCTTAAGCATTGGAGTTACTGTCATGCAGAATATTGCTTTTGTATCCAAGACAAATGAATCAATGCACTTCATACCCATGGAATGCATCTATTGTATTTTGAGCAAAGACAAGACACTCAACTTGAAATCTTTAGCAAAAAAAATTATACAGTTCTTTTTTTTTGCACCTTATCCTTTGTTACTAAGAAACACTTTAAAGTTTCCCAGCGTCTCTGGTATGATGGATGAAAAATAACATGTTTTGCAGTTTTGTAGTGGAGATAGTTATCAGCACAGAGAGTATTGACTGTCGAGTGTGCAAATCTGCAATTAAGAACATGATCCCCAGGACAAACATTTCTCCATGACTTGTGCATTTTCTCTGCAATCCCACTCCATCTTTGGAAATCCTTTTATCCTCCTACTTCCTGTGCAACCCACGCAGTGATTTACACAAAGCAATTGATACACTCGGGTAGAGAAAACAAGAGGAATTACTGTTAATAAAAAGAGGTGCTGTTAATCCGGGGAAGAGGGGACAGAGTTGGAAGTGTTTGCAGGCAGAAAGTTGGCCGTCCATGGCTCCTCCACTTTTAATCTACAGCACAACAGAGGCCTTATAAGTTGACTCCAGTTTCCGGCAAGTCAGAAAAACAAAACATTTCCTCTTGTAAATAATTAAAGTTGTTTTTAACTTCAAAAATAGATGGCGGAAATAAAATAATACCATAAACCTCCAAGCTTGTCTTGTAGCTGACCACGGCCTTTTGTGGCAAAAGCTACAACAACTTTCTAAACAGCATGACTTTTTCTTTTCTATCCAAAGAATTTAGTCTGGTACCTCTAGATTTGAGTTTGTTTTCCAAGGGGTGTAACTAACAGAGGCGGAGTAACCAATCAGAGAAACAAGGGGTGGGATGTAAGCAAAGTGCTGACAAGTACTGACAACAAACAAGTACACTGTTTAATGAAAAACTCTTTATTTCTGAACAGGTGGAGCAGCAAAAGCCAATTGTTGAAAGACTTGTGGATAAAGTTGGTTTGTTTAAATGTGGTTGTTACATCAGGTGTCAATAACGCAACTTAACTGTTGTCAAATTGGCAACAAGATGAAGAAAAAAATGAAATCAACAACAAATCAAACAGGAGAGAGAAGTCGTAAAATTTGTTCTGTATTGGCCAACTCCAACTTTGATATATGACATATCTTCCATTTTTGTAAATTGCGATATACCAGGTAAACGGCAGTGATAGGTCGGTTCCACAAAGAAAGTAGGTGGGTCTGGCCAGCCAGGCTACGGTATACCAAAGGAACACAAATTAGCCTGTAAAGCAAGACAAGAAAGAATAGGCCCATTAGTCCCTACACACCAAAACAGCTCAATAATGTAAGCCTTATTGTCAACAAAGTTAATGAATAATTGAGTGAAACTTTTTTCTTTGAAGAAAAACTGCTTAATTGCCTAATAGCATTTAGGCTTTATTATCAAGTCCTTGTTAATTGGTCTACAGCACTTGTCAACACTTAATGAATTAAAGATGAGAAATAAATTGGCAAAAAATGATCAAATCTTTATTATTATCTTATTGCACCTACAATGCAAATTCCTAAAGATTTTGTTTTGTTGTGGCAATACAAAATTGAATTTGAACAATAAAAGCAACAACTGGATCAAAATATCTTGACTCACTGCTATGGATGTTGATGTCATTTTTATTTTTTGACAGTGACTTATATGCAAAATAAGAAATTACTTCAGGCACCATGGCAGCCATACAGCCTCTCCAACCACCACCAAATACACAATTACACACTTACTCATACATAGGCAAGGTGGATGAAATGTCATGCCCAAGGATACAACGGCAGTATGCAATCCTGGTAGTGAGGATTGATCCGCCAACCTTCAGGTTATTAGGTGTATTATACTGCATATCAGTCACAGTCAAACTAAAACAGTGGCATCAACATCCATAGAATGTATTTAATATTTCAGTATACTCTTGACCTCTATTGCTGTAATACCAAATATTTAAGTTTTTTGAGCTGCTTGGTCTTTTTGGCAGGATACGAAGCAGATTGCATTTCCAAATCTCACCAGCCTTGATTGCTGTCCCAATATCCTTTCTGTGCTGTACACAGAAATAAATCACTTATCTGTGGATTCAAGTTGGATTTTCAGGTTGGTCAGAACAACCTGCCTCTAAATGCAAGTAGACAGACATTCAAGCGATCAATATTTGTATTTCCAGGGGTATTTTGGCTCTACCTACAGAGCTACTGCCCAGCGTGTAGATGAATATGGATGTTTACCAAGATATATTTGCACTTTATTCAATTTTGAAAACGCTAATGCTATTTTTCCAGCTCACTATATACTTGTAAATGACTACAGCACATTATCCCAAGAATCCATGTTTGACATCACCAAATCAAATTCATGCTGTAAACTAAATCCGTCTAAGTGTAATCATGTTTTTTTTTTTTTTTTTTTTTTTTTTTTTTTTTTTTTTACAGATATCATTTCACCCGGAGGATTATGCGAGAAGCCTTGTGTTGTGCCTCGATAAGGGCCTTATTATGAGCTGCGCGGCTGATATGACGCCTGCCTACGGGCCACTCCACGGATAACTTTCTGCACTCCGCTTTAGACTTCCACGGCCCCCTCAGAGGTCATGCTGCGATTCTTCCCATCGCCCTGGGTACGCTTCTCACATTTCAAGGGTAAAGCGAAAATCCATTTTGCCACTGACTATTTATGATTGCACACACACGCACACACATAAGTATATCCAATTACTAAATTATGATGGATTCTTAGCATTATTTTCTGCCAGGCATTATTCAAAATGTCCATTTACATAGCCTAACGAAGCACTGGGCGTTTTAATACAGGAAGCCGTTGTGTTGGGGAGCTCTGGCTTGACTCTTTTTGGTGGTAATGATAATGAAGTGAGCGTCGGGAGCCGAGCGCAGGAGGAGGAGGAGGGGGGGGTGGCAGGCAGATGGTTGGCCGGACAGTGTGTTGATAATGGCAACATTAGTCTGCTGGGATGCAACATTATGCTCAAGGTCAATGGCAGCTGAAGAATGGAACATGGTAATGACTCAGGGCCTGCGACGTGGAACCAGATCTGCCTTTAAGGATGTCGGGGTATTTCATCTGAGCTCAGCAGTCTGGTTATTATATTCATCTGCACATTTGCACGAATCCATCTGTGTCAGAGAGCAGAGCGGTGATAATGGGGCAGAAAATGGCCTTTCTTTTTATATTTGTAAATTGGCCGGGTTCACCTTACATGTATCTGCTGATGTATGGTGTATCCAAGTGAACATGTGAGTGCAGTTATTTGATGAATAACTCTTTAATGTTTTAGTATGCACTTGGTCTTATTCTCACTATTTCTGTAATACCTAATATTTTAGTTACTTTAAGCTGCTTGGTCTTTGTGGCAGGATATGATGCCAAATGTGCAGATTGCAATTCCAAATCTCACCAGCCCTGACTGCCACTCTAATGTCTTTTCTGTGCTGTGCATTAAAATACTTTATCTTGTGGTTTCAAGTTGGATTTTCAGTGAGGCAGAACAATCTACCTCTAAATGCAAGTAGACAAACAGATATGTACTTCTGGGGGTATTTTGGGCTGTGTTGAGGCATTTTAAGGCAGTTTTGAGCATGTTCAAAATTTTGTCAAATTTGGTCGCAGACAACGGCTGTGAAGCTGTTGAGAAAAGCTATTTTGGGTCACGTCTGTTTTCCCTTCGAAATGGCTTAAAATTTAAAATTCTGCACAGATTATCTTAATAAGTTGAGTTCATATACAATGCATGTATTGTGCATCTAAATAAACATGTGAGTGGAGTTATTTTCTGAATGTCTTTCTTGTTTTAGTGTGCACTTACTTGGTCATATTCTCTCTATTACCTATAATGCAGAATACAAGTTCATCTTTACTTTTGGCATTCCTTTTTGGAATGCAAATTGTATGCCTCCTAGGGTGGAGTGATCAGCATATTCACATGGCATAGTTCTTACTCCGGATGACCTTCCTCTCCTTAGCCTAAAGCAACATGTTTTTTTGTTTTTTTTGGTAGCCTGCAATTCCAGATCTAACCAGCCTTGACAGCCATCCCAATTCCATTTCTAATCCATACATAGAAGTAGTTTTTTCTGTGGATCTTCAGGGTGTAGAACAAATTGTTTCTGAATGCAATCAGGCAAACCAACCATTTGATTTATTTGATGCTTATCTTTCATATATTGTATAGTATTTGTTTTTTTGAACTTCCGGAACCAGTCTTTGGTACGCAGACGTCCCGTTAACAAACAGCAGAAGAGTCTTTTAGCCTATTGTCCATGTTTCAGGTTGACACAGAAAGACCCCCACAGTCCAGGAATCAAACCCAGGACCTTATTGCTATGAGGCGAGATTGCTAACCAATTTGCCACTGTGCCACTAACTAGTATAGCTATTGTTGAAGGCTGCAGAATAATAAATAGTGCTCCAGCCTTACAGCAACAAGATTGTGGGTTTAACAAACAGTCTTTCTCTGATGCCTCTTACAAACAGCGCCTCTGGACATTGTCGGGAGGTGTGCCATCTCCTTCTGAGGTGTGTGTACATACTGCGGGATTAAGTCAGTAGGATGTCATGTGCCATGGAGGGAGTGGGGCCTGATGCCTAATTAAGGTGGCTGCTAACAACATGAAGCTAACAAATAAAAGAGTGGAGTCCTTCATAGTGACGGCAGTTTAAGCGCTGATATTATCCCTACACTTACTCAATCTACCATACAACTTAACTATATGGAAAAAAGTGAAGCACAAACAAGTTGTGGAGCGCATGAGGATTTCCGTGCAGCGCATCAACAGACGCATGGCGTGCACGTCATCAGTTGGCCACCGGACCATCTACTGCTGCACACAAACAGCTGATCTCTCCAGACATAGCACTAGGGGCCCACAAAGGATAGTTCTCTATGTGTTACTGTTGATCTTCTTTTGGCTTCCTCCCACATGTTTAGCTTAAGTTGCTATATACATATACACCACCTGCTCTAGTGAATGAATGTGACTCCACAGTTATTTATGCATTAGCCCTGCAGGCTGTTGTCCTGTGTTCTGTTGGCTACGCTGCCTCAGGCCCATACAGTATTTGCAAGGATAGGCCTCTGTGACCCACAGGACTAATTGGAACAATAGGAATGAATGAATTAGTAGTTAGTAATTCATTATATGCAGTGTTGTACCAACATATACATGCATACTATTAAAGTGATGACCCATGGGTCTACTTCCCCTTACATGAACCATTAAAAAAACACACATTTTGAACTCAATAACCCTGTTCCTGCTGCACTTTTTTATGATGTAATCACTAAATTGAATCTATTTTCTTTTCCCTCTAGACGCCGTTTGCTTTTTTAATATTCCTGCTCCCCCACAGGGATCAATACACTCTCATACCGAGCCTTATTGTATCACTTTCAATTAAAGCGATTAGCCACTTTCAGGGAAAAAAAACACACCCTTGACCGTAATGTCGAATCCCAAAGCAGGCTACTTATTCCCAGCCTGTTTCTCTTCAGTGTGCTGAAACAAGAACAATAGCAGCAGCCACTTCAAGCATTTCAGCACCAGCTCCAGAGAGACAGGGGTGATCTGGGGAGACAGGAGCCTTCCTTTTGTCATTGAGTATTAACACAGCCAGCATGGTCCCAGCTCAGAGCCCCGAGCATCTTCCACTGAAATACTTAGAATAGACATTTTATAGATTGCAGTTGGGCATAGTTAAGTTCATATGCAAAAAAAAAAAAAAAAAAAGAAAAAAGTTTGAGGTGTGGATGTCATTATAAATTATAAACACTTGAGAACTGAGAATGAAAGAATGCATGTATCAAAATTCCAAACTTTCATACAACAAAACTCTGGAGTAAGAATGATAGTTTTTTGTGTAAATATCTGTCTTTTGACACCATTGCTAAGATGTTTTGTCAGTGTTATGGGTACTGCTGGCTTTCTAACTTTTTAGTGGAATTTGGGCAAAAACACAGTATATTACACCATATCACACCATCTTACACTTACTATCATTTTTCATTTCATGTCTCTCTGTTTGTGAAAAGCTATGACAGCCCTGCAGGAACATGCTGAGAAAGCCAGTGTTAATGTTAATGCAGTATACTTTAGAGCAGATCTGGAAGTACTAAAACATTCTGGGATCTATGCATAGTTGTTGTAGTAGACGCATGACATAGTGGTGCACAAAACAATGGCTCCCCGATGTCCCTGACTGTCCTTTATGTACTTCCTCAAACCCCGACTCATTGATCACCTTAAACAGAACTATACCTTCCTGATCACAAAAGTTGACATATATCAAGCTTATTGCAGTTCACATCTGTAAGTTTGCACCAAGGCCCACACTTTAGAACTCACAAGTTGTTCTATTATTTTAGTTTGGTTCACAATTTTTTGTTTTCACACTGTATTAACATTTGCACTTTTCCAGAAGCTATCATTATCATTGTCATGACAACGGGGGGGGGCGTTCCTCATGAACACAGTGTTTAATGTGGTGAAATGTCACTTTGTTTTATCAGGCTGATGTAGATACTACAGAGACATGCTATTAATAATATAACACTAATACAAAAAGTAAAAACATCTAACACACTGTATAAAACAGGTTCTAAATCACTAATGACACTCAGTAGGACACTGAGCCAGCTGCTGTAGCGTAGCTTCAAGAGGCATAATCCATGAGTCTGCTGTATTTTTAAACCATACTGAGATCTGTATCTCTCTGTCCCAATTATGTTTGCTTGTTTAACTGTGTGTCACTTTCTGGATTTGGTCAGAAACTCCAAACTATTGCAAAACACAAACCAGACCCTGGTCAGGACCGTTGTTACCCCTTTTTACCGAACCAAAGAGCAGCAGTTTGGTCCGAACCATGGTCTGCTGGAGCTGGTGTGAAAGCCCCTTTAATGACCATCACTCTTTACAACTACTTAAGCTAGTAACATGAACTATATACGATTGTAGAATGTCAAAATATACAGGAGTCATTGATATACAAAATATCTCTACGTTTACTTAAGTTTATTTGTTATAAAAACGTCTGACAAATGCATTGCTTTTCTATATGGCTACAACAGGCAGTCAGCTTTGCTCTTCCTCTTGCATCAGTATAGGAACATCACATCGGTGATGACACACGCAAGTGGAAGCCATTTTCAATAGGTTTCGTCTGGACAGTAGGCAAATAATTAAAGGTATTAATCCTCTGATTCTGGCACCAATAGTAAGTGCTTGTGGTGTAAGGGATGCTACATACCCTCTCATGGCTGACATGGGAAAAAGCTGCCAAATGGTTGAAGATACATGATATTAATACTGGAAGGACTACTCCAATAGTAAAAGAATTTAGGATGTAAACTGGAGTTAGCGTTCACACAAAACTATTCTGATTAGGGGTGTAACAATACGTTTTCACAACAATACGATCCATTTCAATTATAATTGTTTCAATCCGATTCAAGAATGATATCGGCTATTTAAGGATGATATGAGTCAATATGATTCAACACCTTCATAGCTTCATAGATACAATTGATAAAACTTTTTGCCAAAAATCATAAATGTTTACACTCAAATTTAGCATCACAGCTGGGGTTTCCAGCAGACAGAGCACAAAGAAAAGTTGAATAATTATATAATACATATTATATTTTATTTAATTAAAAACACAAAAATTACATTCAGAAAGAAGAATTTGGTTTGATTTTAACATGAACATTTCTAATATTGCTATTTCAGATATTATACACTACATTAGAAAATTATACAATTCGATACAAGGTAATGTGTATCGATATATTTGTATTGTAGCAATAAGTAATCAATACACCGATATAGTGACTGTATTGTTACGCCCCTAATTCTGATACTTTAGTGTGTGATAAACATTCACCAAGAGTGACAAAGCTGTTAGAAGTTAGAGTTAGAGTTGTTTCAAGGCTAGTTTGTTAAGTTTTATATTCCACTGTGGCTAATGCAACTATTGTATTTCGCCATTTATAAACCCAAACATGGCAGATCCATATTTCAACAGTCGCTTAAAAACAAAGGTATATACACAGTAAATCTAATCTTTCCTCATCTATTGGTTTTCTCCCTGTTAAACCAAAGTCCATTCCTGGTTTCTTGTTTGTTAGTTCTTTCAGTGGTGGTGCAAATGGCAACCCAATAAACCATGACCGACTCAATTCATCTCAATATTTGTGATTTTAGTCCAAGACACAAAGACACACTGGCTGTTTTGAAATTGTTTATATTTTAATCCACACTTGGTCTCTCCTCATCTTTTTTTCCTCTTTTAAAATCTTACAGTGGCATAGTTGAAAAATGAATTCAACCGGGAGAAAAAAAAAAAGTCAACAAACCTCTCACATCCTCCATACAAAGCAAATAAATTACAGCAAACTTTATACAAAATGACATTATTTATAGCATTGTAGTGGACTGACCAAATTACACATGTGAGCATTGGCCATGGGACTGATGTGGTAGATATGAATATTTACAATGTGTGACTCACCAATGCTGTAACATGTCACGGATACGCTCTGCAGCAAACTCAAAGGCCATAACGGTGATTTCTGTATTGTTTTTGGATGGGAACTCATACGATTCAAAAAATGGGCCATGACGGACAACTACTTTAGAAATAACAGCAATAATATCAATCAATATGTAATTACGGAATCATAATAATTATAATAAATACATATATTTTTGACCAGAATTTTTATTATTAGAATCCCTGTTTGAGTAAAAAGTCCCAAACAACCAAAAACATATATGAAGTTAAATTCAAAGCTAAATTCAATACTTACATGTTATTTACACGCCTTGTGGCAAATCACAAATCAAAATAAATTAAATACTGTATATGCTAATATACAAATTGCAATGTGTCAGGGATTTAAAGATTCAACAATTATTATTATTCACCATTGTTCACGTTAGCAAAGTATCTTACAGCATGATCACATTGAGCATAGTATTCAAGAAACAGAAAAAAAATAAAAATGAACCAACACGAGGTTCCACTCACTCGGATTATTACGACAGATCAGCAAATAAAAAGTTCCTCAATCAACAACCAGGACGGCAAAGTCTTCATCTGTACCGGACGCCATTTTGACCATCGAGACTCCTGAGACATGAAGCAGGTGATGTGTTTCCCATAGTCCTCAGACTTTGTGCTTTTGTGTTTTTTTTTTTTTTTTTCTTATTCTTGTTCTCGCTTGGTGCAGTGCAACAGCAGAAATGGAACAGACAGCTCACGGACAAACTGAAGTGAAGAGCGTACAGACGAGACAGTGCTAAAAAGGGGGTCAGTCATCAAGAGACAATCACACCGATTGTGCTTCTGTGGTGTTAAGAGTCTGGGATGAAGGATTTCGTTATGAAGCAAGTCTACAGACAAGAATGCAGTGGGGTTCACTTCGAGCAACACACAGGATCGTTTGACCTCAGACATCCTTATTTGACTAATGCTAAGGACTGTACATAAAGATGGACAATGTTACTCCATGAAACTAAGAAGAATGTGGTTTACTTGAGGTTGAGGTGACAGTGGTGCAGGAGGTTAAGCAGGACGCCCACTAAACGGATGGTTGGCAGTTCAATTAATGCTCTGATTCAGTGCATACTTGGGTTGTGTCACTGGGCAAGACACTTCACCCACATAGCCTACTCATGTGGCGGGTTGCGACAGAAAGGACACCTGGCATAAAATCTTGCAAATTTACTATGCGCTTGATTCATTTTGGCAACCCCATAAGGCAGCAGCCGAAAAAGAAAAATCTGTGGTTGACATTTTCCTGTCAAGCCTGTTCAACAGGAACAAAGGCCACTTATTCACTTGGAAAAGGGTGGCCAGCTCGCTCCAGGCTGGAGAAGAGTTTCTTCTCAAATGGGGTGATTCCAGTATTTTTTGGGTTGTGTTCATGAGTGAGTGATGGCTCGAATGGAACATTGACTGGTTAAATCACAATTAGATCAATGTACCCTTTTGCTGTGGTGACCTAAAACAAAAGTCTAAATTGACGTTTGTCTTTTTTACATTGCCAATCTCATGTGTTATAACACAGTCTACAGGGAGCTTTCACAGAAACCCTTTGCAAATGCTTAATTGTATCACATTAGAGCAATGCCAAGTTACACTATATTGCCAAAAGTATTAGCTCAGATCTTCAAACTTTCTCATAACTGCCAGTACTGTCAGACAGTTAACTTGCAGAATTTGCATGCCTCCATCTCACTTACCACACTACTCATGTGAGAATTCAGCTGCTGCGTAAGGTAAATGAGCGGTGGGTCTTGACCAAAAGGACAAGGTGCGACACAAAGAGTGTTTGGGCACTCCCTTTAAAAATATTGTTACATGCTTATAGTCAGTCTGGGGGAGCTCAGAAAAGTGCCACTGGTCATCGGGAGCACATAGAGATGCAAATCAAATTATCTTTGAAAGCAACTGGAGCGACATACAGCCAATTAGAATTCAGGAGGCCGTACCAAGATTTGCAGAATATGTACATGTCTATAAAATGATACAATTTAAATTAAATTATAACCACTCAGAGAAGCAAAGCATTACAGGAACGCCCACCTCATTTGAGATGGTCCAACAGAGGTGACAGTTGAAAAGGTACAAGACCATATTCATTTTTATGTTTTTTTAAGTGTAGGGAAAAGGATTCTATCTGGCCAGGCAAGTTTTCACATCTCACCCTCTACATGGTTTAGACTGCAAACCTTTTTGGAAAGACAGGTTTAATGGACAATTGCAATCAGACCCTTAACAGTGAAAGAGCAAACTCCATCTTCATGTACAGTCCACAGATTGTGAAATATCTGACTTTAGATACATTTTAGTAACACACCTTTTTTTGTTCTGTAAAAACCTTCCAGGCCTAACTTTTAACAGGCAAAGAAATCAAGGAGACGCCTAGACTTTACTCAAGGTCCTCATTTATAAGAATTACATTAACATTGAATGGGCTCCACAGCTGTAAGCAGATATATGAGGCAATTTGGTTTGTATGTTGCAGGGCATTTTCTGATTCACAACTCTCCTTTTGATGGCTTTGGCTCACAGCACCCATCTCTTACTCACGACGCCAACTTGGCCCACAGTAAAAATGTATTAAATGTTAATGCGCTGCTTATAAATGCTTAAGTGGAGGACTCCAGGTAAAGAATGGCCTTTTTCTAATGCAGAAACGTAAAGGAGAAAATATTGCATTTAGGCACTATGAAAGTGAAATGGACCATAGCCTTGGACAGTATCAAAAGTTCACACTGATTACAAAAAGGAGAAAGCTATTTCTGAAGGAGCACTAAAACGGATGATGACACTGAGGCAGCCAGAGATTGCATGACTGCTGTCAAAAGTCGTCTGGAACGGAAAAGTTAAAAGTCTAAATGAAGTATTCTTTCTTCTCTTCCGCGTGGACGTGGTTGCCCTCGGCATTTATGATGGCCGTGTCTGCGTCAGGAGCGTCCTCGGCCCCTTTGGCCTCATGCGTTAGATACGTCCCTGCAAAATCCAATATTACACGCTCGGTTATCTGGCTTCACACGCAATTACCTCAACCGGACATTGATATTCAAGGGAGCGCAGGTGGACTCTTACCTTTATGTCTGGCCAGATATCGCCCCAGAACGATTATCAAACACAAGGTGATAAAGACCACGACGGCTACAACTCCTCCGATTAACGCGTGGTCAGGTCCGTGTTGTCCTAAAGCATTAGGATCTGAGGCCAGACAGACAGAGAGGGAGGGGAGAGAGGGGTTAGTATGTGAAAAAACAAAACATGCATACAAGTAAAAGTCAGGAAATATAAAAAAAAAGAGCTTTGGCTGCTGAGAATTAAGCTGAAATGGAGGGAATGAAAAGTGGTAGCAATCACTGATTAACTCACAATATGAATTATGATACTCGAAAGCATGACACATTACAATCATCTGCCAAATGAGATGTCATATTTGTATACAAAAAAATCCTGTGTCCACATGGCAGAGAAATTATGTGTCTAAAAACACTCCCTATCACTAATCCCCAAAGCCTCTAGCTTGGATTTTGCTTGCATTATGATCTACTCATTTTTCTAATGCATTGTGGGGAACTGTATTACAGGGGTGTTCTCTTTTTTTTTTTTTTTTACCATTGAGGGCCACATACTAAAATATATTTGCGAAGGTGACATATTTCGCGTCACCGTAAAAAAAAACGTTCCATTCAGCTGCTCCCTTTCTTTCATCGGTCTCCACAGTGAATCACTAACATAGAATACATTGGCATAGGTTTTACTCTGGATGCCATGCAGCAGACACACATTTATTAGGGCTTGGGACAAGCACATAGTATGGTTGAAATGTTTTGGTCACCAACTACTAATTTATATTTCTTCTTGGATGCCAGGTCTATCTTGCGCAAATATGAAGCTTTTTACCCACACTAACCTTGGCAATTTAGACTAATGAAAAATTAAATCTTATGGGTCATTTAAAAAATGGATTGCCTTTTGTCCCCTAGTCCTTAGTTTGGACACCCCTGGCTTATTGGATTATGTATTGTAAGTATTTCAAACACTGTCCAAGTCATTACATCCAGTGCCTTGTCAACATTGTAAGGCTTGCAGTATCTTTTGCTCAACCTCAAAATAGTAATTTTGGCTTCATATCGACTTTTCCCCCTCTTCTGATTTCAACTTTATTCTCAGCATTCAATATTTTTCTCCACATGGCCCTGTTACACAGGTGTAGACATTTAATAAACAGGGAGGAAAATATTTCCCCTGCAATTATCCTGCAAGCAGCCAGACGTTTTCTTTTCTACAGGTGAACAAAGCACCCATCCCAAATGAGTTCTGCCATATTTAGAACAACCCTTTTCAGAAGCACTTGAGTCAATTTGTAGCATTGCATTTGACAAATCTTTGCAATACTTCAGCAACGCTGGAAGACTGTCTCTGCACGCAGCTCTTTTCTTGTTCCCACAGTGTGCCGACATGGATGAGGCTTTGTAAAATGAGTCTTATTTAAGGTGAGTGTCCTGCGGCGGTGAGCCAGCCAGGAGCATGTCTTTGTGTGTGTCCTGTAATGAAGTGTAAGCGCCGGTGTGGTTACCGTGCTCCTCACATGTGCTCTCATTATCTCAAGCTGATGAATGACTGTGGCTCGTGCTCACTTTGGGAAAGTGACCCTGGGAAATGACGACGGGAATGTGCACAAACCTTGTTACACAGCTTTGTTTCCCGGAATGCTGGCCCTGGTAACAACCATATGCTCCGGCGTCAAAAATAAAAAACACGGGAGGCTTGTGAGTCATGCAGTTTAGCTCACTTCATGCATTGCACCCAGAAGCGGTATGTCAGCCACTTTGGAGTAATTACAGTGTGGGCAAACACTTGAGTTAAGTTCAAATTGGGCGCACGTCGGTGGACATTAAGATATGTACGGGCAATTCCACTGTCAACAAGGGACACGGGCAATTTTCATATCACAGAGGGCTGTAGAATTCTGCTGCAGCGGAGTTCACTATGTCACCAAAGCACATCTTATTCTTATGCTCGCACTTGATGTTAAAATAGCATTAACAGACCAGTTTTGAACTACAAATTACTATTCAAGCTGCTCTTACAAGTTGTTCTGTCGATATCTGGCAGCATCTATAGCTTCAGTCTTTACATGATATTTGATACATAAGTCACTAGCTACAAAGGCTGTAAATGTACGCAATGTTATTTTTCACCAGTTGATCCAATTTTTCCACCAAGTGATGTATCAAGGCTTGCACCAGTTTCACAGTTTTAATGAAGATATACCTGTGTATTTTTGTTTATTAAATTTTGTCTAGATCTTACAGTTTAATGCCCAAGATGCGATTAGCAGCAAAATTATGACTGCACGACTTTATTATTATTTACTTACTAATATTAACTTCTCTATGAAATTCTTTTGTTGCATGCATTTGTTAGCTTAGCAACAAAGACTACAAACAAAACTCCCTTAGCATTAGCCTAAAAAAAAAATCGCTGATTTTAGATAAGCAAGATATATTTGCCAATTGACAACCACTCGACCACATGTAAGTAATATCAGAACCTGGTTTGAAAACATTAGCGAGTGCGTCAATGTTTAGCTGTTTTATTTAATGCAGCAATTAGCATCTATAATTTGCATATAAGCTAAACGAGACTAGCTAAGAAACGCCTCAGATCTCTTTTCTTTTGTGGAAATGCATACTGTCTTCTTAAGTAAACTACTGTTCAAAGTTTCTTTTAGTCAGACAGGAGTGTTTGTTTACCTGCTTTACTAGTTTCAGCTACTTCCTGTAGCCTTCGTCAGAAGCGTCACGTGATGTCGCTGTGACGTGTCTTGTAGGCTGCTTATGTTGTTTTGTCAGACAGTAGTAGTAGACAGTAGTGCTGAAAGCAACAAGTACCATCGCTGGATCAGGGAGGCCATCGAAATTAGGAAACGGGCACCAGGGACTATGAACCGGGACGAGGGAGCTTACACCTTATCCCACACCTGGGATGCAGTCCTGGAGAGGGTGTCAGACAGTAGGGGGCGCAAGCTTTCCCTACTGTCTGACAAAACAACATAAGCAGCCTACAAGACACGTCACAGCGACATCACGTGACGCTTCTGACGAAGGCTACAGGAAGTAGCCGAAACTAGTAAAGCAGGTAAACAAACACTCCTGTCTGACTAAAAGAAACTTTGAACAGCTGCCTCAGATCTGGGTCATAATAATTCAGAGTAATTTTTAATGAATATAAAAACAACAACCATTCATTCCTGCTGTCCAAAAACACCTAAATTAATATTTCTATTTTGAGTCCTTGTGGAAATGAACAGGATTGGGCTGGAAGGGTCTATGCAATATCTCTCTAAGGCCACTCTAGAAAGCATTTTATTACAAGATGCTGATTAAATAGTATTGTGAAATTGCAGTTCTTCCGACACATCCCTGACCTGACCTCAAGAAGTCACCACAGTCCAGGCTAGCTTCCATACTGTGTGGAAGTGTGCTGTTCTGGTGTTCATGGAGGAGCAGCCGGAGTGTCTGTGCATGCTGATGGTGGTTCTCATGCTGTGGGGCAGGTGAAGGAGCGCGGGCCATGATGGAGGTCTCACACGGTCACTCCGCCTCACAGTGAGCGTCCGGAGGTAGTTACCTGTGCTGGGCCCTGGAAAGTCTTTGGCTGTTGCCATGGTTGCAGACAGTGACAGCAGTAAGAGAAGACGAGGGGAACACCGTAACCACAGAGATCAGAGCAAACATGACAGACAATATAAGAGCTGTTTGTGTTAGCCTTTTCTCTACAAAAGAACATTGCTAATGATCACAGACACACGGTCCTGGATGATTTATTTACCTTAACAACCAATATAACAATATATATATATTTGTCTTTGACCAAACTTTCCACTATTTTATATACGTGAAAAGATTCTATGGCACTGGAGTCACATCTGTGGAGTGTATGCTCAAGCATAATGACATAACATAGTGTGGAAGTTCACAAAAGAGACAAAGAGTGGTATTTAAGTCTCTGTTTTATTTTGCATTGAAACTTCTAACAAGAACTGCATAGCAACATTTTCGCAGTACAAAAACAACAGCCCCTGAACACTCACTTTCCTTCCCAATACTTTCAGAATAAAACTGTACATTTTTCTGTGAGATAAGTCTCTATAGTGTTCACCACCATAGCAGTTTATTAGAAGTAATGTGATGTTCCGTTAATCCATCTGCCTATGTTTATCTTGGCCAGCAAACTAAGAATATATATTCTTTTCATCTCCCCAGACACTTCCTGCTCAGTCATAGAAAACCAGTCCAGCCCAGTGGCACATGCCTGGAACACATCCCTGTAAAGACTCCAGGAAATGCCACCTGAGCTGGGACCTCTTAATGGACAAGCAGTGGGTCTGGTCCAAATTCCTCCTGGCTGACCAAGCTTCTTACCCCATGTCTAAAACAGTGCTCAACCAAACCAGCAGAGAAAGCCGCTCATATTTAAGATCATGTTTTTTTCTTTGTGACTCACTATGCCAACCACAGGTGAGAATAGCAACTGATTGATAAATTTAGAGCTTTACCTTTCGACTTGTTTTTTTTTACAACAACAGACTGGTTCATTGACCACATTGATGCAAATGCTGAACAGATCAATTTCCTGTTTCATCCTCCACCTCACTAATGTACAAAACCCAGAGACACTTAAGCCCCTTCACTTAAGGGCAAGAACTCTCCTTTGACCAGGACAGGGCAAGCCACTACTACTACTTAGCTGCAGTCCATTTCCACTATACATGCTGAGGTCTGTGGCTTAGTGGAGCCAACAGAATAACCTAAACTGAACAAAGCAGAGATCATACACTTAGCCAAGAAATCCCCACAATATCTACAGACATGGTACTAAGAGTGGATCCAGTCTTCTCTCATCTCTTTATCCTCAAAATGGTGCAGCTCCAGCTCTGTTTCTACTGATTCCTCAGTTTTATTTATTTATTTTTCATTTTGTAGACATACTGCATCATACAAAAAATGTAAGCACTTTTTTTTCTTTGATTATGTTTAAAAGACCGCAACACTCTGCAGTCTACTGCCCCCTGCAGGTCTCTCCACCTGTTTCTTTATGACACCAGTAGAGTACTTATTAAAAATGTTTTTAAAGGTTGTAACATGTGCAATGCTGTTCTATGGTGACCAATTTTGTTTTTAAAAAAATTAAATAAAAAGCATAATACAGGCCCTTTTACACGATTTATGAAAAACCAATAAGGTAGTGCTAAAATCCTGATAATTCAAAACTAACTAAACTAAACACTCAAGCTGAGGGTGACATTGACAACCATGGGCCTAAAAGGCATAAAAAAGAAACTTAATATTGTGACTTTTAGTATTTGCAGCAATCAGGAACATACCATTGAATGTACACAGTGACCCTGCATAATGGTCTTTTTTTTAAATAGCTAAAGCATGGAATGTGTTTGTGTATTGACAAGCCAGACGATATTGAAGCTGCAGATTCATAATGAGCTATATGTGAAGTGTACTTAACCAGACTGAGTGTTCCTGACGTCTGAGACAGAGTAATTATCTCACTCTATATGACTTTATTGAAAACACTATTCCCAGAGGATAGTAATAGCCAGCCACCGAGCTGTGACATTTACTGCTCCTGTCATTAGTAAATTAGCCCCAGAGCAGTGATGATCTGAAGAGACACACAACTACCCAGCCAGTCCAAATGAGCTGAAGAATGGGTGTAGGCTGCAGTGGAAATGACACTTCTTGGGTTTCTCCTTTATAATTCACGCTTTGTAGAGATTCTTCATAACTTAATGAAATGATTTTGCAAAGCTTTAATTTGGCTTTAAGATGACAGTTCAATTAAAGTCTGGATGTTTTTCCACACATACAATACAGTGCACAGGTCTTAGGTCACCCCTGGTGAATGAATGTAAGACTGCATGGTTGTCTGTCAGTGAATGTTTCTGGCTCAGCCTTGCACCTAACTGGCAATTGTCAATGGCGTATCCCTCCTAAGGCCCATAGTTGCCCCTGACAGGAAATAACAGAAAAATATCCAATATAGAATGGGTCAAATGCACAGAACACGCCTAATTAGCGCAGCTGCTAGCAGCACAAAGCTAACAAATACAAGAGCAGAGTCCTTTGCAGTGACGGCGATTTAAGCGCTAATATTATCCCTACACTTAGAGCTAACGCACAACATAACTATACGGAGAAAAGTGAAGCACAAACAAGTTGTGGAGCGCACAAGGATTTACGTGCAGCGCATCCACAGATGCACGTGCGCGTCATCAGCTGGGCACCGTACTGCTCCGAACACAGCACTAGAGGCCTCCAAGGACAGCGTGTGTTTGTAAAGGGCAACTGAGAGAGAACAAAGTTACTGATCTTCTTGTCTCTAACTTGACATGAAATAATCACTGCATCCAGGGAACAGAGAGAGTATGCTCCACTGCTGTGGACATTACAGCTCAGCTCAACATGGAGATAAATTTGTTTCTTCACAAAAACATGACAAGATGTAGGGTAGATAAGCATTAAAGCTTGTTAAAATGTGTATTATTTTATGTGCCAATGTCTGTTGTTGTCATGTTGGTTAGTTTGTATAACGCACAGCAAATACAGAACAGAAAACATCCATGTAAACTTGTTTGACCCTGTGCTTTGTTCAGAATGTATCGGGATACATATCGTATCGTGAGGTTGTTGGAAATACCCAGCCCTAATATACAGTAACTTGTAATCCTTGTCTATCCATACATATGGGACGGGTGCCTACCTACAGCATGTTCCCTGGTACCTATGTTTCCCAGTTTGTATGGACCGGGGAACATAGGTACTGGGAAACATATATGGGTACCTCGGATATTTGGAAGTATCTATGTTCCTCAGGTCCACAGAAACCAAGGAAGTACTGGAAAGGGTAGGTACGTGCACATGCTGGCAAGTCCTGATGTTCTCTATTTCCCTTTTTCTCATGAAATTTAAAACCTTTTTAAGACTTTTTAATGCCACTTAGAATAAAATTTAATGCAGAGATTGCCGGCAAAAGAACAATAATCTGTATACATTTTACACAAATAATCAGTAACATTTTCTGAAACTCATTGGTTTTATTTTAAAGTCTAATATGGGTAAAATAACTAGTTCTGCATTAAAAATCTCAAAACAAAATTATCATTTTCAGGTAACAGTACATTTACTGTATTGTGGGGATGTTTTTGCAACAAATATGCTTATACCTGCAAAATAACACAGCCCATGTAAACAGCAGACTTAGCTTTCAAAAATATACTAAATAAAGGCACGTTTGAGTGAGTGACTTTAAGATATTTGTCAAACCACTATTGATAGTTTGTTGCCAAATTCACATCCAACTCACAAAACGTCTTGTTGTTATTACTTTTCTCTTGTTATTTATTGATCTAAAATATATTTTTGACAAGTATACACTGAAACACTTAGATGTCCAAATTTGACAATTTAAGACATTGATGAACAAAATTTAATACATGCCAACACAAGTTAATACTTTTAAGGCTTTGATTTTGGCAACTTCAAATTTAATAACTTTTTAATACTTGGGGCTACCCTACCCCAACCTTAGTCCAAGCCCTAACCCTAACTTTAACCCTAACCCTAACCTTAATGTTCTTCAGGGAACATAGATTGTGGGAAACATAGGGCTGACTTTGCATAGGACAACAATTACATTTGCTGATGAGTTTTCTATAAACTGATGGGTTTTCTATAAACTTTTTCAGACAAAAATGACTTAAACATTACCTTTAAAATATTGTTTATGATTCCACACAACCTTTTACAGTGTTGATCTGGTTAAATGTACATTAAAACATTGCTTTATTAGCACTGACATTTGACAGGAGGTAGATGATTTGCTTTGGGGACCTCTGAATGGAACAGACCAATGGAGAAAAAACTATGAATTTCAGTGGTCAAGGTTTTGAAATAATTTTAACTGATGTTTGCTTTCCCATCTAGATCATGACCTTCCATTCTTTTTCATGTTTACACTGACATATTCTGGCCAAATATGAATGTTATTTCAGGGCTAACTTCTGAAACTAAGCCTGTTGCCTGTGAAATCAAAGGAATAAGTGTGTTGTCCAGATCTTACAGACTGATGCTGCCGCTCTGACATGGCCTCCCCTGTTCAATGAGCAGGGGAGGCCGAAGGAAGGCAGTGTGACAACAGTAGCTCAAAGGCATCATGTCATGCTGCTTTTCACTGTTCTCTTCCCCTTTTACAAGAGCCAAAAAGTCTCTGCCGCTTCCACTGTCTCTTTGTGGCTGGAGCATGGACCAAAGTCTTAGTAGTGATAATAACCTCTGCCAAGAAGCTTATGTTTTTGCTCCCATTGATTTGTGAGTCTGTCAGCAAGATAGAGAGAAGTAAAAGTCTGATTTTGATTAAATTTTTTTGAAAGGTCAGTAATGGAGCGCGGAAGAAATGATTAGTGTTTGGTGTGGATCTGGACTGTTTACAGGAACTTTTGAAAGGATTCTGTTCCATTGTGAAAAATCCCCACTGCCACTGATACTAACACTAACTAAAATAGCATTCGTTTTAGTGGATTCTGTAGCATTTATGGAGTTGTGATAGCCTGGCCAGCCAGACCAACACGCTTTCTTCATCAAAAGCAGGAGGGTCTGGATTCTCAGCCACAGTGAGTCTTTTTCAGTTGCTTGAATTGGAACCGGCCAATCACAGCCCTTCATTTGTAGAGTGTCATACAACAGTGGAAGATATCTCTAATCAGAATTAACTATGATGGCATCAGCTAATACAGAGCAAATTGTATTACTTTTCTTTCATTTAGTGCTTTCCTTTGTCACCTGTTGATTCTGCTGTTGTTGTTCAGTCCTTTGTGTGTTTTTTTTCTTTGTCTTGTTGCAAGTTTCACAACAGTAAAGTCCCTTTACAGACGTTTGATGTAATGACCACATTCAAACAAACTGGCTTTTTCAGCAATTCATTTAACAACTGTCCCCAATCAGAAATAAGCACAGAATTGCTCTGTGAGGGAGCTGTAGTCACCCCCCCTCACTGATCAGGTGTATGCCACCCACTCTCATATAACACTATTTGTATACTTATGTAAATATTCAACATTGACATTATATTATAATAACTCAACACATTTATTACATTAATCCATTCATTATTTGTTAGTTATTCTTTGTGTTTGCTGCTAAATATTGGATCCTATTTAGTCAGTTAACCCATAGAAATCCTTGGTTTGTTTCCTTGTTTCGCATCGCTTTCTCTCTTTGAGGTCATTGGTTGAGGCACTGTCATGGAGGCGCGCCCATGAGAGTGCAGATCAGGTGTGCACCAGATTGGCCTGATTGGACCAGACCATGAGGCCCAGAGGGAGGGGAGGTTTAGCAAAGGAGCTATTCTATGTTATGTGATCAACTGGACAAAAAGACATTGTGGACAGGTTAAATATATAAACTGTTATTCTTAATTATAGAAATCTATTTTTGTAAATGGTGTTTTTTATTGTAAATATTTATTGGGGGCAGGGCTAAATCAATTTGCCTGTATCTGGGGTCTTAGTGGTTTAGGCCAGACTATTTAAAGAGTAACTCACCCCTACACCATTTTTTTTGAGCTGATCAGCTGTACAAACAGGGCTTTAGTGATACATCTCACTATTTATAGTCTTATGTTTGACTGTTTTGTAAAAAAAGGTCTAAATTCACATTTTGTAGTGAAAACCGTCAGAGTGCTGCCCTCCTAGGGTCAAACAGTGGGATTTCTGCTCAATAGTTCCAGATAGGCAACTGTGACGTAGTATTTGACCACTTTACCGCACCTGTGCCGAGTATCTCCTCCCACGCCCCGTGCTCTCCACGCCCTCGCTGTCTCTCTCCCCCGCGCGCTCGTCCCAGTCCTGCTGTTGCCAGGTGTGGGTCTTTTTCCTAAACACGCCACTCAGCCCCGCATTTACCGTTCAGTCTCCTCCGCCCCCCTCCCCTTTCACGGCTGCGCTTCTACTGTCCCGTGTGTCAGCGCACAATAAGGCATAATGAGCCTGATCAATGACAGTATGTACCTACAAATTAGCAGTGTTGGGAGTAACGCATTACAAAGTAACGAGATCACAATTGTCAGTAACGCAGGGGGTAACGCGTTACTTTTGAGCCCCCCAGTAAGTAATATTACAGTTACTAACAAAATACCCAATTAGTTACTTGCGTTACAGTCACTACAGTCAGTTTCATTTACCTGCAGTTTACCGCAAGGACACGGAATGAAAATGCATTAAACGAATAGCGCTGATACGTTTTCTACTTTATTTTCATCCGTTCCCTTCTCTGCTCCTCTTTATGCGCGCAGCGGCCACTCGTCCTGTCCGCGCGCGTCGGGGCGCATGCAGCTGCTGCTGTCAGCGGGGACAGCGAGGAAAGAAGAGACCTGCACCGCTTTGGCGCTAACAACAAGTGCGTTTTAGCTTCAGTGTAGTGAAATAAAACTGTGTCCACAGGACTTGAACGCTGCACAGGAGCAGAGGTGAACCTAAAGGGCAGTATTTGCTGTGTCAGGCTGCCCTGCTGCTGAAATGAATGCAGCTAAAAAAAACTTGAACGCCTGTATAAAATAACAGTGCTGGTCAGAGCAATGGTGAGGCTATAGGCTTCTTCTATTTTGAATTGGGTTCATTTGGGCTTCCTGTTAGGAAATAATCCAAAAGGAAAGTAACTAAGTTATTTTCATGAGTCAGTAACCAAGTAAAGTAATATATTACTTTTCAAAAGAGTAACTAGTAATCTGTAACTAGTTACTTTTTTGAGTAACTAACCCAACACTGCAAATGAGTGACACTGGGGAGAGATTTGACTCCACAGATGTGTTTTAAACTTGCCACGCTTTAAGTCACTTTTTGTTTGATGACAATCGATTTCTTACTCGCGGAGATACGATCAAAAACAGCTCTCAGCTGAAATAATACCAGTAAATAAAGACGCGATCTGACGCACACGTTACTGCGGCGGCGCTCGACGCCTTTCTCACAATATTTCAACTGTTATTATAAAAGGAACATAAAACATCAGTCCAGACGTCCTGCATTTTTTTCCCCCATTTCTGGGACTTGGCAACCCTGCTGTGGAGGAGGTCCATGAGGTCTCTGACAGCTGTCAGTCACAGGACCAGGCCTTGCTCCTCCCTCAGTTCTCCTCCTCTGTCTCTGCCAGGTCTCTGCCCACTTTTTGAGCAGTTTTCAATCTCTGGCAGTGGGCGGAGTCAGGCCTGGGCCAGGGGTGAGTTACTCTTTAAAGAGGGTTTGGGGCATGGTTGGGTGTGGCCTGTTGTCTGTGGAGGGGGAACCTATGTCGGTCGGTATCATATTTTCTGGTGATTCTGTGGGATAAATTAAAGAGCTTTGATGAGATTTCCAGCTTTCCTTGTCATTGTGCAACATTTGTCTAAGCTGCTATGGCTATCCTCAGCTAGTAAGAGGCTCGTAACACCCAAAAATCTTACATGCTCATAATACAGTATTATGCCAAATCTGGCAACAGTCATTTGTAGGTGCCTCTACTGTGCATGTTTGTAGTGTTATGTATTTTCATATCATAGACTTTTTCTTGGTTAAAAATATTTAATTTTGCTAAAAAAAAAAGTTTTTTATTGTCACCGCTATAGCCCGCCATCATGCTCACTGGTCAGAACTCGGGATGTCACAATGTCAAATTTTTGTGTCACATTTATTGTGAGATGAAATATTGCAATTATGCAATTTTCACAATTATTTACTCTATTTTTTATTAAATGCTGCTAACCTTATAATCACAAATAATTGCACAATTGGTTAATCCTGACATCCCTAGCCAGAACCAATCACGCGGTTCTCAAAACAGGAGCACGCATGCTTGAGGACCATAGTCCGCCTGCTCTATGGGCCGCACAACACAGAAATACCACAGAGGTTCAAAACTTTTTAAGCATCACACGCTAATGAACACGGCCATTGAAAACAACAGCGGTCATGTCATTCACTATCCTGTTCTATAATAGGTCCTTTACACAATGACGTCAGACAACTTCCGTTTTGAGACGGTGCAGTTTCTTTCCTTCCAATGCTGGTTTTTCACTCACAAGGAATTCATCCAGTCCCTTTTAAAATTGCTGTCTGAAAAGGTTACACAATGTCCAACTATTTACTGATGAATATTCACTGACACAATGTTCAAGACTTGATGAAGAATTTATATACTTCATCATTTAGGTAACTTTGATAGAATAGGAAACGAGTTAGTCTGGCTGGCTATCATTCTGAACTGACATAATTTAAATGGATATAGTTACACATTGCTACTAATAAAATGGCAAACACAACACACTGACTGTGAAAACATAACTAGAGATGCCAGGAATAGTAAGGACTGAGAAGTGATGTAAGCTAACTATTTCAACCCCATATTTAACAAAAATGTTTGGAAATACAACACTTTTACAAAATCCATAATTCACTGTAATGATCCATACATTTTAATTGGAGATTTGAATTTTGTTTTTTAAAGTTCAGGACCACAACCACACCTCACTCACACCTCTAACCAGATTAATACCACTCAATCCTGCTTCAGGTAGATTATCGGGGGATGGGAAGCCCAGGAGCTAACGTTCCTTCTTTTTGGAAGGCCCCAAAACTGCTCTCCACCTCTAACCCTTTACTCTCGATAAAGTCTTTCCATGCACCATGCTGACGTTGTGGTCCTTGCTTGTGAACAGTATTTTTTGAGAAGTCTTCAATCAGTTCAGATAGACCAAATTAGCCCCACACTGCGCTGTAACAAAAGCTCATTTGACTGACTCCTCTACATCCGTCAGTGATCTGAACCTACTTATTTACATGCCAGGAGACTGGGGTCGCCTCCAAAAAAAGGAACCACCCATGTGTCGTCTATAGGATTGAAGTCTGTATTCAGCTTGTCAAAGGGATGGACTCAAAAAGTGGAAATTAGATGTTTCAACAGTTATTTACCCCAGCCATTGAGGTCATGTTTGTGTTTTTCTGTCAGTAAGATGGTACAAAAGTGCTTCCCAGGACAAAAAAACTAAATGGTAGTTATACAGTAAAACTTCTATCAAAAAGACAAAAGAGTGATGCAATGATGACACAGTACCCACCGTATACAAAGAGGACGTACTCAGCCCGGCCCGTGCCCACATCATTGCTGGCCTCACAGCGGTATGTGCCGTTGTCCGTCTTGTTTAGTGTGGTGATGGTCAGCTCCCTGCCCTCCACAATCATCCGCTCGATGTCTGGCAGATCCCCGCCATCTTTAGACCATAAGATGGGCTCAGGTCTAAGGTTAAACAGGACATGTCAAATCACTGTCAAGGCCTCTAAACTGGAACATATGGAAGCAAACTTGAATTTTAAATTTTTATTTCTATCACTGAATTTTTTAACAATGAATTTTTTTATCTCTGAATTTCAGTCACTGAGATTTCAATATCTAATTTCCATGGTATTTTTCAGTGATCAAAACTTCAGGATAATTTATAGAGAGATAATGATATGTATTTGTATTATCTAGATTATTTAAATAAGAAAAAAACACATTTAGTAACAAAATACCTTACAAAAAATACCTTTCTATTTGTGCATGCGCACTTGAATGGAAACTAGTACTAATTTGCAGAATCTTTTTATATTTAGGTATCGTTTGTCTGCAATGAGGGAAAGGCAAAAAACCAATGATTTTAAACCAAAACTTAAATACTTTTACTTCAAGCCATAAACGTAGTGTAGTAAAAAGTACAGCTACTTGCTCTAAAATGTAGTGCAGTAAAAGTACCCCTTGTACAATCTACTTAAGTAATGTACAAATGGAACGCAACAGTGCCCGCCCCCTCCTGGTGCTGGAAGTAAATTTTCCATTCCATTTTTCGCACAGACTTTTAGAAAAATGTGTATATTAGGAGTTTATTAAAAGCTCGACAGAGGCTAATCAGCTGGTAACTCATAGCACAATTATTTATTTATGTATAAGAAAAATATCTGAAACTTGTAAAAGGCCAAAACATGTATTTTGCCAATTATATATATTAAGTTTAAAATTTTAGTTAAAATTAACTGTGCTATGGTCATGAGTAGCTGATTAGACTCCGTCGAGGTTTTAAACTCTTAACATACACATTTTTTGAAAAGTATATGGGAAAAATGAATGGAAAATTTACTTACAGCACCACACCACTGTTGCACTTCAAATGTAAAATTTGTACTTAAGTAAAGTAACTAAGTACTTTTACTTTGTTACATTCCACCACTGACAAATACCATGTGGACTGACAAGGTGCCTTAGTGTGTTGATACTGCATGTTTCTTCAAGGATCTAGTTTACCCAAATAAAAAAGGATAAATATGTTTGCCACAGTAAGATGCTGTGTCTCTGGCTCGCTCAACTTAAATAGTGCAGTTTCTCAGTGGCTCACACAGTGCTGACTCACAGCAGGGCTGTTTTTTGTGTTGTTTTTTAGATGACTAATTATACTCTTACAATTTAGAGAGTTTTATTCTTTTATTTTTTATTAGTCAAGGTTAGAGTGTAGCTTTCTAATATGATAGAATTACTCCCTATTCCCTTCACTCTACTTGTAATAGAGAATACATATTTTGAATAAACTCCTTACATTGGGTTGCCTATGGAAACGCAGTCCATCTTGAAGTACTGTCCTTCCTGTGGTATTATCAGCGAGTGTGTGATCTCCAACTGTGGCGCATCTGCAAAAAAAAAAAAAAGACAAACAATAGAAAGATATCCGTGGATAAGAGAGAAGCTTTAAACCGAACCCTGACAAAGACACGAGTAGTTAGCTCTTTCCCCATTGGGCATCTCTTAGCTCCAGCCCATATCCCTGTGTTCTGCCTTTCTAATCCCTTACCTGCCGACTAATCCCGCACTAATCCTGCTCAAATGCAAACTAAAGCCTGCAGACATAGAGGTAATCTGGGCTCTTGTATTTCCTCTCAGTGCTGAGCTGGTCCTGGCCGGTTTGAGAGTGTGTGGATGTGTGTGGAGCACTCACAGTGGACCTCCAGGACCTCGGTGGTCATGTAGGGGTTGGACAGGGACACATGCTCCACGCTGCAGGTGTAGGCCACGCCATCGTCCCGCCGGTCCACCTGGAACTGGAGGCTGCTCTTTACTGTGAACGACTTGCCCGTGGCGTTGATCTCCTTAGAGCCTGCAATGACAAAACAGTCTGGTAAAGAGATGATATGCAACATCCATTCATCCATGGTGCGGCAGTAGCCCTGGGTCAAAAAATCAGTGCACTTTGCACAAAGAACAGTTGTATGGGAGGGTGATGCCACACCACAAACAGAGTTGCTTGAGGTGGCAAAAGCTCATTTAGACAAGCCAGATTCATGTTGGAATAATACCTCAAGCATCACCCTCCCATACAGCTGTTCTTTGTGCAAAGTACACTGAATTTTTGACCCATGTACAGAAACATCTGCAGCAGGATGATGTTGTAGGTGTTTGGAGGTGATCTGTGGGTTGTCTTTAACCATTCTCACCATTCCTTGCCTATGTCTCTCTGGTATTTTTCTTGGCCTGCCACATCTGGCCTTAACATCAACTTTGCCTGTGTCCTTCCACTTCCTGATTACCACCTTAAATACCTTTTCTTATTATTGAACACACCTGTCTATGATGTTCAAGGCTTAACTAACTAATTTTTGTGTTGCAAGTAATCCATCTTGAGAAGTTACATGCATTCAAATCAGCAAACTTATAAGTGTGCCCAAACTTTTGCACAAACACTGCACAACAAATTGTTGCTCGGAAAACACCCTAGAACTCAGATATCACTAGAAAATGAATGACATACCTCTGTGATCTTTTTTCATGATGACAGAGTAAATTATTATGCAAACTCAGAGGGGTGCCCAAACTTTTGCATATGACTCTTTTAAACGGATGAGCAGTTTTGGTACTAAAGGCAACAAGTGTCGCATTTTCCCAAAAAATTGCCCCGTCCAAAAAAATAAGAATTATTCAAATCAATATTGGTGTCACACACATCACTTAGTATGTTAAAAAAAAAATCTCTTTTTGTGTGTTTCTGATTGTGGTTTATAGTTGCAAAATGGTAATGAGAGGGTTAAAAATATTTAAAAATACATAAATATATAAAACAGATTTTGATATAAATTGTTAGTTGGTTAGAAGAATAGAATCATTCAAAGTGGAAAAGTACAATTTAAAATAACACTTTTTAGTGTATTTGAAAGGGTTGTTTAAGGGTTAAGTGGTAGCACACATAGTAACATAGACATGGTCCTTGCTGAGAGTCAGAAGCGCTAACCACTATACTCCCCCTATATGCTATATGTGTCTAATAAAAAATAAATACATTTTTCTTCATTAATTTATAAATTTTCTTCTGCTTATCCCCGCTAGTGGTCGCAAGTGAATATAGCCTATCCCAGCAACTATGGGCCATTGGCAGGGTACTGTGGCCATTTGGTCACAGTGCTTTCACTTAGAGACACAGACTGATTATTCACTCTCACATTGATTTACTAAGAGCAATTTTTCACATGTATGTCTTCGGATGGTGGGAAGAAGCCGGAGTACCCGGAGAGAACCCACAATAACATGGGTAGGACATGCAGATTCCACCCTGAAAGACTTTGTGACAGCCCGCCCAAGAATGTATCTCACAACCTTACAAATCAAGAGCACTACACTCTGCCTCCGCCTTCACCTTAGATGAATGTGCAAGACTTTTTTCACTATACACCTATCACTGTGTATTAGCATGGAAAGGATGGAACAGCCTGAGATTGTTACAAAAGCACTACTCCAACAACTTCTCTTTGACCACTACACCAACATTTTCCCTTTAAAGTGGCGGCAGCAAAATCACAATTAGCATATCATATATTTGTAAGTCATAGAAATTACCTGTGTCCTTTAGAGACAGTTCTGGCCTAACAGCTGTTCCATACTTTTATTGGTAAATACATGGGTTTAGAATCAATGCTTTTACAACAGATGTGGTTTAAATCTTTCCTACGACATACAGTATGCCTCACTCAAGATTTCTGTGTTTTCTAGCCAGGCCAATCATTGCAGTTTTCTTTGTTAAATCTGTGAAGTCTCTAAAACAAGAGTAGACATACATAATCCAGTGCATGAACAGAATTTTTATGTGAAACAACAATAAAAAAGATACAAAAAATGCAAAGAAAACAAATTCAGCAATGTTTCAAATCTGCAGTCGTATTGTTTTAAGAGCTTTAAACTGTGTAAATGGGAACAGGCTGGCCACCTGCAGCAGTTTTGGAACATTTCTTACAATTACATGGTGAATAATCACTGAAAGTCTTTTGCCAAAAGAATTATGAAATTTGGAGAAGCTGAAACTGCACTATAATTCAGTTTAATAACAGAGGAGTTGGGCGGAGAGCAGTTAGTGCTCTTGGCTCCCAGCAAAGAGGTTGTGAGTATGCATATCCTCCCTGTGTTACTGTTGGTTCTTACTGGGTTCTCATTCAATAATCTTCTTACACTATTGCCATGGTGGGTACTGGAACTTATCCCTGTAACATAAACAGACAGACAACCATTCACTGTCACATTCAATAGAATCAATTTTAGAGTCACCTAACATTGCAGGTCTTTGAAGAGAAAGCCAGAGTACCTGGAGAGAACCCACGGTAGCATGGGGAGGACATGCAGACTCCACCCTTAGAGATTGTGTGTTGGGGGCCCAGGGATCGAAAGCAAGAGCACTGACTGCTCTGCCACTGTGCCCCCCCTCTCTGGGCATTCCAATTTTATAAATGTAATGTAATTATTCATTTCTCAATAAATGACACAATCTGAATGTATAACTGTAATCTAAAACAATATATGGGTAGGAGATGTGTGTAAAATCAGTTAGCATCGCTAGCACTGATAGCAGCAGCAGATGAAGCAGTATCTGGCTTGACTCATCTCATCCTTTAATGTTTTCCACTATTTCTCACGCTTGCTTATCCTTCTTCAAGTCTATGATGAAGAAATAGCCATGGATTATCAATGAGATCAACGTTATCTTATTGTGATGCAACATACTTGACAAATTCTGCATTGTATGCCAACTATGACATACAGTATATGCCTTATTTCCAGCAAAGAGAATAAAGAGCAACACAAGAGGACGCCTCGGTGGCTCGGGCCTGTTTGCCCATTCCCCCCTCTTTTCTTGATTTCCTGTCGGTTAACTGCCCCAAAACCTCCTACTTTCTAAACTCTTAAAAATTCTAAATGTTTCTTCACACAGAAACCTATCTTGCTGTTAAACTGCCATGTTTGTTTTGCCAATATTTCATTTTGCTGAGACATCACTTATGCAAGCTGCAGGACAAGCTCTGTAAATGCCGTTTTCATTTTATGATCTGGTTGTGAATTTGGATTTTCAGTTTTCTTTTCCCGCTTTTAGAATTTGGGATAAAATGCATACTGTCCCAAACACTGGAATACTCCAGTCTAGGTATATGCAGACACTGAAGTTCGTGGTTATGCTGCTGAATGTTTAGATTTTTTATATTTTTTCCACGATGTTGGTTGGTGTTTTGACATTGACAGTTTTGGATGTTGTTGTTGTTTTTCTCGCCGGCTCCTTTGAGGCAGTCCCGGGCCTTTGAAGAGGTGAGGGGAGAGCGTGGACTCGGTTGGTTGGGTGTGTTTGCTCCTCCAGGACCAGCTCTCAAACATCCGAGTCAACACAAACACCCTTGCCCCCGACGTACGCTGAGAGTTTCCAGACGCACTCACTGCTTTCACACAATTTAGAAGATTTTTGAAGAAATTAGTCAGTCAGTTTTCTGTGGACAAATGTTAGAGAGCTTAATAACTGTGGTTTTACTAGCAAGAACCATGACACAACAACAAAATAGATTTGAAATATTTATTTGTGGATGGACTGGATAAGATGAAGGAATGATGAGGAATGTGGGTTGCAGGGTGCAGAATGCAGTGTATGGAATGTAGGATGTGAGCTGAAGAATCCAGGATGAGGGATGCAGGGTGAGGGATGCAGGGTGAGTAATGCATTGTCAGAAATGAGGGATGAAGAGTGAGGGATGCACCATGAGGGATGAGGTATGCAGGGTGCAAAATGCAGGATGTGAGCTGAAGAATCCAGGATGACGGCTGCAGAAAGCAGAATCTAGAATGAGGGATGCGGGATGCAGAAAGCAGAATCATAAGAGATGCAGAATGACAAATGCGGGATGAGGTATGCAGGATGTGGTATGCAGAATGCGAGCTGCAGAATCCAGGATGAGGGATGCAGGATCCGGGAAGCAGAATGACAGATGCGGGGTGAGGTATGAGGGCTACAGATTGAGGGATGAGGGATGCAGGGTGAGGGATGTAGAAGGCGAGCAGCAGAATCCAGGATGAGGGATGCAGAAAGCAGAATCTAGGATGAAGAATGTGGGATGCAGAAACCAGATGAGACCAGTGAGGGATGAGGGATGCAGGTGTGAGGGATGGGTAGGAGATATCCCGCAGGAGATGATGACTGTGGTTATGATATCATATTCTTAAACTTCCTGCCACTGAGACCCACTTTCTTTACAAAGGGAAAGAGGTCTGGAATCCCTTCCTTTTGCGACATTTTTTTACTCATTACAAAATCCTGGTGGACCACTCAAAACATATAAAAAAATGGGTGTACATAATGTTAGGCTTTGTGTTGGTTGCATGTTGCTCAAATCATACCCAGAAGTAGTTCTAGGTCAATTTGTAGTGACACATGGAACACTTCATGGCATTAGCTGTGTAACGCAATATAAGTTTAAAAGACAATACATCTTCCATTGAGAAAAAGTAAAATATTCATAACTGATTACATGTGTGTGCAGCCGGTGCGTGGCCACATTAGTGATAAGAATTTTGCTTTCAACAAACCATTAAATTGTCTTTAAATGACACAGTGCAAAGTCTTTGTCATATTGTAAAAAACATCAAACAGGCAACTGCAGGTAGATCCAAAAGAGCAGTAGCAATATGTACAAAGCTGGGGCTGAACTTTTTGGCCACTCAAAACCAAGGAGGTTGTTCCCATTCAGATCAGGGACACTTTCATTGGTTGAGTCCAAGCTTACGCATACACTGACTGGTGTAATGGTGGCAGTAATTCTAACTGGAAAGATACCCATTCCAGCACTGTAAAGAAGTGTTTCTCAACCAGGGGTATGGGGACCCCTAAGGGTACGCAAGCACATTGCAGGGGGTACATGGAGTTATATGATCATTTGTAGTGCATTTATATATTTGGCTTTGAAAGACTAAAATTAATCTAAATCAAGGGAATGCAATACTAAAAAAGGACTAAGCCAGGACTAAACCAGGTCTAAATCAGGACTAAAACTAGAACTAAACCAGGAATAAATCAGAACAAAACTAGTAACAAACCAGGTCTAAACCCAGTCTAAATGAGGACTAAACAAGGGTTCAAATCAGGACAAAACCAGGACTAACCCAAAACTAGAAAACTAGAACTAGAATAACCCAGGACAAAATTAGGAACGAACCAGGTCTAAAACAGGTCTTTTAAACCAGGTCTAAACCCAGTCTAAAACAGGGCTAAACCAGGACTAAGCCAGGTCCAAACCAGGACTAAACCAGGATTAAGCCAGGTCCAAACTAGGACTAAAGCAGGTCCTGGGGGTACACAAGCTTATTTTGGGTCACACTTATAGACATGTCCACTCCAAAGTTCTTTTTTTCTATAGCATTAGAAAAAAAGTCGAAGAAGTATCAAAAAGTCCTTATTATCCTGCCCCAAACATCTTGCTCTTTTTCCAGCAGCTTATGTTGGTCATACCACTCTGACCAAATGTCGTCCTTATTGAGCCATCACTTATAATTCTGTGTGGCTGTCTGCCATTCCCCCGTCGCAGCATCGTGTAGTAGCATCACAACTCCCCCGCAAGGTTAGTGCACCCCGACAAACAAACACTCGCATTACCAGACGATGACCTTACCAAACTTTCCCTCTCGTCTTCATCCTCTCCCTCCGCTTGTGATCCATCACAAACATGAGTCAATCGATTGCAGCATTACGCATTCATTCCACCGCTCCCACTGGGGAATGCACTTTTGGATTGTTGGAGAGTTGCTCTGTTTACCTCCGTCTTCTCCTATACATGATCTATATCTTCATACAACATGGATTCATCTGCTTCATTTGTACTACTCGGATGATTCTCTTTGATATCGATGTGTGCCAGGAGACTCATTTGTTAGGAGTGAAGACTACAGCTACTCTTAAACAATATACAATACCAAATATGCTTCAAAGATGCTTCAGTAGTTACATATGTGCTATTTCAACCACTGTCAAAAATATATTCAAGGCAAAAGAGCAGATTACAATTCCACCCTGCACACTTCACCACTACTATGGTAGCCCTGTATGGACATGCTTTTGTCAGTGAACAAACCCGCTAAAAAAAAAAAAAAGGTGATGGTTTACTTGATTTAACTGAAGATTTGGGAAATATGAATCTGCTTACTGTGCTCTTTTTGGGCAGGGTGAGAAAAAAACAATGTAAAGAAACATGGCTTCTTGAAGGTACGCGTTTGCAATGACCCACCTAAAATGACAATAAACACACACCTAATCAGTCAACTATAGTCAGCATAGGTCTATTATACAGTCATATGTAAAAGTTTGGGCACACCTCTTCACAAAAAAACTGCACTGTGCCACTGTCACCATGTGTAAAATATTTCTATAATTGTGAATAAAACAACTGTACCATTGTTTTCAGTAAAACTAATATTTGATTGCACATTTTACAACCTACAAAAGAAAAAAAAATACTTTACAGGTGCCGTACAGAAGAGACGAGCTGAGTGCAGCTCTGTAGAATTGTCAGTTAAGCATAATAGATGCCCTTTAATGTACTGTTAATGTAATAGGTACAGTATGTATAAAACTAACATCCTATTCAAAATTTCAGTGCACCCTCATTAGTAGACTGAGGCCTTGTCCATATGTAGACAGGCTCAGGTGTATCCACAAAGCTTTTTTTTTTTTTTAGGCATTTCAACCATTCAGATATGATCATTTTTGAACCCGGGTCCCAGAGTATAAAGATTTGAAAATGCTGTATACATGTTTCAGTGTTTACAGCCGACATGCATCTTTTCTGAAACAATGACGCGGTAAGCCCACCTCTCCCTTCACTCCCTTGTGCTAAACTCCCACAACAACAACAACAATAGCATCTTCGGTGCTGTCTTCGAGCTGCAGACGCTACGGAGCTTTTTATGGCTTTTACAACAAAATCTTCTGCTCCTCTCACATCAGACTAAAGTCCCCTTTGCAGCTCGCGCATTCATATTCCCCACCATGTTCACATCGAATCAGTTTTCTGCACATGCCCTGTTTGTTTTCATCTGTTTTTAGTGTGTTTCTGTGACAGCGATACAGCGCCACTAACAGGCCTGGCATATGTATTAAAG
Organism: Bostrychus sinensis; assembly: GCA_020698575.1. Taxonomy (NCBI): domain Eukaryota; kingdom Metazoa; phylum Chordata; class Actinopteri; order Gobiiformes; family Eleotridae; genus Bostrychus; species Bostrychus sinensis. Next base: position 33,546,200 of record CM036245.1, on the reverse strand, counting down.
TGGTTTTGTTTGAATCCGTGTGGACACAAACATTTTCTGTGACGGTTCTCTGTTTATGGAAAAGGTTTTTGAAACAATAACGCTTTCGTCTCCATGTGTACAAGGCTTGATATCGGTAACCTGACTTGGACTTGCTTTTAGTTCATTTGGACTGAAATCAGACCAATTAGTTGCAGGGAATACTAACTGCGAATATTGTGAGTTATCAGAGGTGTTTTTCTCCATGTCAGAAGTTGAATATATTACACGGAATTGATGATTTTATACTTTATTTTGCACAAATGCCCTAAATTAGCTTTAGGTGGAATCAAAGTCAACCTTTTGATGCCAGCCATTTAAATGTTATTGACTGTATAATTGCCACATGCCTCAATGCATTTAAATAAAGAAGACTGATGCATCATGCTGTGTTACTTAAAACATTTTCAAGCCCCAGAGACCAAAGAAATAAACTCATCGAGAGGGCACAGCATGTTGATTAAAGTCATTATTTTAGGAGTTTGAAGCAGGAAGTTACCAGACAGTCTATTTCATTCATTTATTGGGGTACACCCTGAGGTACACCCGCGATGAGGACATTTAAAGATTGTGAATTAACCAACCTGCTTGCTGAGAGGCTGGAGCGCTAACCACTCTGCCACCTGTATCCCACCAGTTAATTTCAATACTGATAAATCATGCAATGCTAAACAGTGTCTTGCCAAAGCCAGGGTCAGCCTCATGTTTTTTTGGAGTAAACTTTTGCAGCTATGCTATGGAGGATTTTTAGGACCACATAAATAAAAATAAAGCATTCAATAAAAAAAAACAACACTTTAAATAGAGAATTATTAAATGCATTTGCAGTTTCATGTATTAATCTTCAAATTAAAAGAACATTTGTTAAAGTATTTCCTAAACTACTGTACAATTTAATGTCCATTTTAAACTATTTTAAAAATACACACAAATACATAATACTATCAATATAAAAATGTATTAAATTGATTTGCAAATGCCTTTTTAGAAGAGAACTAAATTGTTGAATTGATTATTGATTAATAATACAAACTTTAAAGTGTAATTTACTAGAGCATTTCCTTATTCCTTTAGCTAATCCATTTGCAAAACCATTAACTAATTCATTAGCTAACCCTAGGGGTAAACACTTCAGCCTCTTCCTTTAGCCTCTCACTTTATATTTACCGTGGTCTTTTTGAAACGCAGCACCCAAAATTACAAATTGATGCAAATGAGCCGTGCATGAGCTCAGTGGAACACTACTGATTGGCTGATGCAAAAGCCCTACTTCTTTGGCAGAGGTATACACAGACCAGACATTTACTGAAAACAATCGCTTCAACTCTTCTCCTTTCTGCAATTACAAGTTTGTACTGCCTCACATTTATGAATATTATCTCATATTTACACTGATGAGCTTTCAGTGTTGAAGGCCATTTGGTTGTATTATTGATCAAGTCAGTGCTATCTGAGGCAGCATTAGCATTAGTTATTAATAGCAGAAATAGTAAATATTTTAAATTGAGTTTTAAATTAACAATTAAAAGGTAGTTTAGCTTGGGTGAAAAGCTTGGTCACTCGGAAGGAGCTCGGAGTAAAGCCGCTGCTCCTCCACATCAGGAGGAGCCAGCTGAGGTGGCTCAGGAATCTGTTTGGGATGCCTCCTGGACGCCTTCTTTGGGAGGCGTTCTGGACTTGTCCCACAGGAAGGAGGCCCCTGGGAAGTCCTGGGACACAATGGAGGGACTATGTCTCTCGGCTGGCTTTGTAATTCCTCAAGGGGAGCTGGAGGAAGTGTCCAGGGAGAGGGAAGACTGGGTGTCCCTGCTTAGACTGCTGCCCCCGCGACTTGGTCCCGACTAAAGCAGAAGAAGGATGGATGAAAGGTAGTTTAAGAGTAATTTTTAACAACTGCTCTTTTAATTTGAAGATTAATGAATAAAATTGCAAATACATTTAATAATTGCCTACTTAAAGGTGCTCACTGTCGTCAATAGTCACAATTAAACGGCCACATTTATGACTCAGCTTATGTGCACTGTGAACTCATGAAATAGGTCTTAATTTTATTCAACAATGGTCTTTAAAAGGTCTAAAAAAGCCTAAATTCAACTTGTTGTTTGTGCAGAAACCCTAAATTTATGTGGGCCTAAAAATCCTCCATACTACTCAGCCCTTTTTCAAGTCACACATCTCCACAGTTTTATTTTTGTGACCTCTTTCAAATACCTTGGCACTTGTAAAAGCCTATAGGTGCCAAAACAGAACATAACAACAGTTCTTAGGACACCTTACCACTAAATGCATCATCGACTGAATTGAATCAAACAGTGCAGGTCAGAGGCGTTGCACTTGCCATCCAAAGGCCTTGCTCTTTGCCCCGAAGAACAGCCGGGGTTTAGGGACCAACCATGCAAACACAAGACTCAAAAAAACACCTCCAGATCTCCTCAGCCTCTCCTGTCATCACTCACGTAGCCAGGAGCGCCTGTGCTGTAGCAGAAAAGTGCCTTTGTGCGCGGCTGCTAGCGTCACCAGAGAGCACGACAAGCTATGCTAAAGAGCGTGGCTTTGAACCACACACCCAACAGGCAAACACAAGACTCAGAGGGAACTTCTTTAGTCCCCCATATCTGGATTTAACACCTTTGCAGAAGCCAGGAAACCTTTCAAAAACATAAACTGGTAAATATTAGGATTGGGAAGGCTTCCATGTAATAAATTCTTATTTTATACTTTTGCTGAAGGAGAGGCTAACATTGAATAAATAAGCCTTAATAATGCTGGGTTATGTTTCTTTGATTAAAACAGATTGGGGAGATTCTTTGATAGAATTTTTACATCTCTGTTGCCGGAATTTTTTTGCTACCTTGTCCAGCTTGTGACATAGCTTTACTGGATAATATAGCTGTAACATTTTTTGGGGCCTCATTTGGCATAATCTAGTCTACAGAGAAATTATTATTATGCTAACTCAACTTTTTGAGCTGTGAAGCAGGTTACAATGTTGGACTGGACTCAATCTGATCATTTCAGCGCTTAAAATGCCATCACTATGAAGCAGTCTGCTAATTTATCTGTATTTATCTTTATCTGTTAGCATCATGTTGCTAATGGCTGTGCTAATTAGTTATTTTATGCTCTGTCCATTTCCAACCATTGCCAGTGGGGGGGTGACAGACCCCTAATCCAAGGGTTCTCTGCAAAATGAAAGTAAGACCTTTGCCATACATATTTATTATTTTTAGCTATAAAACATGAAATACTAATGCAAAGATGTCCAAAACAATTTTTAAAAAGCCTGAAAAAAGCATAATATAGGACCATTCACAATTTACCTTACTGGGTGATGACCTCATGAGTTGTTTTTTGTTTTGTTCACGTATTTATTATTATTATTATTATTTATAGTTTTTTTTTTTTTTGTCTTGGATACTTTGTGGTTAGACACTGTCTGTATTTTGCAAACTCTAAAAATGCAAAATGATTAGCCTGTTGTACTACTATGTTCCACTAGATGGACTTATGAGCTAGTGCAAAACTCTGCCTTTTCTTGTTCTTAGTCCAGGTTGTATGGGAGGTTCCTTTAGAGGAGGCCATATGAGAATGTCTTGACATCGGTGTGAAGAATTAGCATTTTTCTATGATACAATAAACATCAACTATAAATCACAGTTTGGTGTTGCTACCGGTAATGTTAGAAAATGTGTGTAAAATTTGCAGTACAAAAGTAAAAGAGCAACAGTAAAACCTGTAAAAGTTAACTGCTGTAGAAAATGTATTGATCTGCCTTGAAAACTATTTCTAATATAATTTATGAATTTAAGAAGTTTCCTACACTTGAATTCCATATTAACTTGTTTTGTCCAATATTTGTTAAGGAAAGTATCCAATAAACTTTTAAAAGTGTGTTTTTGTTAGCATAGTTTCTTATCAGAATGAGTCTGGTGACGGTGTATGTGCTTTATAAATGCACAGGAGCACTTCCTGGTGTCACGTGTCTTGGAAAGTGCAGAGGCTCACCATATTTACATACAGGATTACTCAAACATGCTAGGATGAAAAAAAAAATACTACTCCAGGTATGTTTTTGAGGTGCAAACAACATTATAACATGGTTAAAAGCTCTAAAAAGTAGATTTAGCAGAATAGGGGACCTTTAATTGCAATTTTTTAAAAATCCCTCATGACATCAGACATTTTAGCTCACAACAAACAAAAAATTGCTCGCAAGATCCCAGCGGAACTGGCATATGGTCTTGGTTTAAAAAAAATTGTGTCATGTATTGTGGGTGTTACGCATAATTTAATGCTATTTATATAGTACTAGTACTATAAAGGTACTACTTGCTTATTATGTGTAAAACGATAGTCAACAAACACATTGGCTACGTTTATTCATCATTTTGTTGACTTTATTGGTATTTATCGACTTAAATGCACCCTTGTGTCCCAGTGAAGGGCAGATATGAGCCTGTGTGTAAATGCACAGGGACAGACAGGAGATGGATTCTTCTCTGATGATTATAATTTAAACCTGACTGTCATTCAGCCTCACCATTCGCAGGGCTCTGTATTGTGACAGTGGCTGACAGTTGCATTCTGAGGTTTGCGCTGTTACACACATCCATTATAAATGTTTGCAAAACAAATCATCAGAGCATGAAACAAACCTGACATGTTTTGCTATTACACCTGCTGTCTGGATGTGGTCTTTGTAGCCCGTCCCTCAGCGGGGGTCCCGGTGACTGACAGTCGACACTGGCGGCAATGATCTACCTCACAAGACCCAGTGGCAGAACATGCCGCTCCCAGCACATCGGCGCCAACGTAGCCTTTAAAGCAGCACCGACGTGGCCTTGGATCCCGCGCCCTGATTGACACCGCTCCACTCTGACACTTTGACATGGAAATGAAGTTTTTAAGTCAGGCCCTCCAGTGTCGGCTTTGTTCTTTACCTGTCTTTGACTCACAGATGTGTCGAGCCAAGTGTGTTTGCCCAAGTGGCATAATAAACCCAGCGTTTGCCTCCAAAACTAATAAAAGTGCCTCTTTACTATACTCAAGTCTGGGGCTCAATCCAGGCCAGGGTTTTATGAAAATACACAAAATACATCAGTGCACATCTTATGAATCAGAAATAAAAAGAAATAATAAGGAAAATCATGCCTTAAGATTTTCTTTCATACATAGAATTTATAAACAGGGGGTGCAGGTGGGCGGTCAGTGCTCTTGCCTCCCAGCAAGGAGGTTGTGATACCAATCCTCAGGCTGGCTGTCAGGCAATCTCTGGGTGGAGTTTGCATGTCCTCTCTGTGTTAACATGAGTACTCTCCAGCTTCCTCTCACCATCCAAACATACGCATGTGTTAGGTGAATTGATGACTGAAAATTGCCCCTAGTGAATGAATGTGAGAGTGAATGTCTGTCTGTGTATGTCTCCGTGTCAGCCCTGCGACTAACTGGCTTCTGTCAAGTGTTTACCCTGCCTAAGGCCCATAGTTACTAGGGTAAGCTAACACCTAACTGGAATAAGCAGAAGATAGGCTGATTAAATAAAAATAGTCATTTCTTTTTTCCATAGAATCTGGCTACAAGCATGGATAGATGAGAGTTGCATCAGGAAAAACCTTTGGCGTAAAAACTATGCCAAATCAATGTACAGCACAGCAGGGAGCAGATGACTTACTGGGACAACCTTATAATGGAAAAAATAAATAAATAAATGTTTTGGCAATTTCTTCAATGCCACCCTAACTAACCTCATTTTGCTAATAAGGCCTTCACACCAGTTCAAGCTATTGCAGTTCAATTTGTGTTTAATGAGTTATTAGCAGAAAGATAACACTCCGAAGTCACTGCCTGGGTACTGTCAGATTGCATCACACGTTTTTATCAAATGATATTTTAAAAATGTGACACATGGTAATATTTCATTAATTATCACTACATATTTCATCAGTAATTGTACCTTGGTGGAAAGAGTATTTTTAAGTTTTGTGGCAATGTGTGTAGCACACTTGCATTGTAACCAGAAGGTCCTAGGTAGTAGTAGTATTAGTAGTAGCAGGGGAGAACAGGGTGGGTTGGGCCACTGGGTAGTTAAATCTGGGAAGTTACTTAAATTAAAGGTGTATTCAACATGTCTAAAAAAACAAAAAAAAAACACTGGGCAAATTGCAGAGAAAATTAGTATGATTTTTCAAAACACATTTTAAGTAAAATTGTGGCATATTCAATAAAATTATTATTACAAAAAGTTTTTTATCATGATTTTTTTTAACATGTGGGTTGGCCACTTTGACAAGTTATGAAATCATAATCAATAGTCTGAGTAGTTCTTGTTCCTCATAAACAAGCTTGATTTGTCCAAAAAGTTAGCTAGGGGTAAACTAAATTTAAAAGTAATTAGTTCTTTAGTAATAGTTTCAGTTCTGCTAAATTGACTTTGTTGAGCTTTTAATCTTGTTATATTGTTGTTTCCACCTCAAAACCATACCTGGAGTAGTATTGTGTTTCATTCACACATTTGAGTATGCGTGTACTGTATTTTCCGCACTATAAGGCGCACCTAAAAGCCTTTAATTTTCTCAAAAACCGACAGTGCGCCTTATAATCCAATGTGCCTTATATATGGATCAGTGTTGGTTAATTATGGCTACCGTATTCAGGGGGCGGCGCCGAAGTGACAGCGGTAAAACGGTAAAGGGGAATTCCAGTCCCAGCTGTTCATGTGTGCCATAGGCGTGTTTATGGATCCTGCCGCAAAAGAACAAGGAGGCGCGGCCTTTGCTCCATCTCAGTAGAAGAGTTGCGACATTGAGGGGGCAGAAAACTGAGCGCTCGAACGCTGTTCATGTAGCTTTGAACTGTGACAAATGGAGTTGGAAATACATTGTTTTCAACGAGGGCGGCGCAAATAAGAGCTACCAGTACGTACGGTACCGTATTGTGAATACACTAACTTGTTTTGGGAGTGAATGGAGTTGTAAGAACGCTGATTTGTATTCTATTAATAAAGTTTGACTGACTGACTTATCTGACTGTTTTATTGACATTCCCTTTAGCGCAGCTCCATCTAGTGGATGCATAACGCAACCCCAGCCACTACAGTAGCTTCTATTCTATGCGCCTTATAATGCGGTGCGCCCTATATATGAAAACAGTTTTAAAATAGGCCATTCATTGAAGGTGCGCCTTATAACCCGATGCGCCTTATAGTGCGAACAATACGGTAGTCCTGTATGCTGAGACTTCTCGAGAGCTGAAAAAGCTCAGTTCTCACTGCTCTATGTAGACATGTGAAAGCAGGAAGTGCTCTTAAAGCCCATACACTGTCCCCCACTCATGCTGATCATTTCAGCATGTTATAAAAAGTGAGTTATATTTGTCTCAAACAAATTAATTCATGCAAAAATAAAATGTATTGATGCCTGTATAATGATTTGTTCAAAATCCCTAATTTCTGATTATGCAGCCAGTGCTCATCATTGGAACACGATTTCTTTTTAAGTAATCCAGCGCTGTCCCAAAATGAGGAACAAATGTCTCAAAATTATGCGAATTTGCAGAAGTGATGAATGCATGAATAGGCTGACCCACAAATAAAACTGCAGGGTTATAAAAGACAAACGTGATTCATTTAAAAATAATTACAAATTGCATATTTTCAAATTAGAATTTATTTGCAAAAATCGCACACACACATCACAATCACAAATTTGATATTTTGAATAAATAATTCCACTTGCATCAGTACATTTACTGTTGCATCAGTTAGTTCTGAGACAAATAGAGCACTGAAGCAAAGGTGTCCAAAATTATTTCAAAAAACCCTTAAAAAAGCATTCAATGAAGTAAACATTACATTTAATACTTTTTTACTTTCATTCAAGTACTAATTTTGTTGACTACTTCTACTAGAGTAATACTATTCTGAGTACAGTATTTTACCCAAGTACAGATTAGAAGTGCTTTTGACTACTGGATTCACTTTTAATAGTACACGATTTATAATTTACATATTCCAGATCAACTCTGTCAAATACTAATATTTTTGACTCTCGAAATGGTTTTCATTAACTAGTGCTAAAGCTTATTAAGTGCTTAAGAAGTAACAATCTTAAAATTACACTACAGTCCGTGTCTGCACACCAGTCAGGCATAACATTATGACCACCAACAGGTGAAGTGAATAATGCAGATTATCTCTTTATTATGGCACCTGTTAGTGGGTGGGATATAGCATTAGGCAGCAAGTGAACATTTTGTCCTGGGTTGATGTGTTGGAAGCAGGAAAAATGGGCAAGTGTAAGGATTTGAGTGAGCCTGACAAGGAACAAATTGTGATAGCTACAGACGACAAGGTCAAAGTGTCTCCAAAACTGCAGTTCTTGTGGGGTAGTCCCAGTCTGCAGTGGTCGGGATCTGTCAAAAGTGCTCCAAGGAAGGAGAAAGGTGATGGAGGCATGTGGGGACCTAAGACTGGCCCCTGCTGTTTGTTGCATATGGAGCTGCATATTAGGCAGGTGGTCATAAAAACAAAAAACAACAAGAATAGACATATGGTCATAATGTTGTGCCTGGGTGATGTATATACACAGTATGTGGAAAGTTTTGGATTGGACTTAAAAATACATCTGGTCCAATGGAGAGATCACGACGACTGTCTCTGGAGATGGACAAGCGGCTGTTGTGATACTGCGAGTCTGCTCTCCAATGGCCTTTTCAGGATTCTACGTGCGCGTCATTCCAACAAGAAAACTTCATATCCCGGCCCTTCTGCCATCAATCATCGCTCCATGTCGGGCCGGCGCGCACACACAGCCTCCACCCGGAGCTCTCTGGTGCAAATCTTCAATAAAAAGCAACTGTCACTGCGAAGTCTCCTCAGCGGGCTCCATTACACCACAGCTCCGCACACAGCTTAGCTCCGCCGCCATCAGACACACACAGACAAACATCCTATTCCCCCTTTTCAGCGTCTTTGTCTCGGAAATAAGGCGGCGATAAAAGCCATAAAAACACAAAGTGCAGAGATGTAGACAGTTCGGAAAGAGGCACACTGGAAAAAAACTGCTTGTGAGGCATTGTGGGTGAAACTTTGCTAGTTTAGGAGATCACCATCTTCTGTCTGCGCCAATGTCAGGGTTGAGTCAAGTTACTTCTGTCTTTAATTTAATCATGGTTATTTTTCAGGATATTTCCAAGTCCAATCCTTGTTCATTTTTTTTCCTCTATACAAAGAATTAGTCTGCTACATGTTGGCTGGAGTTTGAGTTCCAAAATGTGGAACTAAAAGATGCAGATTAGATGCTACTGGATTATAGACCAATCAGTCCCATTGACGGCAATGTAAAAAGAAATGCCTGGTATTCGGATGACAGGATACATACAACTTCTAAAATGTTCTAGTGCAGTGTCTAGTTTAATCATGATTTTCATACCATGGACTTTTTTGATAGAAAAACTTAGAAATCCCCAAATCGGGTGAAATGGTGTGACAGGGGCTCAGGAGGTAGAGCAGTGGTCCTCTAACCTGAAGGTAAAGTGCTTTATTTGTCATTATACATACAAGGTGTCCAACAAAATTGTGTAGAGGGTCAGATGGAGGGTTAGTCCTGAGCCGCTGTGACCAGCAAACTGGAGCACACAAAGCAAACCTACACAGACATGGGGAGAACGTATAGTCCACACAGAAAGGCCCCATCTAGTCCAAGAATCAAACCCACAACCTTCTTGCTGTGAGGCCAGAATGCTTACCACTGCACCATTGTACATGAATACATAGGTTAGAATCCCACTCCCCTCATTTCATACTGTTGTTGTGTCCTTGGGCAACACACTTCACCTACCTTACAATGGTATGAATTTTTTAGCGTTTGGTGGTGGTCGGAGAGGTTGTAGGCACAGAATGGCAGCCATATCACCTTCAGTCTGCCCCAGGGCAGCTGTGGTTACAGAAGTAGCTCACCACCACCAAGTGTGACTGAGGAGTGAATGAATAATGCAATGAAACATGCTTTTAGTGTCCAGAAAGTGCTATATAAATCCAATCCTTCATGCCCATTGGTCAGAAGTGACAAACAAGAGAACCAGCCAGACAACTTGTTTAGTGTTTTGTGCTAATGAGCAACAGCAACTGAATGAGAGTAGGGAGTTAATGCATGACAAAAAATCTTGCTTGAGGTGCAGATGTTGTAAAACATATAAAAACATTTAAAAAACTCAGCTGTTCCATATGTCAGAGCATTTAGTAGATGTTTCAGCTGAGCAGCCTTCTTCAGGTCAGTGTATCTTATTTAGACTACAGCATTTACAGAGACCAGCTCAGGTGGCTCTGATGCTGTCCAATGAGTGGACAACAGGTGGGAGGGTCCCAACCAACCTGTAGGTCACACCCAATAAAAATTCATCCATGCCCAGTACACACTAAAAACACAGATTCTCTCGTACTCTCTCATTCTCTCATATTCCCTGGGCTGTCCCCTGGACTCAGTGCGGGAGGTGGCAGAAGGATCCTGGCAAAATTGACATCTATGCTGGACCATGAGTTACACCCCCTGCAGGACGCCCTGTCTGCTCTGGAGAGCACCTTCAGTGACAGACTGATCCACCCTCGCTGTTCGAAGAAGAGATGCCGCAGGTCTTTCCTTCCTGCTGCTGTCAGACTCTACAATGAACACTCCTGATATGTAATCCACTCTCACTACACCTATAACTGTCATCACCTTTTTTGGAAACCTTGTGCAATATTCATTATTATTATGTGCAATAATTATTTTTATGCAGCAGTTCAAAATGTACAGCTTTTAATTCACTATTTATGAATATCCATACACTGTACACACTCACTCTGTTAGACTAGACATTGTACATATTTATTATAGAGTATTTAATTTGCTCATAGTCTATTTTAGTTTATTTAGCTTAACTTGTTGTAGTTTTTATTTTATTTTATTTAATTCTCTTTGGTCAGACTGGTCTCTGATATTCTTTTGTGCTCTTGTGTGATACTGCTCACTCCCCACTGAGGGACTAATATAGGTTTTCTTATTCTTATTATCATAAACACTTTGAAACAATGTATTTAGTAAACATTACATCCAATAATAATCCTTTTAGAGGAAGCATTTAAATGTCACAGCTGACATAACAATGTCATTCACCATCCAGAGATTATTATACATTTATGCTTTAGACCAATGGAAAAGTGTGTTTTCATATTCTCGCTCTTCTTCTTTAGTAATAGTAATAGTAGTGCCCCCTAAAGGCACAAGGTGTCATTGCAGTTTTCAGTGAGACTATTTTTTGACAGACCATTGTGTAACAGACAAATTAAATCCGCAGCTATGTTTCAACTTTAGACCCCAAATGACAAGTACCCACGTCTAGCAGACTCTTGTGTGAAGGCCACCCACATGTCTCACTGAAGTGTTGTCACTACCTCCCTATGTAACATTGACATGTCCATGTGACTGGCAGTGAGTCCAGCTTTGAGTGAAGTGGCATAAATGTGTGAGGTAGGAGCAGTTCAGTAACGGCCTGAGAAAAAAAAACTATTGAGACAGGCTCACAGAAACACACCAAAGAATAAAAAACACTAAAATGTGAACTACCAGAGCAGACCTTTTATCACTGACTTAAACAGGCATCAATAAATGTTTAACACAACAAAGGCATTTGGCACCAAAATATCCACATATTAATTCAGCATGAACATGATTTTGGCAAATATAAACGACAATGTGTGTGCTGTCAGTGACTGGGTGGAGAACTTTAGCAAGTGCTACAAACATTTAGGCCTTATAAGCTGAAGACTACAGGCTACAAGTTAAGGCATGTCAAGCGCTAAATAACATATAGAAGTCAAGATTTATACAAGTTAGTTTTAAACTATACTTTTTCAAATCAAACAAATGTCAAATACAGTATTTAGCGCCGAATCACACTAAAGTTGTCTTAAAGGTTCTATATTTTGCAAAATGTTATAATGTTGTTCCCTCATCAAAAACATACCTGGAGTTGTAGTTTGTTTCATTCACACCTGTTAAAGTAATCCTGTCTATCCTCTCTGGCCCTGCCCTTTTGAGGCCTCTGAATGCTCAATTCCACAAATCTCCCCTCTCCCATGAACCCCCGCCCACTCCAACAAGCACTGACCAATCAACAAGCCTTCTACATCCAGTCTGCTCTCATTTATTTATCAAAAAAGAGTGTACAGCTCTGTTTCCACTGATTCCTCACAGATATTATTCATTTTGTTGTAAGTGAGCCAGACTCTCCCACTTGCTTTTCGCAAGCAGGACAGTCGGGTTCCCCTCTTGGAGCAGAGCATTTCTTCGGTTCACTTTGGAACTGGCCTATCATAGCTGTTTATCTTCAGCGTGTCTTACAAAAGCAGAAGAGCTAACGAAGGCAATGGTAGCTACCGAGCTAATTTAACCGCCATCTGACAGACAAGATTAGCATACTCATTTGTAAAGCTGCAAAATTGCATCAAGCTATAACTAAACAAATTATTTTTTTTACTTGAATTTGAGGAAGACTGTTTTTATAGCTTATTATAATAGACCTAAGCTAAAACTTTTAGCCTTTTTAGTTTGACCTTGAGTAGAACTTGAGACTACTAATGTAATATGAACACTAATACATGCTTTGCCACCTGTAATGTCTCGTCTGTGTTTGCTTAAAGAATGTGAAATACCCCTTATTCTGTTGTTGCAGGGGGCGTTCTTCTTTCTGATAACGCCACTTGCAAAATGATATGTTATTTTAAATTATTGCTTTACATTTTCCTTTAAACCCATCCAGTGTTACAGGTTGTTTTTCTTTTTCTAAAACTGAATGAATTCCCCTACTAATCCTAATGATGCAAACACGACACGGTGAAGATTGCTTGTAAGTATATAATTATAATCAGTGGGAGACTCCCTGCTCGTCTCAGCCTCCGTCAGGTGCTTAGAATGTGTGGTCCGGCTACACTTGGACTGCTTCCAACCACAGCACAAGAGTTGGACAGAAGCCAGGCAAATCACGGAGGCGCTAAACCCCTCCAACCGCGGAACAATACAAGGATACAAGCTGAAAGGTAGCCGCTCAGTGATTCTGTGAAGTGTCTAAACAGGGGGGTGATCTGCGGCGTACCTTGGACCTCCTTGTCGTTGCGGAACCACCGGATGTTGGCGGCGGGTTTGCTGCCCCATGTGGTGCACGTCAGGGTGACCAGCTCCCCCTCCAGGGCGGGTCTGGTGAAGCCGGTGATCTCCGGTCGTCGTGGCACCCCTGCAGTGTAGAGACCAGGAAGTGTTAGATTTAATTGTCTTTAAGTTAGTAAGTGTTAGTGTTGCTGCTGCCTTTCCAAGCAACTATGGGCCTTAGATAAGATACAGTACATCCTAAAATATGTCCAGTTACTGTTGGCAATTTCATTCATTCATCTTCTTCCACTTATTTCTGGTGTTGCAAGTATTGGAATGCGAATAACTATGGGCTTGTGATGGGATTTTTGGCTCTTTTCAGTCAGCTGGATTATTTGGCTCAACTTGGCTCTTTTGGCTCCCAAATGGCTCCTCATTTTACCACCTATACTTTTTATATTTCAGCCAAATTTAGCACAGTTTTGACTTATGAATTGTATTGTGAACTCATATATAACTCAAATACATGGATTGTGATGAAATATTCAAAAGTTCTGATGCTTTCAAACTACCCAGTAAAGTGACTTGCTTACAGAATCACTTGACTACACATAGCGTATAAAACCACCCATAATTAATCATAAAAATAAAAAGGACAGATGTTAGCTTTGTGTTTATTACGTAAACACACACAGACCCCTAACAAAAAGCAGAGCTATTTAGTATTGAAAACAGATTAGCATTGAGTAAGACCAAGCTCCTCAGCTTAGAGGGGCTGATCTGGTTTCTTCTCTATGCTATTTTCTGTCCTGTTTTTGAAAAGAACATTTCAGAAAAAAAAATGTTCACTTTACAAAATCGGCTCTTTGTACCAGCTTTGCAACCAACCCATCACTACCATGGACCTTAGATGGGATACACCCTGGACAGTGGTAAGCTAATCTTGGGATTGACACAGAGATATACACAGAAAGACACCCATCCACTCTCAATTTTTCCCCTAAGGGCAATTTAGAGTCACCAATTCAACACGTTTTTGGATGACACAAGAAAGCAGAAATGTCCAGAGAAAAACCCTTAATAACACATGCAGACTGCATTCAGAGAGACTGGCCCAAGGATCAAATCTCCAACCTTCCTGTTGAAAAGCAGGGGTGCTAACCACTAGGGGTGTGACAAGACTTCACAATCTCATGATCTTGCAAGATCAAAAGATCACAAGATTCTTGTGAAGGTAAAGATCTGTCTTGTGATCTCAGGATCAGGTTCTGTTTGCACTTTTTACAAAGGAGAAACTAGTCAGTTGAGTTGCTGGCCAGACATTAGGTAGTATATATGTTCTGCTAATTCAAATAATAGTAAGTAAATACCATTCATTCATTCATTCATCAAGTTGATTTTAAAAATGCACCTAAATTGTGTTGGATTTTATGATTTTTAGGTGAATAAATTACATTTTTCTGTAGTGTGAAATACATATTTCAATAATGTAAAAACCTCATCTCATTCTCGTTAACCCCGTCTCGTGTCTCGTCTTGTGGGATTTGTATCTTGCTTGCCACACCCCTACTAACCACTGTGCACTCCATCTCTTTACGTTGTAATACACTGTAACATAGTTATCAGACAGTTGTTGTATACTAAAACCGTTATATAGTTTTACAATATAACTGAAATGGCATAAAACATTGTCACTTTTTCTTCCACAAATGAAAAATGTATAGACTGTAAATGGTTGTTCAGGACATACATTACTCCAATGAAATAAGATTGTAAATATCACTGTCATATAAATGTGTTAAAGAGACTGGAACCATAATCCACTGCTTGCGGGAATGCCATCGGCTCAAACGCTTTTGTCATGAAGTTCTTATGCGTATTTCTAAATAAACAGGCTGTACTATCCCTGTTCAAGCTAAACTGTGTCTACTGCATATGCCCTTTCAACTTCTTGGTAAATTCCTAGACAGTGCATTTATTAAACGTCTGCCCTATTCAAGCAACACATGTCAGCCTTGAAGTGCAAAAGACAAAGACAGAGCTGAGTGTAAACACTCCTTGGGTGAAGGAGCTTTCTGCCACATCAGCACTAGAAAAAATAACATGAAGATGTGGAGTAAATTTAACCAGGAAGACTGATTTCTTTTTCCCGTCTATGCCCTATCACCTGTTTGTCACTGTCAGCCAATCACAGCCTCCCACCTGCCTCTCATCCAATCACCTCTTAAACCATTCACATACTGTATATACACACCCTCCCCTCTCAGTCATCCTGCTGTTCAGCTATGTGCCACAACCCTCCGCCACCCCCAACTCTACCGCAGCAGCAGAACCATCAGCCTCCTCAGCCTTTCCATCTCCTTCCCGAGGGGATAAAATACCCCTAACTATCTAATCTATCGAACTCTCCCTTCATCACTTTGCTGACTTCTCTACCTGTTGTTTATTCCTTAATAAATTATCTGTTACACTTGTCTTATTTGTCTGTGTTTGTTTTATGCCTCTCCTGCTCCTGGTTGAAATTCATTTAAAAAAATAAAAGCAATGATGAAAATTTAGAGGCCCTTTATGAACTTCTTGGAAACATAACACCTAAAGACTACTATACATTTTATAAATTATGAGGGATGCATTTGGATATAAAAAAACTGGAGAATATTCGTATACCCCATCTATTGATTTTTTTTTTTTTTTTTTGAATATTGTAAGTTGAATATTGTTGTCAGAATATGAAATCAAAGATGGGTTCATGACTATATTTGTTTATGAATTGTGCTTATGCTGAGATCTACTGTATAAAAAATGTTTGGCGTAACTTTTATGCAACTGTCTCTATTTACACAGGCTTAGGACCGGCACAAAAACTTCAGTGATTTGTGAAGCTCTGTGGCTGTGGCTGACATTTTAAATCTTTGCACAAATTTTGTTAAAATTTGGTCAGCGTTTTGGTCATCTTGTAAAATTGTTAAAATCACTTAAAGTCACCATTGCCCTCTTATTCTATTACACTGTCTCCTAAAATAGCCT
Source organism: Bostrychus sinensis (assembly GCA_020698575.1). Classification (NCBI taxonomy): domain Eukaryota; kingdom Metazoa; phylum Chordata; class Actinopteri; order Gobiiformes; family Eleotridae; genus Bostrychus; species Bostrychus sinensis. Next base: position 33,530,034 of record CM036245.1, on the reverse strand, counting down.
AATAAAGCCGTTTAGAATGATGAAAACCTCAGACTACATATCTTTAGAGTAGAGAAGAGTTGTGTGGAGGTTGTACTGACCCAGGACGATGAGGTAGGCCTTGGTGGTCTTGACGGGCATGGTGAAGAGGGAGCAGGTGTACAGGCCCTCGTCGGACAGGCTCACGTCACTGATTCTGATGGTCAGCTCCTGCGTGGACGCTCGCACCAGCTCGATCCGGTTATCCCTCAGAGCTACACACAAGAGACAAGACAGTAAGAGACACAAACCTCACCAGTGAACACTCCTGATGATCCTGATGAAGTCTGAATTATTTAGAAGTAATCAAAGAGGTCTTAACAACCGAATTCTCCTTTGGGCAGTATTAAAGTTGGATTGAGTCAAAGTAAGCACTTCACCAAACTGTGCCTTTTAATTTTGAAAAAAAAAAAAAAAACATCACTTTTTTTTTATTTTTATTTTTTACATGTAGCAGGATTTGAAATACGTTTTGTCTGGATTTTTTCCTCATCAAGAACATCCCAAGAGTAGTATTTTATTGTATTTAGGCATGTATGCTGAGGCGCTGACCTTCTCAGGAGCTGAAAACTCTCAGTTTCACCGCTTTATAATCAAAGGTGAGAAACCCTGCCTTCTCCAGGAAGTGCTCCTTTGCGTTTTATTTCATTTTTATTTTTATTTGTTCCCTTCATGCAATGCACAGTCAAGAAAACAAAACGTCAGCCCATACAAACTCAAGAGAACAATACATTCCATGCAAGAACAGGAGTAGGACAAACCTACCCCCTTCTCATTTCACTATTTAACAAACACAGATGACCCCAACCACAGACAGATTTTTAAAGTAAATAATTATCAATAAATACAGAAAGTCATTCTAATTATTTTCACTTTTATCATACAACTTATAAAACAACAACAAAGTATTTTTTGTTTATACACTTAAATGAAAAAAACATTTGAACAATTTTTAAGATCATTTTCTAGAGAATTCCATTTTTTTTTACACCAGCCACAGGAATGCACATTTATTTGACTAAAGTTTTTTTCTGCCACTGTCATCATTTACTGTAAAGAGGTTTACAGACCAGATGGTAACATGCGGTGTTTCGCATTGTGCATAATTAACAAGGTTTGTGAAACAACTACATCCTTTAGTTTTAACAGTCCTGACTTTTCCAAAGCACGTCCACTGTTATTGAACTTTCAAATACACATTCTCATTTCATTTATTTATCTGTTAGCTTCAAGTTGCTAACAACACTAATCTAGCTATCGTAGCCTGCTCTGTGCACCCCCTACTGCTCAGTACAAGCACTTTGAGATTCTCCTCTCCTGTCTGAACTCAAATCCTCCAAACTTTATTCATATGTGAACTTAAAGAAGAAGGTCACTGGCTGCAGAGGGCTTTAGTCAGAGGAATGCTTAGCAGTGCTTCTGTAACTTGCTATGCTATTACTTTCTAGTTTTTGCAGTGCTGGCTTGAGCTGACAGAATGAAGTGGGTGTGGCCAGCAGGGAAAAAGAACATGCGCCTAATCCAAGCTTTTGTTTAGAATAGAGAAAAGCAACAGCTAACCCAAAACACGATTTCAATGAATATAAATTATTCACCATACCTGCCGAATTAAAAGCTCTCCCAGATCTAAAACAATTTACTTGTGAAGTAAAACAATGGCTTAAATCTAATCAAGTCTGTGGACATTAGAGTTACATCTCTACCAGTGTTTTGTTGTAAATATTCTGTATTATATGTATTGTATGTTTTAATGTTTGTGGCTTTGTCTAATTGTTTGTTACTGTTTGTTTTGTCTCAGGGACTTGGTCTGCAAATTAGCTGTTAGCTAGATGGCCTGTGGACATGGCATCGGTTGCATCTGAAACTGTAACAATGTTTTTTTTGTCCTATCCCTTTCAAATAAATAAATAAATAAATATTATTATTATTATTATTATTATTATTATTATTATTATTATTATTATTATTATTATTATGTATTTTTAGTTTTGTATTCCTAAAATGTGAAATACTAATGCAAAGTAGGGATGTCCCAATCAAGAGAACGGTATTGGGGGCTGATCAAGAAATTTTTAAATGATCAGATTAAGTGACGTGATAAACTGATTTTGTGATTTGGTGCAAACCAAAACACAAACCACCGCAACGTCACTAAGCATGTCTGAAGCAGAGCTGAGTGAAAAAAAAAAAAAAAAAGGTTAATTTGTGTTTTTTTATTTTGGACAATATCAAAAAATGCTCTATCGTATGAGCAAGTTCATTAAAAATAGCGTCATCCAAGAAAAGCAGTTGTGGCTAATGCTACACCCAGAGCAGCTTAAATACTGAGTGTGAAGACTCTGCAGATGCTAATGGTAGAGAAAGAAGACATTTTACCTCTGTAATGCTTTGTTTATGTATGCTAATTAGCCACATGCTCTGCTTAGCATCTTTTAACAGATCTCATACAGTGTGCACACATTTATTTATTTAACCTTTATTTAACCAGGTAGGCCCTTTGAGAACCAATTCTCATTTTTAATGACGACTTGGCATAAATGATAATAAACCTGGCCTTTAGAAGCACAGAGGGCTTAAACTAAAGACGTTTATGTCTTCACTGGTGTCACTGTGAGAGTAATCCAACCTGATGTTGCTTTGCTGCTGTTTAGTACAAGCATTTAGCATAAAAGCATAGCTATGTAATATGTTAGGTGTTAGTACAAAATGCCAAAAATAATAATGAAAAGATTGCTACCATGACTCAGCTCAGCCAAAACTAAATATTAAATGACCAAAAAAGTTGATCGGGACATCCCTATTGCAAAAGTGTCAAAATTTTGTTCAAACTGATTTAAAAAGCAGCATAATAGGTCTCATTTCTTATTTATTTTATTTTTTTTAATGCAAAAGCCAACTCAAAAAATGTCACAAAGCAAATGTCCAATGCAGCATATATTCTGGTCACTGGTAAAAGTCTTCTCTATTCATTTGCATTCTGGTGAGTGCCTTCCCCTGTCGGAGAGGACAGAAGGCATCAGCACAGGCATTGGAGCGTGGCAGCACGAACGCTTATAGTCCAAGATTACAATATTTATGTAGGGAATCACTTACATTGCAGGTATTGATTTACGCTCGCTTTAACACTGTTAGCAAATGGTGCTTCCACTGACACTGCTCCATTTCATATAGGAAAAAAGTTTAAGCTGCTCTCTAGACAGAACTTGGCAACAAGAATAAGGAAAAGATACGAATAGTGCATATGTAGAAGGGAACACAAGGCCAAGAGACATATTAGAAGTGAAAAATAATGCTATATTTGACTAATAAAGTGCATAAAAACAGCATGTGACAAAGAAATAGAAACACTTCTGCCTAGTCAACCACTATATATACCACATACTGGATTGGATCTTTCTGTGTGGAGTTTGCAGTGAGTTTTATTTTTTCTGGATACTCTGGTTTCCCCCATCAACCAAAAACATGCACAATATGCTAATCATCCAGTTACTCCTGACAAGGATCAAAGTAAGCAACTGCATAGGGCCCCAAAGGCACTAGAAGGCCCCCATACTTTAGCATTGTCTACATATTTGACTGATTCAGCAACTATGTTTGATTTTATTTTTTTGGTTGCCTATGTAAGTCATTTTTTAGCTTCTTCCTGTAAGTTTTAAAGAGTCAAATGCAGAGAACAAATGTCTCTACAAGTATAATAAAGTTTGCCTTACATATAAACAAATCACAGCGGGTTCTTTTGTAGAAAAGTTACTGAGAATACAAAATAATAATGTAAAGATTAAGAGAATATGGTCAATTCAGTGCGTCTTTACACTTTTTAGGCTTTCAAAAGTATTATTTCAATAGATTAGTAGATGTAGATAGAAAGGTCCCCTTTAATCACTGTATGTGGCTGGTTTGTGACAGGAAGGGCATCTGGCGTAAAAATCAAAACCAAATCACTGTACTACTGGTTCACTGTGTCCAAATGCAAAGAAAGGAAGCAGCAGCTGAAATATTTTTTAAAAAGTCAATGTAGAAAGATTATCTTGAATATTGCATCCCTCTTTGTTATAATAAATGCTAAATTATGGCTAGTGTACTGCTAGTATGGAAAATTCATAAAAGACTGGTCACTAAATTTAGTTGTCTGTTTGAGCTCATCCATTGTTTGACTGTGTATACCACAGCTGTAATCTAGTACATTCAGTATTCTTGTGACTTGTGTCAGTCACGACCTCTGTAAAATGTTGGGATTAGGTCATTTTCCATTAGGAAACAGGTGGTTCTGCATACATTATAGGGCAGGCATAAGGAGACAGACACATTTTAGATTGGCCTGACACCTCAAGAAAAAAAAGTGGTCTGGACAGAAACTAAACATTTTTTGAGACATATTTTTAGTTGGGGTGAGTCATCCACCCTGCGTATGAAAAGTGCAGAAGCTTGAAAAAAAATGAGTATTGCTAAGTGACAAATATCATTATCTAAAGTTAGCTTAAAGATGCAATTTGATTAATTATGTTCACTCCAAATCAGGCTCGTTTAGTTGTTTAGTACAAATATACTGTAAAACAAAGTGGCTTCTCTCTAACTTGAGTAAACAATTGCTTCAGATGACGCTCAGCAGAGTAATATTAAACCAGTGTTTTGCCCTCCAGGTGAGATGTCACTGTGGAAACTATGAATAGTGCATTGTACAGTATAGTGTCATTTGTTTTGACCACTTTGTTTTCTTGTCTGTTTTTATTTTTTATTTTTTATATATATATATATTGTATACATTGCAAGGAAAAATACTCCTGAATCTGAATGAATTGAAGATGTTGGATCGGAGGAAATGACAGGAGGCAGAGCTGGAGGTAGCAGAGCTGAAGATGTTGAGGTTCTCTTTAGGAGTAATGAGGAGGAATAGGATAAAAGTCATGGTTAAGGTACTGTATGTTTTATTGTTCCAGTAGGGATTTTTGACCCATCCTTTAATGGAGCAGTGCATCGCCCAAGGACCTTTCTCCAGGGGCCTCATTTATAAAGCTTACGTACACCCAAAACGAGGCTGAAACTAAACTGCTGTACGTCTCTCTCTGCAGCAAACGTGGGATCTATAAAAATCCAACTTGGCGTGAAACTTTGCCTACGGCAGCTCTGACCCTGGCGTGCACACGTTGGAGACACATGCAGCACAAAGTTTGAGACAGTTTAATTTCATTTTCATTTTTTTATTTTTTATTCAGCGACTCCCTTTCTTGTTCAGGGTTGTCACAGCAAACCAGTTGCATGGTGATTTGGCAGTTTTTTTTGTTTGTTTGTTTGTTTGTTTTTTACCCCTTGCCCTTTCTGTCGCAACCAGCCCATACTGTGACAGGAGTAGACAATGTGGGTGTCTTGCCCAGGGACACAACGACAGTATCCTTTGGGGGAGATTCAAACTGGCTACTCTCTGGTTGCTGGGTGAATACTTAACCCACTGTGCCACTGTCGCTCCTTTACTTTCACTCTATATCTCTCAGAAAAAACAAAGGATTTGATTTAGACATCATTATTTAAGCAGGTACTGAGTAAAACAGGGGGAAGGCCATTTGTTTTTGTTTTTTTTACAAATTTCGCTCGGTATTCTTGACAATAAAGAGGTTCAGAGCCATGCACGCCCATAAACTCCCACAGGAAATCCGTAGATTTATGAAATAATGATCGAACATGAGCGTAAACAACTTCTACAGACGTTCATATCAGAGCGGTGTGGTTTTAATAAAGAATGGTGTCAAAAAGGGACTGAATAGACATGTTATATTTGTCTTTATGCAGGACATATACCTGCACCGCGGCTCTCACGTTTTAGGTTGATAGGGAAAACCGGAATACCTGGACCAAACCCACCCAGACATGGAGAGAAGATGCAAACTCCACAAAGAAAGGCCCCACACAGTCCAAGATTTGAACCTCTGAACCTTTGGACATTTGAACCTATGAACCTCCTTGCTTTAAGGGTGAAAGCGCTAACCACTGCCACTAGAAAAAAAAAAACAAAAAAAAACGTCAAAGGGACAGCTTAGGGCACCAGACTGATATGGTTTGGACATGTACAGATTAGATAAAGAAAAAAAAAACTAAACCCTAAGCCTATTTGAGCTGTAAATTCATAAATTCCACATCACCTGCAGCTACAGGCTGTGGCGCAGCATAGCTAAGAGTGCCTTTGATTGAATATGTAACAAATCTTCTAAAGCCAGCCATCTTTTCCCTGGACGCACAAGCGATTTGAACCCCGCCGCTCTCTGCACAGATCTGGCAAAGCGCTTGGAGGACGAGGCGGTGATTAAGATTGAATCAACAAGGCCAAGTGTACGCTATATGGAGCAGCGATACAAGATAAAGAGCGCACTGCTACAGGAAGCATTAATCACCCGCATTGTTCCCATTAGATTTCTGCGATAAACACCAAATATACAATTAATTAGATGCACTCGGAGGTAGGTCACACCGCTCTACAATTACACCATATAATTCAATGATCATTATCATAGAATCCAGGCTTTCTGTCAGACTCACAGTGGGTCTATGGAGGGAGCTGGGGGACTCGGTGACAAAGTGCAAGACATGAAATCATCATTTATTGATCAGTTCTGGGGTTTATTATAGACCCATTTCTGTCAAACAGTTTGGCAACACATGCTTTTTAGTTGTGTTATAGTTGTCAAAAATATGGACTGTGCTATTCCACTTTCAGTACACATGGGCAAGAGTAATGATTACTTTACCCAAGTTGGAGCTTGATGCAATGCAGTCTATGGCTGAATGAGTTGCTGTAGGGTAAATAAAGTGCCCTGCATCTCCCCGGCATTATTTTGGAGAAAACAGCCTTGCAAGAATGGGAAAACCAGTCTGGTGTCCCTGAAGTTTTGGGTCTTGTGAGAAAGCAACATGTCGTGGTTAACCATAACTACAAGCTAGCAATGACTAGCTAACTTTATTTCTTAGATGTTTGTCATAACAGAGTGGCTAAATGACAGAGGAAACCTTGGTTATGGATTAGGGTTGTCAAAAAAAAATGTATACCAAGATATTAATCGATACTAAAACGAATATCTAAATGAGATATTTGGAAAAGTATCAATAATGTGACGTCTTTATCTGTGCTGCAGAAACACAAGGCCCCTCCCCTTCAGTGATGAGTACAGGAGGAGGACAGGCTCAGTCAGCGCAGAAGAAAACTTTCCTCCATCAAAACAGCTCTTTAAATACAATTAACTAAAAGGTGTTCACTCGCTTGCCTCTGTCACCGCTGCACAAAGACCTCTAGTGCCGCTGCACGAGCGGCGCGGGCTTTCTGTGAGAGTTTCTGTGGGACTTCCCAAAAGGAAAGACTGTGCTCTGATCTGGGAGTCACTGCTCAGCGGCATCATTCCAAACAGACATAAAACAGCCTAAATGTAACTACAAATGTCTCGTTACCAGCGGAGAAAGGAGAGAGTGAGATGTTAGTGTTAGCAAAGCGGCCATGTCGTGTCTGACCCATCACTGTCAATCACTGCAACCACAATATAAATATGAACCATGGCTACTGCAGCCTAATAACTTAGTACCAGTTATAGAAAATGGAAACCGGTAAACTGTAATTAAACTTTACCTTTGAGGAATCATTTATCATAATCTAAAGCAATTTTGGATCACATATACAAACTAATTACTTAGCATTGTGTTGATAAAAGATCACCATGTAGCTACATAGCTGTAGACTGTTGGAGGATAAACTTAAACTATAGGTTTGAATAATATGGTGATGGTAAAGGGGGCGGTTATATCCTATGTACTACCTCAAACATTCAATGAAAAGTGGTCATTTTTGTCACCGTGGTAAAGAAATCGGTATCGAGTATCAAGGGTTTTATTAGGTATCGAAATCGAGTTGAAATTTTAGTATCGTGACAACACTAGTATGGATACAAGGGGGAGAAAACGAGAGTCAAGCCGAGCGAGGGGTCGCACAGAAGTCAACTGAACTAGACAAAATTAGAGTCAAGAAATGCAACAGAAACAGCAAGCAAAGGTGCAAAGTTACAAGGGAAAACATATATTTAGGTGAATGTTTCTTATTGAATGGGAAAGACCATTGAAACCACGCAGAACATGGCTCTAAAAATACATCAAAAATGTAATTGCAAAAGTGAGCATGAATTGAAACCTATTACCTTTCTAATGCTAATGCTGATGGATCAAATAATCCTGAAACTGAGTTGCATAATACTGACTTTGTCACTTGTCCCTGTAGCCTGGATCACACTGAACCATGGGCTTCCATTAAAAGGGTGAAGTGAATAACCATGCACCCATTTATCCAATCAGAGACACCTTTTGCTTACATAATACAGTCAAATGTCCCTGTTAAACCTAAACACAGCCAAAACAGTCAGTGCAGCCACTCCATTAGTCAAACCAGCAGCAGATCACATGGAAACACATTGCCTTGAGCTGGACAAGATGGATTTCCATACATTTCTGATCTCTTTAACAATATGAATTGTAAATAGAATAGCAACATCACATACATTTGTCACCTTTTCACATTTTTGTACCTTGCACTGATTTAGTTTCACAGATTGAAAGCTTGTTGTTGTGCTTTGTATCCTTAGGTAGAAACGTGCTGTATAATGTAGGGTTTCTGGTATGAACATTTTTATTGGTTTCTCTACATTACACCCTGTTATGGTCAAATTACTGCCCAAGAGGAAACTGATACCTTTTAAGGGAAAAGCAGCATATGCAGCCACTGCAACTGTATCAGACTCCAGGTTCGACACGACCTGAACGGAGTACATGGGCAGATTCATCAACTTCATTCTGAAGAACAATACTAGCTCACTCCAGTTTAGTTCAACAAAGGCTGTTTAATACAAGCAAGGAAGCAGCCGCATCACATAAAATGGTCAGAAACTTTCAGGCAGCTAAGTCCAAACACTCAGCTTCAAGCGGGCACAAAGCAGATGCCGTTTCCACCAATGCCACTAGTTTAGGTTTCTTTTTATTTAAGAAAATTGAAGTTGATCAGACGGACGCACTTTTTACGATATGTGAGCACGGGCCGCGTCTTTTCTGCATTGTCCTTAGGACTGACCTGCTTGGTAGGATGAGCATGCATAACAGAACCATGCTGCAACAGGAAAAGAAGGCTCTTAAAGCTCTTTCTGTGGGTCAGCACATACTCCTCTGTCAGTATACTGCAGCAGCAGAGATAGTAGTTTCCTTTTGTTCATTCACGTACTGTAGGTCACAATTTAAAATTAGACTGCGGAGCTGCACAAAATTCTTTGCCTCCTGTGAAGACCACCAGCATTTGCATTCCATCTCACAATCAGACCAGTTGCGAACTCCTTCTAAATTCATCTACACACCCCCTGCAACACATGCCACGGTCATGGCCTGCCACTCCGAATCATGCAAACTAAGCTTTTCAGAGCACGGGAGTGGCTCTCTCTTTGCTATTCAAGAATAAACAGCATAAATAAAAAGATTCACTACAGTATTAAGATTTAATAAGAGGCAGTGTCTTGAAAGAGAGGCAGCTTATTAGGTCCTACGGAGCCTAATCCAACTCGTCTGAAAGCCGTACAGTAGCAGTACGCTCACTGAGAAACAAAGGCTGCTGATGTTTCTTTGTAGTTAAGCATCCTCGCTCCAGAGCTGAGAGATGCCCAGAGGCGCCGGCAGAGAACAAGCGCCCCCCGGTGGAGCCGTGCAGCGCCCAGGTGAGGGGGTCTAGGCAAACAGCGCTTAGGAACGACGAGGATGTGGAAGTGGAGGCATGCGAGGATCAAAGTGGCGGACGGAGATGACACACCAGAGCACTGTACATCCCCTGGCCCTATCGTACTACTGAGCTGCGAGTACACGGAGTACACACGGAGTACACACAAAGACGAAGGCAGGCTGATAAATGCGGCTATTCTGTTCGAGCATGTGTTCCACAGAGACACTGGTGAGTAATGGGAAAGATGTGTGAGGTGGTTAATGTACTTCGTGTAAACAAGTTTTAGAGATTTTTTTCTCTTTTTTTTTTTTTTCTTTTTTTTGATAGGACAGTGAACAAAATGATGAGGAGAAAGCAGGATGGTATTTGGAAAGTGGTAGAAGTATCTCTCTTTGGTCGTCCTCTAAGCCAGTGGTTACTAACCTTTTTTGTCTTGTGTACCCCTTGGGCTTTTTTGTCATATCATGAATACCCATTGATGGCTCATTTTAATTGTATCTGGACAGAGGACCTTCTCATGTTTGGGGAGTCTCCCACGTGCCTTTTGGCAAACACAAAACATGTTTTGTTATTATTTTCTTCAAGCAATAGCCTCTCCTCCACACAGCCCAGCTCTGTGGAGTGTATGGTTCACAGTGGTCTTGTGGATGTCTTTTTTTTTTTTTGCATTTTCATAGTTGTTGTCATGTGATGTAAAGTGACTGACATGAATCTCTCAATGATCCATTTAAATTCCAGTTTGTAAGGCAACAATAAAGGAAAAATGTTAAGGGGAGGTACATACATTTTCTTGCCACTGTATATGTGATGATAATTTTTCTAAATTGAAATTAAAAAAACATCTGTGATTATTAGTACACAGACATTTAATACTTAATCTATTGTAAATTCAAATTCTTCTGCATTTTTAAATGAAATTCAAATTCAAAATAAAATACAATATAATCTGCCTTCAAAATAAAATATAAAATAACAATATAACATATTATATAATGTAAAATAATAATAACATAAACTCCTATTAGTTTAATAGGAGTTTATTAATAATAATATAAACTCCTATTTACTATATATTTCAATGTTCAAAATGATCTTAAAAAAATGAAATCTTAAACTTGTAACAAATTCACTAAAAAGAAAATTTTAAATAATTTGAACCAGCTCTAACCTCAGCATCCTTCTACAACCATCTGAAGAGAAGCAGTTTTTAATACTTTTTAATAGACAACCTTGCAGAAAGGCATAGGACAGTTAAGATCTAAAGTGAATTCACTGTCTAATCCATTACCACTTATTTTGTTATTAGCAACAACAGCAACACAGGGCCTCCATAGGAGCCCATCGGCAGCAAATAAGGACACTGCAGTGTGGAAGGTCAGTATTTAATTATGCCTCCAGATACCACCAAAAACTCACACCGAGACGAAAATTCCATTATTTTTGTTGAAATCAAATGAAAAGAGCAGGGAGAGACTTTTGCTAAATGGTTGGAGTCTGGTTTCAAACACACAAAGAGCTGTAGTCGCTCTATAAACAGTACTACATGCTTTACCAAGTGAGCTATTCCACAGTGCACACCATACATTTTTGATTGACATTTTATCACCCAACTAGAAACACTCAATGAACTTAGACCTTTGCCTTTACCTTTACCAGGATCAGGCCTGTCCTGCCAGACAAACTCTTTTCCTATTCTATACAAAGTTAGTGTGGTACCCCTTTGGTAACATTTGATTTCTGGCGGAACAATGACAGGCGGAGTAACCAATCAGAGAAACGAGAGGCGGGACATAAGCAGTGCACTGCTGACCCAAACAAACATGGATTCTTGCTTGTTTTTTTTTCATAAAACACCAGAGTACGCTGTATTATGAGCAGCTCTATACTTATTTCTGAACGGGGAGAGCAACAGAAGCCAGTTGTACAAAGAGTTGTGGAAAAAGTAGTTTTTTAAATGCATTTGTTACACTGAATGTCAACGAGACTTGTAAAATGGCAACAAGACAAAAAACTAAAAATATGCAGAGTACTGAATAACAACGAGGACTTCAGCAAAACCAACAGGTGATGAAAAAAAGTACTAAACCATCGTTAATGCTGTTAATCAGGTCAGCTAAGTTACTAATTTAGCACGGTAGCTAGCGCTACCTTAGTTAGCTCTTCCACTTTTGTAAGACATGCTGCAGATAAACGTCTGTGATTGGCCAGTTCCAAATCAAACCAGAGAAATGCTTTGCTCTGCAAGGGGAACCAGACTGTCCTGCTTGCGAGAAACAATGCAGGTATATTTCAAAACCAGAGCTGGGAAGTATACGTCTTGAATATTTCTTTTTCTGACAACTTTTTACTTTTACTCCCTACATTTAATCACAAATATCATCCATGCTCTGCTTCGTCAGCCTCCACAGGTAACGACACAGCGTAAACGACTAACTAACTAGAGAGGGAAAGTCAACTGTGGAGAAAAAGTGTGGAAAGTTAACCAGAGAATATCGCTGATGACCAAAGGTAAATTCCGACAATATCAGCATTTCTTTTACACAAAATATACCTCAATGAAAGCTAGTGACTAAAAACATATGAAGTTGACTGATGAGAAGCTCTACACACTACACGTCAGCATTGCAGTGATAAAACGAGATGTGCAAACGTTTGACTAACACAAAGACAAGCGTTATCCATTCCTCATTTACTGGCCTATGACCGGGACAGAGACTCTGATCCCAGCTAAAGCACCCAGATCGGGGGGGTGGGGGGGTGGGGGGGCAGATCCGTCACAATCAGCCCCCAAATGCCACTGGCTGACAAAGCTCTTTTCCAGGTACTTAGGAAATCAATGTGATGAAAAGGTTGGTTTAGCCTGAACCCTGGATAGCTGTGTGCTGTTCGTTCCGCTCAGGACAGGCATAAATCTCCACTCTGACCTTGTGGATGCCCCAGCCTTGTGCGCGCGCCAGTACATTTGGAGAAATGGAGGCCGAGCGGCCATGTCTCGCATCAGTACAGCCAGCACACAGCAGCACGCCCCAGGGGGCTCAGGATACCACTGCTGCAGCTGCCCTTGGTTCTCTGGAAGATTTGGCTTGCGGCTCTGACAACAGGGGTTTTCTCTGGGCCAGCATCATGCTTTAATGACCAAGGCTTACACATATCCCACAGTGCAGGGATTCTCAACTAGTGTTTTAGATACATTAGTTCAAAAAGTGTAATTGTACATGGAACCTTGTATGCATCTGTATGCAACTTCTTCTGCTTATTCCCATTAAGGGCTGCAAGTACTGGAACCTATCCCAGTAACTATGAGCTTTAGGAGGGGTTCACTCTGGATAATGACCAGTATGTCGTGTATGTCGCAGGGCTGACATACACAGACAGACAACCATTCACTCTCACATTCACTAGGGGCCCCTCGGATCAAAGAGACAAGGTCACCGGCCTGTTTGATGCTGTGAAGGAGATGTAGGCCGTGTAGTCCTCAAAATTGTTGGGGTAATCAAAGTTGATGACAAATTTGACATCTTCTACATCTAGACCTCATCAACCTCATCACCTACATCAATTAGGATGGGTACACTTAAAATAGTGCTCTTATCAAGTCCGAGTCCAGTCCAAATCATTTCAAGAAATCCAAGACTAGTTACTAAACTGAGGGTACTTTTGTGGGTGCAACACAGTAATTTTGAATATTAGTTGGTATAAACATATTTAATACAAGAATTTTAAATCATGTTTGTTTTGGATAGACTTAAAGGGGCTATATTATGCAAAATCTACTTTTTTAAGTAGAAAAGTTATAACTTTGTTCTCTGATCAAAAGCATACCTGGAGTTGTGTTTTGTTTTATTCACGCTGTATTCTCTGGCACTACATTTCTGTGAGCTCCAAATGGCTCATTTATATTTACCCCCACCCCCCTCCGTACCCCAATCAACAACCCTTTTACATCCAGTCTGCACGCATTTATTTATAAAAACAAAACAAAACAAAACAAAAAAAAAAAGTTTCAACTGATTCCTCACATATATTTTTTTAATTTGTAGTGAAATGGCATCATGCAAAAAGTTTAAGGAAGGTTTTTTCTCAGTTTTTGTTCAAAAGAGTTTTTTAGGTTTAGTTTTCTAAAGGTGATCAAAATTGGTTTAAAAAGATACAAAATAACATAATATAAAGTGTCTTCTTGTCTGTGCTTTCACTGTAAGAAGCAAAGTGTCTGAGTCCAAGTCCACGTCCAAATGAGTCCCCACATGTCCAAGTCAAGTCATGAGTTTGTGGTTTACAAGTCCAAGTCAAGGTCACAGGATCCAAAAGTTCAAGTCTTGTCACAAGTCTTCAAAACAATGACTCAAGTCCAAGTCAAGTCAATGAGTCACGTCCAAGACTCAAGTACTTCATCTTGATCAAAATGTTGTTTTTATTTAGAGATTTATCCCGCAGCCTTAGAGTTAGTGTCCTTCTAAAAAAGTCACTACTGCTGTGTTAATGTGCAAAATGGAGTGTTGGCAGCCAAGTCCTAACATGAGCTGCGTCCTCAGATACAACTATCAGCAGAGGAGCTAAACCCACTTATCACGCTGCATTCCTCCACTCCACTGAGCAGCAGACACATGTTAACTGGCATTTTAATCCAAATCCTGACAGCCGGGATAGAAAAGGACATTTTTACAGCTATCCATTAGCGCTGGAGGCGAGCCCGCAGTTCACCAGTGCAGCCAAATATGCTACATTTGCTACATGTTTTTTGGCATTGACTACTCTCTGACAGCGCTGGAGTGTGGAAGCAGTGGAGTAGCTTGTCCTTCAGTTATTCATCTTCTTATGCTTTCTAGAGTCACCAATTCAAGTCTTTTGATGGTGGGAGTAAGCTATAGGGCAGGGGTCTCTAACCTTTTTTTCCCCTGAGAGCTAAATACACAAAATTGAAACGGCAGAAAGCTACGTACTTGAGCTTTGTAACATTCATCTATTCATCTTCTTCCACTCATTACCATTAGGGGTTGTGAGTACTGGGCCCTGTCCCCCTTACTATGGGCCTTAGGCGGAGTACACACTGGACAGTGGCCATTTAGTTGCAGAGCTACTTTCACCTGAGAAAATGAAAGAAGAAAGAGGAAAATATATTTAGTTTTACCTGAACATTTACAAAATGTTGGTCCGAGGGCCTCTGAGGGTCCACAAAGGTGCTGCAGGGGGTCCCCAGAGGTATTCAATACTGAGTACATTAAAAGAAATTGAGTTATAAATAAACTACAGTTACATATACGTCTGTAAAAATATTGCTTTTAGCAAACAGTCAGTGTTTTTAGTAACATTTTTTATAGAAATCTATGGAGAATACATGACATAATCTTTTGAATATGGTGAAGTTTTATTATTGGGGGATTTTTGGAAATTTAGGGGGGGACTGTGGCATTCTTGACTTTGTGAATGGCTGGTTTAAAACAACAAAAAGTAGTTCACAATGTGCATTTTGTGTGTCTATATGCAGCAACTGGCACACTTGCACTGCAGATCTGACACGCACACTTATCATTAAAACTTGTGTCTTTCATTGCCTTGACTCAATAACTAATCTTCATTAAAATAATAATTCTTCAGAATAGTAGTTTTTAGCCTTTTAGCTGGATGTGGTTATGTTTACTGCCAATCTCACATACACACACAAGTTGATTTACCAAGTGATACATCAAATTTGACAAATTAAGCTTGCGTAGGATTCATTAAGCCTTTGGGGAGCTACTTGGAAAGTTGTGCTATATGGTATCTGGAGAGAAGCCATAGTAACACGAAGAGGACAGAGGGAGCAACCTCCATGCTCAGAAGCAAATAAGCTAACCACTCTTCCACCGTGCACGCCCCTCTTTGTCCTTGTACAGCTTAGTCATGTGTAACATTAAAGGTCCAATAAACAATACTGCAAAGCTGATTTAGAAATATCAGCAATAACATTTTGACTAAGCTATGTTTAGCCAGTGCCAGTGTGAGTCACTTCTCTGTTGGTCTTAAAATGTGAGTATAGCTTTAAACACCAGTCTTGAGTGCTGTATAAAAGAACTCTGAATATGTCTCACTTAAAGGGGCATGAGCGACTTAAGCTATAGGCGACCATTAATTTTCTATGCACACTTAGCACAAAGGAGCAACAAGCAAAGTGAACAAGCAAGCGAGCAGAAGTCAACTTTATGCAACTGTGAAGCAATATTACCAAAGTAATGGCCCAACAGTAGAACAAGACTTGATAATCACTTTCTTATTGGTGCTGTGAATACTGATATATGTTAATAAGTCTGTGTTATTCAGTGGATTTCAAAATAATGTAGATGGTTAAAATCCATACAAGCACAATAATATTAAAAAAAAAATTCTCTTCAACATAGGGGTGGGCGATATTGACAAAAATGAATATATGGATTTTTTGGGGATGATCTTGATACAATAATTAGACGATATGTTGATAATGCCAAAAATGTGTTTGTAAATTCTTATAAAGTCAGTATCTAATGCAATTTTTGTCAAAGTCAGCACAAGAGGAATTTGTTTTACTGTCTTTAATGATATAATATTACTACTACTACTACTACTACTACTATTACTACTACTAATAGGCCTAATAATAATAATAATAATAATAATAATAATAATAATAATACTTCTTAAGTTATTGGTAGTAGTTCATTTCACTGTGCACACTTATTTACTTAAAAATTACCTAGTAAGTGAGACATAAATGAACTTAATACTACATAGAAGGGCATCAGCGGGACACATAAAGAGGAGCAGAGGAGGAAAGAGATAAAATGAAAGTAAGAAATGTATTAGCGCTATTTACTTTTTACACTTTTGCTCCGTGTTCTTGTGGTAAATTGCAGTAAATTGAACTGAATGTATTGACTGCAAGGCGTGTAACTAAAAGATATTTTGTTAGTAACTGTAATATTGCTGGCAGCTCAAAAATGGCATTTTGCATATCGTTAAGACAAGTTCGATATTATCGTTTACAAGATAACATTGCACAGCCCTATTTCACCAAATTTCTTAATAAGATGGATAAAGCTCATAACTGGGATACTCAAGCCAATAAAAAATAACCATAATACATTTACAAAGCAACTCATTAAAAAACTCCATTTATAATCAGACTAATACAATAATTTCAATTTCTGCACTTGTGTGTAATGGCATTGAGTGAGGACACAGGGTTACCGGCCCCTAGCTCCCACTGCTGTCCAGCCTGGGGCCCCACTCTGTACAATTAGAGCCTGTTCACTGCTGTCTCGGTGTGTGAGTGTGTGTGGGTGTGCGTGGGTGAGGCTGGAAGTGGTCCAGGGCGAGTGGGAGCACCCAGCGCACATGTGGCTGCAATTAAACCAGAGGAAAGGGCCTTGTTCCAGAGGGCCATTGTTACTGGACGCACTCGCAGAGATCCCACCGAGCAGATGCTTCTCAAATTGGAGTCGTTTTCCGAGCTTAAGGGCGGCACGCGGAGACAGAGGAAGTCTCCGAGCAGCGCTGCCACGTCTCCTCCTCAAGTGTTCTATAATGAGACCGAATATATTTTTGTACGTTCATTTTTCAGAGCAGTGACATGAAATAGATTGTTCACAGTGGGATTTTACATGCTAGATATTAGTTCTCTTTTTAGTGTCATACATTTTACTTTTTATCTGGTTTTATTATGAAAGATTGTCTCATTCTTTTTTGCTTCTTTTTTTTTAACCGTTTTCCAGCGTAATTTTTCCAATTTACAACCATAAGGGATGCACATTATATATTTGGAAATGTCAGAAATTCAAACAGGACCTCCACCTCCCCAGCCAACTCTATCTCTTTTCACTCATCTCCAGTGGTGGAATGTAACAAAGTAAAAGTACTTAGTTACTTTACTTAAGTTCAATTTTCATGTATCTGAACTTTACTTAAAAGCATTTTACAAGGAGTACTTTTAGTTTTACTTTACTACATTTTAGAGCAAGTATCTGTACTTTTTACTCCACCACATTTCTGAGTTGCTTTGAAGTCGTAAAGTACTTTGAGTTTTGGTTTAAAATCATGTGTTTTTGTCATACCTTCATTGTAGACACACAGTACTTAAATATGAGATACAGTAAAGTAGTACTCCTTTAGAAAAATCAGACAAATAAAGACAGAAGAGCTCAGCGACAGATTCAGTCTCTTCTACTGCACCAGTTTGTTCATTTCATCTGGAATCAGCAAAATCCCTCACATTTAACCCATTCATGTGCTGTCGAGTTTGTGCAAAATACCTTTTTACTTGTAAGTACATTTAAAAGTAAGTACTTCTATACTATTATATAAAGGTACTGAAGCAGCATGTGCTTGTACTGGTGTGAAAACGGTACTGCAGTCTAAATCAAAACAATGGTCTCTTTTCTGATTGGACGATCTGCAATGCAGTTTGAAAACCAAAACAAAAAATGTAAACAAATGCAACTTGGCCATTATGTAAAATATATTTTTAATTGGTAACTCTGCTGTACCATTGTTATCAGTGACATTAATATTTGATTTAAACATGTTTACCTCATATCTTGGGACACATGTGGGTCATTTTTATGAAATATTAAAAATATATAGTGTTCATATGACCTTTGATTAGAAATTTTAAGGTGATACTTTTATTTGAGCAAATTTTTGCACATTTATCTGTACTTTTACTTTGATAAAGAAATTTAGTACTTCTTCCAACACATGTGTTACACATGGTTGTATAAGGAAGTAGTTCATCTGTATAGTGCTGGCACAAAATAACGCATAAGTAAAAAGGTTTTTGTTTTGTTTTGTTTTTTGCAGCAGCACAGTAAAATATTGTACTACTAATACTGCTACTGCCACTGCTGATGTTGCTAGTACTACACAGGTGAGTGTACTAACCACTTTGCCAATAAAATAAATAAAATGTTTTACTCATTTAGTGAAGTTATTTTTTTTTCTTTACTCAAGTAAAAGTATGTTTCAGAACAGTGGCTCTCAAACATTTTCACACCAGAAAATATACCTCAGAAAATATTTGTGTTTTCAAGTAGAAGGGCAGGGCAATATGGCTAAAAAACAAACAGAGAAAATGTCTGTACAAACCAGGTCTGTTATAATTTATAAAGCAAACAAAGTCTTGATAAAAGATGGTAAAAGCTTTCAAACACATGGCTAATTAGCACTGATAAAGAAAGAAAGTTGCACACCACACCACGTGATTGGTTTTGGCCAAATCAAATACATTACAGAGATAGAGGGGCTCCTGTCTCTGTGATTAGTAGTGTCTTTAGCATTTGCAGAGTCTCCACAGTCACTATTCGAGCTCCTCCTGGGGGATGCAATTTCCTCTAAATTCGATTTTACAATTTGGCTGTTTTTGACATCGTCCAAAATTAAAAACAAATTAAACTGATTTTTATCTCCCAGCTCTAACAAGTACCATTATCAATGAACCAAAATGAGCCTAAATCCTGACTAATCTTATTCTAAACTGGGCAACATATTAGGGATTAACACATACTAAGGTCAAAACAAAAACTATACCAGGACTATGACCAAGAACCAACCATGTGCAGGACAAAGTCAGGAAAAAAAACAGGCTCTATATTAAACTAAATCAGAACTTGAACTGCAAATACCACCAGAAGGAGGTTGCTTTTAGGAACATTTTTATCATTGCATGGATGTTTTTATTGTGGAAATTAAATATATCAAATAAAATTCATTCCACTTGCAATCATATATGCATGGGGACATAGCCTATCAGTCACTGTTAGCATGAGGCTTACAGTTAAAATGGACATCTACCAATCCCCCATCACATTGTAAATGGAAGAATCATGCCTCTGTTCTTGTAGAACTCAAACACTGGTTTACATAGAGAGAAAAGGGCTTTACATGAGACGTTTGAAGTGGGCCTGCAGCCTCTGGAGGATTTCAAAAGCATTATCCTCATTACTTTAAGACCCTATACATTATACATAAGAGTTGGGTTCCACACAAGAGCAGCTGTTCACATAAATGATAAGAGCTGAGGGGCGGCTGTGATGGTGGATTCACATCTCATTGAAGCTGGAGGTATAACGGAATACACTTAAAAGCCCATTAGTCCCCGAAGCAAGACATTAGCCGCGGCCGTGAGACCTGCGCACCATTTTGTTGGTGGTAAAAACAGTCAGCGAAAAGTAAACACAACGATTGTAAGAACAAACTTGGAACTTATGGTCTGTGAAATGTTCCTCCGCATAACTTCAATATCAAACGAATTTAGCACCGGGGATGTAAAGTGGGAATACAATGCTGTTATGTTTGTGTTAGATTTGCATTGACTTACAAAGGTGAACTTGAAAGGACTGCAGTTTCTTTGCTCAAAGTTTCTTAAATTTACATACAATCAGAAATATTCAGCCCCCCAAAGATTTTTAAGTATTTATCAAGTAGACAAAGAGAAGACAAAAGATTCTGGGATGTTCTGGAGTTTGTCTCCAAAAGGATGGATTTAAAGAAGGCAGCTGCAGCACAGAGGCCATCAAACATCACTGCGATAGAGGCTTCCAGGTAAATAATGATTTCAAAGATTCCAGTCCAGAGTGTAGGAGGCTTGTTAGCAATTACTGAAAATATTTGTAAGAAGTTATAAAAGGTGAAGGATACTCCAGAAGGTACTAAAGCTAAGGTCTGAATCAGATTCCCTGTTTTTTAGCATAACGCTACAGACTTAAAATAAACCGCTTTTATTGGATGTAACTCCAGTTCTCTGAGTGTGCATGGCTCCTGTATATTACACTGCTGTTTGGTGGCCTGTGAGTATTCAACACAGTTCTCTGTTAGTTTGCATTAATTAATTACCATTAAATTGCTTGCAGCTCTTTACAGATGCAGATGTAGTATTTTTGGCATCTATTGGTGTTTGGATCCAGGTGGTGGCAGACCCTGGGTGGGATAATACTGCTCATAAACATGTGTTAAAAGAGTCAGGTTTTTCATTTGAATTTCGAAGGTTAAGTCAACTTTTGTCAAAGATCAAATAACTCAGCTGTCTAACAATAAATAGTTGAATGAGTTTTTTTTTTTTTTTTTTTTTTTTTTTTTTTTTTTTGTTATTTATTGTCATTATTTTTTTATTTACATTATTACCAATTGTGCTACACAAATAAACATGCCTTGCCATGCCTTGCCTTACCAAGTATTTTGAGGTGAGGGGGTTGAACATTTCTGATTGCAGCTGAACTATGTATGTTAATGATTTTAACTGCCCTTGACTCATTTCATACTAGATGTGCCCAAAATAAACAATAAGTTGATATGTTAAATGTAAAAGTGACATAATCAGACTTGCACTAAGTTCACAGTAAGAGATGTAGTTATCGTTCTGATGGGGGACAATTTTGCTCAAGCTTTGAGCTTAAAATTTAACAAAAAGGTTATTTGTCTATGGTAGGTTTGTGTAATTCTGCACAAGTAATGTGCAGTAATAAAAGTAACTGGGTGTGTAGCAGTGTTTAATTAATGTAGAAACACTTGCTGCTTTGTCTCAAAAAGGGTTTTATCTGGTTTGGTAACAGCTAATAGTTGTGGAAAAGTAACTTTTGGCAACTATGCTAAAGTCTTGTTAGTTCTTTAGCTGAAGTTCACTTCTTTGTTTTGTAGCATCTCTGCACCACTTGTACCTCACACAGCAGTGGTGAACCAAGTGCAACTTGGCTGGCATCAAAATAAGTCTTTTAACGGTATTCCCACTCTTGGGATTCTATCACACAAAAACTTGTCATAACTTTGTGTAGGTTCCTACCCACTATATTTCAAAGTACTGGAAGCAGCATGCATTCGTACTTGTTACTTGTACAGTAGTCTAACTCAAAACAATGGTCTGTGGGTTGCCATTCTTTCCACTTTTCTGATTGGATAATCAGAAATGCTTGGTTTTAGAATTAAAACAAAAAATGTAAACATAAACAACATGGGAATTATGTTCAGTATGTTTTTATTGTGAATAAATTAGCTGTGCCATTGTTATCAGTAAACTACTATTTGATTTAAATATGTTTATCTTATATCTTGGGACACGTGGGTAGTTTTTATGAAATATAAAAAAATATATACTGCTCATAGCACCTTTAATGTGTCAAAAAAGGATAATGTTAATGCAAAGCAAATAATAATTGCAATATTTTAACAAAATCAACTTTACTTTAGGTCCTGCTGAAAACATTACAGTAGTCTATTTTAAAATGATATATGCTATGTGCTACATTAAATAAAATGGCTACAGGAGGTCAGTTGCCCAAACCAATTTGATTATGAGTCTAATGTTAATTTGTTAGTTATTGTTTATGTCTGATTGTGTGTTTATGTTTGAATGACTAATTGTTAAAGTCCTTTGAGACGATTGCTGTTGTGATATTGGGCGAGGCACATAATGTAAGTAAAGTTGAACTGAATTGAATTCCTCTTTAGAAAATATTTTGCGGTCTGCTTAGAACCATTCTTTCAAAGTAGTATGGTACTTTTATGAGACACTTTATGAAGTACTTTTTACTTTAGACTCTTTTGGCAACAGAAATGTACCAACAATTACCTGCCCTGACCATACTCGTGTGAAAACAATGGTCCACATGTGTTTACACTATGTTAAAAGAAAATACAATAAGAGACACAATGTCAGTCCTGCAATTAGGAAGGAAATTTACTCATAAATATTAAATAACCATTTATTGCCCTAGTCTTTCCATCCCACTGCAACTGCCACGGTGGACCATGTACTGCAACATAGAATTCCTTTAACATGACTTTATTATTTAATACTAAGATATTGCTGCCATTTTACTGCATGTGTATACTTCATTATAAAACATTGCTTTATTTTGGCGATACTTTAATGTCAGTCTGAAAAACCCACCAGATTCTCAGCCCTGGTGTATTAGTCCCCCTCCTGCTGACAGCTCTGAACCTGATGCTCTCGCTCAGATGGAGGTTTAAATGTTCTCCATCGACGCTGGCTCCTGTAATTGCGTCCTTGGTAATTATCCTTCATTCTCTGCAGCTAATGAGTGTTTTAATGCTCACATTAGCGCATTCATTTAGCAAGTAACAGCATTTTGATTACTACACTCCAATTAAGATCAATTTTGCCTCGTGACCTTTATGATTCCGAGCGAATGGCCCGGTTAAATGGCATGAGTGATGCACCGTGAAAAGGGATGGAATGGAGAAGGGGGAATTTGGACGCAGCTTGTTGGTATGTGCCGTATACAGTGTCATCTACACTTGTGCGGATCATGTGAGTCGTTTGTTATCTGTAATGGCATGCAACCTGCTCCAGCTTCACTTTAATTGCATTATTCATATCAGCAGAGTCTGACAAAGATGGTGGTGCCAGCCCACAAGAATGTCATTACTATTCTTTACAGCAGGGCTCTCCTACTTCTGGAGTATCGCTTTACTTTTTAGTT
The DNA here is from genome assembly GCA_020698575.1 of Bostrychus sinensis. Classification (NCBI taxonomy): domain Eukaryota; kingdom Metazoa; phylum Chordata; class Actinopteri; order Gobiiformes; family Eleotridae; genus Bostrychus; species Bostrychus sinensis. The sequence continues at coordinate 33,506,850 of CM036245.1, read as the reverse complement.
CTTTATTCTTAAGGTCTTAAAATGAGCCCATCCTGAGAGGCGAAAAGACTTTTGCAATTGAGAAAGTGCACAAACACATTGGTCACCTCAAGATATGCGGACAGGAAAAACATAATAGCATTGCCTTATTAATACAATTTTTTTTATCTGCCTAAATGATTGCAAATGTCTTTAAAAACTCGCTAAAATGTGCACAAAATTCTGGTCTGGCAAAATTGAGGCATAGCTAAAAAAAATATTATTATTATTATTATTATTATTATTATTATTATTATTATTAATAATAATAATAATAATAATAATAATAATAATAATAATAATAATAATAATAATACATATAAAAATAATAAAAATAAATAATAAAAAAGTATACATTTTAATAAAGTTTAATAAAATGTAATACAATTTGATTTAATTCAAAATATTGACATATCAATGCATTGGTATATCATTGACTTGACTTTCTTCTTTTCGAGTGACTATGTTTTTTATATAATATACTTTAACCATGTATTAATGTTCTTTCTACCTCAAAACCATACCTGGAGTAGTATTTGTGTTTCATTCTCACATGTTTAAGTAAACCTGTATGGTGAGCCGATTCTCTTCTGAAAACAGAGCTGAAAACACTCAAGTAATTGAACGCTTTAGAATGACTTGGATTTTTGCAAGGGTCATAAAATGTGATCTGATCTTCATCAAGTCCCAACAATGGACAAACACAGTCTGCTTAAATTAATGCTGCAAAAAAATTATGTTTTCATGTGTTTATTGAATATTTATTTAAACATTCACAGTGCAGGGTGGAAAAAGTAAGTGAAACATTGGACATTGGTTGATCCTCCTTTGGCAGCAATAACCTCAACCAAACATTTGTAGTGAAGATCAGACCTGCACAACGCTCAGGAGGAATTCTGGACCATTCCTCTTTACAAAACTGTTTAATTTCAGTAATATTCTTGGGATGTCTGGGGTGAATCGCTTTTTTGAGATCATGCCACAGCATTTCAATCGGGCTGAGGTCAGGACTCTGACTGGGCCACTCCAGAAGGTGTATTTTCTTCTGTTGAAGCCATTCTGTTGTTGATTTGCTTCTCTGTTTTGGGTCAGTGTCCTGTTGCATCGCCCATCCTCTGTTGAGCTTCAGTTGGCAGACAGATGGTTTTCCTGCAAAATTGTTTGATAAACTTGGGAATTCATTTTACTGTTGATGATAGCAAGTTGTCCAGGCCCTGAGGCAACAAAACAGCCCCAAACCATGATGTCCCCTCCACCAGACTTCACAGTGGGGATGAGGTTTTGATGTTGGTGTGCTGTGCCTTTTTTTCTCCACACATAGCGTTGTGTGTTTTTTCCAAACAACTCAACTTTGGTTTCATCTGTCCACAGAATATCTTGCCAGTAGTGCTGTGGAACATCTAGGAGCTCTTTTTCAAACTTTAAACGTGCAGTGATGATTTTTTTGGACAGCAGTGGTGTCCTCCCATGAAGTCTATTCTTGTGTTTTTGCAATCATTTTTACTGGATGGCCACTCTTAGGGAGAGTAGCAGCAGTGCTGAACCTTCTCCATTTATAGACAATCATACCATGGACTCATGAACATCAAGGCTTTTAGAGATACTTTTGTTAGCCTTTCCAGCTTCATGCAAGTCAACAATTCTTACTCGTTAGGTCTTCGAAGAGCTTTTTTGCGTGAGACATGGTTCACATCAAGCAATGCTTCTTCAGAACAGCAAATTCAAAACTAGCAGCATTAGTTTAAGCAGTTTAAGTTTGTCTATTGTTGTGATTTAGATGAAGATCAGATCACATTTTATGACCAAATCATGCAGAAATCTAAGCAATTCCAAAGCCTTCAGCTGTGCTAAATATCCATTTTATGCTCTGTCCAGTCCTCAAGCAGGGGCAACAGACACCGACTCCAAGCATTCTCTGCAAATTGAAAAAACAACTTCCTAACAAATGACGATTTCCATACATATATTTATTTTAAGTTATAAAACATGAAATACTAATGGTAAGGTGTTTAAAACTATTTCAAAAAGCATATTATAGGACCTTCAAGTAACGTGGCTGCAACACAATAATACCAATACAATAAATTTTATAATTATGTTTAACAGATGGTATCTGCCACAGTTTGGGAACCTCTTTCATATTCAGATGATCACATGATGTTGAGAAAAAAAAAAAAAATACAATGGGACTTACAAGGCATCTGATAATAATAATAACTATGTACGGTTGTTAGAAATGTGCATTGCCCTCATGTTGGAGGCCTCTTTTATCCATATACATTGCTCTTTCCTTATCAGTTAAAAACCCTGCACTACAACACATGCTCCAAGTCCATCTCCTCTTTGTGTCCGGGCTGTTCTCTCTAATTGGCCTAATGTATGACTTATGTATTGGCCTGGCCATTAGCCGTCTGTGTTATAATAGGTGCAAAGGAATCTGCAGCGTCTGCCGTATCGTCTGAAGTCTTTGAGGTGGCAACGGCCGGCCAAGATATACATAATGGATGAGCGTGAGCGTGCCAGAGAGCCAGCTGGCCAGATAGAAGACGAGGGGCTGTGTTTCGGCTTGAGACAAATGCACCGAGGCAGGCCAAACCGTATGGATCTTGGTTCCGCGTTCCAGCAAGGTTAAGACTTTGACGCAGCCTCTTAGACGTGGAGCCTGGGTGAGACAGAAATGGTTCTTATCGTCTGTGATACATTAAGCTATTGAGCTGTCACTGGCTGCCATTTGCCTCTCCCACCTGTAGGCACCGCTTTTAACCATCCCCCCCAGGGGGACGCAGCGAGAAGTGACACGGCCGCGCACACAAATTGTAGGTCACTATTTTAAAGGATGTCCCGGCGGGGATTGTGGTTTTAGGGCCATTTAAAGAGGCTGGAGCGCTGACAGTAAGAAGAAGTGGGCTAATAAATCTTGATGACACCAGTTGCTCAGAGAACCTTGAGAAGTGCTGAAAGTTTGATGGTGGAATTATAAAGGTTGAAGTGAATGCGCTCGAGAAAGAAAAGATTTGGGGAAGAACAAGGGCGATGGTTTGGTAGCATTTGCTAGCTACTATTGCCCAGTTTATGAGGAGGAGTCAACATGTTATATATATATTTTAATTAAGAGGTGGGTTGGGGGCCAAAAAGGAGGATAAACTTTCAATTTTCATCCATTTCTGAATATTGTTTTATAGGGGGAAAATGTATTTTTGTGAGCTGGTGACAATAGTTCTCACAAATTTCAAATAATACTAGTGGGCCCCATGAAAATTATCTTAAAGAAGTTACTTGAGTACCTTTCTAAGAACTGCTCAAGAAAACTCTAGATGGGATTCACTAAATTTTCTCAAGCAGCCAGATTGTTTGCAGCTGAGCACGTAACTCCAGTGACTCCAAGACATGCTTCTTCTATCCACATCCAGGGTTGCCAGATCTGACTGACAGTTTTCAGCCCAGACATAACTTAAACCCCACCTAACACAATAAAAAACAGCCCAAATCACAACTTTTCTAGAATCTAAATGTAACAGTAAACTGTAATACGTAAGAAAGAACACATCATAAGTACACAAAACTAAACAGCTGCACTAAATAACCAAAGAAAACCGTTCAAATCAGGAAAAAGATAAAAGCTTTTGTGTTGCAAATGTGCTTACTAAAATAGATAAACCTTATTAGAAAACTTCAATAAAAAAATGTAAAACCTCCATCTAAAGTCTGGTGGACAGACAACAGTTGTGTGTTTGCAGTGACCACTCACAGTCACAACTTCCATGCTCTGTTTAGCCACAACCTATTTCGTTAATAGCATTTTGTGGATTTCTGACATAAATAGACAGAATATAGTGGCAACGTTTAGCCCTAGCATGTAGCTAGATGGCATTAGTATTAGCTGCATCCATTGCTAAAACATTACTATCCAAAAACGAATATGCAAACCTGGGCAAAAACAAAATGACAGCCATTTAGAGCCACGTTTGTTGACCTATCTGCACACAAAATAGTTGTAAGCTTGTCAACTTTTGTAAGCTTTCATTTGACTCGCCGCTGCCTCTGTTGGTGTTTGTAGTTAGTGCTATCAATTAGGGATAGGTGCCTTTTCTGTAAACTATACAGGCTTTACCAAATGTCTTTAGTAACTTTTGCTGTTATCTACTCTGAAACCCAGCACTAGCCAACACAGACTGCCTACGCCTTCATGATCATGGCATCATGGGAACCACAAAAACTAACTTGACCAGATAACTTGACCAGTGACCAGTAGCATTTCATAGTGACAATTAACTACTATGATGATGTCAGGTTGAGCAGAGTGTACTTAATTTTAAACCAAATGAACTGATGATATGAGTGAGAGGACACAGCAGTTTGTGAAATGTGCTTTTACTTTTTTTGCAATAAAATGACAACTATTTTGTTAGTTTTTTCTCCAGAATATTTAAAAAACAAAAAAACAAACTGCCAAATGTTGTGAGAAGCAGCCTGAATTTTACAAACCTAACCAATGTCACTCTTTACAGCCCATGTTCAAAAGAATCTCGCCCAATCTTTCTTCTTTAATCTGTTTATTGTCAAAGTAATGCAATGCTCTCTTATATAATCGCAAAGCTTGTGACCCTTTAACATTGTGTAATCAAGTTAAAGGAAGGTTAATTACAGCGCAGTCGACAGTCCTCACTGGAGAAACGACACCATTGGCCTTTCCTCCCAAACAACCTTCTGTTTACCTTCCCCGCCAATGACCTTTTATGGGCATGGATGTAATGAATGTGGGCTGGTTTCCTAGTTTCATCTAAAGATCGGCACGCGTGTCTCTGCTTTTATTTTGGCTGCGATAAAGACACCTTTTTTTGTTGCTTGTATTTCTTGGCACTGGTGTCAAAAACATGTTGGATGTTCAGACGCCTGTCCTCTACTCGGGACACTTAAGGCGTCGTCATTGAGATTCTGGAAAGGCACACGAATTTCGCTTTCTCCTTGGCAGTTAATAGCTGCGCTCTTGTGGGCTTTTTCATTTTCTTATTTGTCCGACCTGAATTAAAATGGAACAAATTATGGCGAGGGCAGAGATCAGATTTTGTCTTGCTTTAGCCCCGTAGCTGTCAGACTGAATTGATATAACGGGGGAACAGCGTGTGTGTCTTTAGTGCACTTGAGCCGCTCACAGAGATTTAAAAGGTCAATTTAATCCCTTTTTTTTCTTGGTCTGTTTCATATTAAAGTCAAAACAAATCTGGGAGAATGCCCTTGTCTCTGTACGTACACTTCAGAGGGAGTTGTCTCAAAGAGTACTTAACTAAGTTTAAGAAGGAGCAGAGGTCTATTTTTAACAATGTATAGTAGAAGGGGTGAGAGTAGTCATTAAAGGGGACCTAATAAGCTTTTTAGGACTTTTCTGACAAATGTTATAATGTTGTTTCCACCTCAAAAACATACCTGGAGTTGTAATTTGTTTTAGGAATCCTTGCTATGTCCTCTTTAAGATTTGGGCTTGTAAGGTAACCACCGCTACTTAAAGGGGCTATGCAAATTGGACTTTTTTTACTTTTTAATCTACCCTGTTTTAATGTTGACCCATCAACAAAAAAATGCATGAAGGTGTGTCTTGTTTCATTCACGCTTGTTTGCATAATCCTGTAGTCTCTGGTGCTGAGTTTCGAAGCCACAGAACGCTCCGTTCCACGAACCTCCGCCTCTCCCACAAACCCCCGCCCTCCCTAGGAAGCACTGACCAATCAACAAGCCCTCTACATCCAATGCTCTCATTCATTTATCTAAAAAATGGTGTACAGCTCTGTTTCCACTGATTAATCACAGACATTTTTTATTTTGTAGTAAAATAGTGTCATACAAAAAGTTTAAGGAAGTGAAGTGTTCTTTTTTTTGATTATGTTCTAAAGATCGTAACACTCTACACGCACCAGTAGAATACTTATTAAAAATGTACTTTCTTTAATCACATAATGTTTTTAAAGGTTTTAAAATGTATAATTTTATTCTAGATGTGGCCAAAATTGGTTTAAAAATATGACTATAGCTTGTTTAATTGTTTACCTGCATTATTTTGAAATACTGGTAATACTACTACTTCCAACATGCCATTATGACTACATGTATTACTACTTGTACTAAGTACATAATAATACGCATTAACTATATTGAATTTTGTTATAACAAATTGAACATTGAGCTCTTGGGATAGTAAAATAATTACAACTACCACTACCACCACAACTATGACAACAACTACACCATTACAATAGAGCTACTGTAACTGTAACTACATTTGAATAGTACACCACCATGTCACCATGCCACTACCATTACTTAAATTTTGCTACTACCACTGTTACTCTTACTACAACCTGGTGGCTATGTCAGTTGTCACTGCTAATATTTTTCGTGAATGTGCAAAATATTGTGCAGTTCTACAACTACCGCAAATACTAATACCACAACTACATCTGGTGCGTATCTAAACTACAGAGTTGAAGGACCTTCAAACTTATTACTGATTTGAAAATGTAACTTTTATTCATTGTTTCAATAAGAGCTTAAGTATAGGCAGGAAATAACCCCAAAGTACATTTTATAGGGTTTGCGTAGCTGTCTTTCGGAGCTGTCAAAACTTGAATTTCTTGCTGACGCACAATGACAAAGCACCTTAAAGCCATTAAAAAGACAACAGCTTGTCTCATTCCAAGCCAATCTACAGTTAGCGATTGGACCCGAAGTTAACATAAGGCTGAATTTCACATTTTCTTTTGGCTTCGGTGAGAAAAAACAACAACAAACGGGAGACGGACAGTTGCAGGCCTTTGCCAAGCAATTAACTGTGGATTTGGCAGAGAGGACACGTCTTCCCAGGTGTCCCCCCCTCGTCTTCCACAAGCCCACTCTGTGTTGTTCCACGCCGCCCCGTTCCTCCCGATGGCTGCGCAGTTGTCATGTGATCTGTGCCAACGGAGCTTCTCAGTTGAAGATGGAGAATACGCTTCTGAGTGGACGCCATTCATTTATCTGTCATCAAATATAAATGGCTGCCCAATAAGAGTTAATGGCTCATGGATATTATGCTCATACAAGCACCTTAATTGAATGCATTTATGCGATTGGTGCCAATTACACAAATAACATTGCATTTAGGGGAGATTAGATTAAAACAAGTGCCACTTGTGAGTTTTAAGACGAAAAGAAACTGAACTTGAGTCACATCTGTTTCATTCAGAGATGTATGTCTTATCTTGTTCTTAATCTTTCGAAGGCTTTTCTCCTGAGATCATTCACAATACGCAGAATAATAATTATTCATCTTTGCAGAAATGGTTTCCGTTGGTTGACTGCTTTTAATACACACTTTTGTGTAAAGCATTTACAAGGTTTGTTTTTTTAGTAGCTATGGTGGGCTGCAGTACAGGATGGGATCTAAATTGGAAGCTCTTAGTAATACACCCTACTTTCATCCCAAAAGTACAACAACTATGCTATTGTAGGGGGTCAGGTAATTACATAATAATTATCCTGGATTCAGAAAGTGTTCTAGATCTGGTTGATTGTGGCTTAACAGTGCACATGTATCAACAGTCTTTTGGGTACAAATATACTGCATACATGTGTATACTGAATAATATATAATATATAATATAATGAATAAGAAGGAGTTTTCTCATCTGCAGATGGTCCAGGATTCTGCTGTGAGGCTTCTGACCGGCACAGAGCCTATATAACCCCCATTTTAAAGTCCCTTCATTGGCTTCCGGTCACTTACAGAATAAATGATAAAATCTTGTCCTCACTTTCAGGCTCCTGCTTCCATCTCAGACCTGACTCAGTGCTATACCTCCTCTTGTAGTCTGAGATCTTCAGGTCAGAACCTGCTGATGGTCCCTCGTACTTGTTTTAGAACTTGAGGAGACAGATCTTTTCAAGCTGTTTCACCCAGACTCTGGAACCAACTCTCACTTTCCCTGTGCTCACTGGACTCTGTAGATGTTTATAAAAAGCAACTTAAAACATTATTTTTCAAACAAGCTTTCTAGCTTCAATGGGCCTATGGCTGAGTGACTGACTGATATTGTAAATTATGCACTTTAAAGTGTTTTTTAATTGTTTTTTTATTTTTTTGTCACTGTTGTCTAAGAAAGGTGCTATATGAATAAACTTTACTTACTAAGCTAAAGACGCTGAGTGTACGTTTTTTTAAAGGGCTGCTCAAGGGTTAAATGGCGCTGGGCCAATCTGTAAGGAATAGTGAGCGACCGCAGTGCAGCACCCAGGGTCCCTTCTCCAGATCTTGAGCCAGGATCCTGGTCAGGAGTACCCAGCTGGAGGATTAGTTTGTTGTGCATGTGTTAAACCGAAGTACCTGGAGGAGGACACTCCACACCGAAAGACCCTGTCTGGTCCAGGAATATGTGTCTGACCAAGCTTGAATAAATGGCGAGTATTGCATTAGGAAGGGCATCTGGTGTAAAAACCTGCCAAAGTACTCAGATTGTCAGAGGCCACCAGTGAAACAGAGGGAACAGACAAAAAGAATTCACTCAAAGCCTGGTTGTGCTCCACTGCCTCACGTCTGGAGCCCCATTTGTATCATTTACACAAGGGCCCACACACAAGATTCAGTTACCACTCCTTTAATTGGGTTTGGAGGTAATTTCATCAAATAGAACACCTTAGAGCTCATTACTAAAGCCAATTATTAATGTGGGGAAAGGCTTTCTTGAAACCATTACTGTGCCTCTCTCTCGCTCTCTCTCTCTCTCTTTTATAATCCATGCTGCCCTTTTTTTTTTTTTATGAGTCCATCTTTATTCACTGCAATGATGATTTTGTTACTGGCTAAATAAAATGCACAATACTTTGACGGATGGACACCACCAACCCTTGCAAGACCACTCCACTATTCAGCTTGATTTCCAATTTATCAATCCTGCTTTTGTCAGCCTTAAAATGGATTTGGCTGAGGGCATGTTATAATTCATCATGGTTACACGGTATTGCAACAGTGCACTTCCACTTTTAAACGCTGACATACAAACAGTTATACAAATGTAGGGCAGCTAAAATGCTAATTAGCAATCGTTTGACAATCCACGGGCGTTATGGCGTTGTAAACAAGTCTGTCAGTGTTGCATGATTACAGCAACAGTAACATTTTTCCAGCTCTATGGTTGGTGCCCCGGGACGTCAGCGCAGACAAATTCATTCAAAATCAAAAGTGAGGCCAATGCGTTCCTTTCTTATCCAGTCTGGTTTCTGCGTTTAGTCCTATCACAGGCTTCCAGGCAGACACAAAGCGTCCCACGTTTAATAAAGAGGACTGGAACATGAATACAATCTGCTCCAGACACTTTTATCATTAGCTTATTCAATCATAACCAAAAGAAATCATGGCTTTCTTTAATCTTGAAATGGAACGCTTTTTGACATATTTTTAAACTAGTGCGCTGAGTTACAACTAAAGCAAACCCTGGTTTCATTAAAAAGAGCTCATTTTGGGGTGCATCAGTGGCTCACCTGGTAGAGCGAATATGACCAGGATTTGATTCCTCCTATGCTCCATGTTATTGCCATTTCTCTCTTACCCCTTTCTTGTCTTTATAATTCATGAAGGATGCACCTGTGGATCCTCCATGGCCTCGCCTCACTGGAATGCGCAGCAACCACTTTAATTTTTTGCCAACTTTTTTTTAACAATTAAGACAAACTTAAGTATGTTATAAAAAAAAAATTAAAAAAAAATAAATGTTTACTTCTACTGGGCCCCACATTGCAGCAAATAAAATAAAAAGACACATTAAAAAGCACATTTTAGGTTCTGTATCGAGGAAAGTCATTTATAAAAATAATATTTTTTGCTTGTTTCTGATGATTTAAATTTAATTACTTTGCAATAATTGTATCATTATGTTGATGTGCATTTTGTCACAGGGATACTTTGGACCAGCTAATGATATGTGATTTATCTTAATATGACATATTTTCTAAGCATTCTTGTAAGATCTTTTTTTTTTTTTTTTAATCAGACCAAAATGTATGGAGACACTCTACAAAAACATGTTCACGTTCTGCTGTCTGACTTTCCACTTGTAAAGAAGTTGTTTTTAATTATAGATCCATGTTTGGAATAGGCAAGTTTTGATCACATGATACAATGCAGTAGCACACTCCTGTGCATTAGCGGGACACTCGGCCTTGCTTCTGAGGGGCTGACTCCAGATGAAGGATCCTGGCAGTTGGGAAACACCCACCAGGCCTTTCACCCGAGTAGGTGTGCTTTAGTGAGCATGTAGCATTTATGCTAATTATGACATAAATATGAGTTAATTTGTTTAACTGGTTAAGGTTAGGAAAAGGTTTATGGTTAAGGTTAGATAAAGGGCTAGAATTATTTTATTTTTTGTTATTAGTGCAAGTACGAGGACATCTGTCTAATTTTTCCACACAACAAACCAACCTCAGCCTCATCCTTTATAACAAATAAACTCTATATTTATCGTTTATTTCTTGTTTATCCAGGATAAGTTGACTTTAACAATCACCAATCAAAATGAGATGCACATGCTCTGAGTGTGTAGCCCCTGGGCGAAATCCCTGGTTTTTAGTTAGTCTCGTCTACTACTGGCTCTTTCAAATAAAGTAAATAAGTCAAAATATTAATCTGTAAGAATGAGCCAGATTTACTTGACTTAACTGTTAACTTAAAGGTACTATGGGCAGTATATATATTTTTTTATATTTCATAAAAATTACTCACATGTGTGGGTAATTTTTTAGATTTGATACAATACTTATTACTTTTGGGGTGAATTTAGCTGATTCTGATACCCAATACTCATGATTTCTTATGGGTGAAATTTTTTCATTCAAGAAACTGTTACCCTTGAAGACAAATCCCATGACTAACATGGGCCAGTTAATAATTTGAATGTAGACAGTATAAAATAAATAACTTAAGTGTGAATAGGAGTGGAAACTGCTAACCTCTTGTCATATGACATGGATGGACCAGACCAAAATGCTGCTGTTTGGGGGAGTTTTGGCACAAAACAATGGAGTAAGTTATCCCCAAGTGATGGATGTGCTTTTATTTCAGATGCATTAATTAATATTGATACTTTATTTAAGAACTCGATACTGAAATGAGTATTGTGTGAGTATTGATTTATCAGTAGTATCAATACTACCATCACTAGGAAACATGTTTACATCAAATATTAGTTTTACTGATAACAATGGTACAGATGATTTATTCACAATTTTAAAAAACATATTTTCGTTGACATTTTTTGTTTTGGTTCTAAAACCCTGCACTGCCGATCGTCCAATCAGAAAATCAGAAAGACTGACAACCCACAGACCATTGTTTTGATTTAGACTGCAGTGCCATTTACAAACCAGTACGAGCGGATTCTGCTTACAGTACTTTTAATCAATGAAGAGCAAACCTGTGAGTGTCAGACAGTGGCAACAATTGGAGGCTGAGTAAAAACTGTTGTTGCCAACCTGGCAACATGACAGCCAGGTTGTTGTTGTGACTATCTAAGTGACAAAACACAAAAGTATGCTGTTCCTGCAATTTTTGTGTATGCACACAAACTTTTTACAACCCTCCTTCCCAAAAAAGATCCTCACTGGTTTTATATATATATACATATGCCCTTGCATTCTGCTTTTATGCCTTATTTGACACTCATTAATAAATCATAGAAAAAACTGTGACCTTTTTACACATGCAGTAGCTCCTAAATGTGTCAACTCAATACCTTTTCTCACCCAGCCACTTACGATAAAATGACTACTCACAACAGACTAAAGAAAGTTAAGACAGTAATTAAACATATTCAAATTAAATCATTAATTCATCAACTAGAGGCCACTGCACACCTGCATAGTATTTTAAATAAAGAACAATCTTATTACTCCAACCCATGCTGCAGTGGCTAACATACAGGTAACTAATACAGGTTAAAAACTTAAAAAAGGCTGCTAATTCTCATTTAATTCCATAAACCTGTCTCTTAAGAAGGTCATAATTGTGCTCCGATTTCATTTTATTATGCAAAACCCCCACTAATTGGTCCACACATTACACAGAGAAACCTCAGCACCAGTGTCTGCTTTCTCTGGCCTTAAATAGTAGCAGCATATTCAGCAAGAGCAATGGAAATAGCGCCGCACAGTGGTTGGAGGTATATAGAAGTCAATTAGCTCTGACTCTTGAGTAATAGAACAAAAGTAAACTCACCCTTCTTGTCCCCAAAGAAGAGGGTCTGCTGTGCCGGGTTTGACCACTGGAGGGAGGTGTTATCATTGAAATCCACACGGCAGGTCATGTTGGCCATGCCCCCCTCCACCACCGTCACATTCTGCGTGATGGGGAACTGACCTTGGCTACCTGTGGGAATAGAGGAGACGTATGGGAGAGGGAGGTCAGGCTGGACACTGCGGCACACAGCTGAATTATGTTAATGGTGCAGTCAGACAGAGGAGAGGCCTTCCATATGCCCTGTCATTATTACACTGGATTACATGAATGGCTTTTGGGACAGGAGGGGGAGTGAATACATGCAAGTATGTATTTTCTTTTACACAATAGAAGGTTTATGGGGGGATCTAACCGTTCAGTGTTAGGGGCATTAGAAAAGTACAGGTGAACAGGTGAAGTGGTTCAATTTAGAGACAGCTATCAGTAACATAAAAGTGCACAGTTTCAGGATTCCTGCAGAGCATCAAAAAGTATTAAGTCATTCAATTTATTTTGTCAAAATTAAGGCCATAAATGGCATTAAAAAGCATAAAATTTGATTCCAACAAATATCAAAAATATAAAATAGTTTTGAAGTAAAATTGCTGATATTATTCATTTTATTTGTGAATATAAATCTGTATATAAGTATAAATTTACCATATTTATTGCCTTTACAAGCGTGTTAGACTGGCAGAACAAGTTTGCTTCCAGCAGGACCAAATTACCCAAACATCGGCTGTTTGACTTTCAACCTTATTGGTGCTTTATTAACTGTATTTTAGAATACTTGCAAAACAATTTTGACAATTGAAGCTGCCACAATTGCATGTTTGTGGCATAAAAAAATGTTAAAAACGTCAATGAAAGCATCATTAAAAAGCATTAAATTAGACTTGATAATAATACCAGTTGGAACCCTGAAGTTACAATAGTAATTTGTATACACGCGTACCTTATATAACATAGGAATATTGCTTAACTAGAAGCCAGTGGCAGTAGCTCAGTAGGTAGAGCCATTTGCCCACTAACTGGAAAGCTGACAGTACCACCATTGCATACAGCCATTGTGTCCTTGGTTAAGACATTTCACCCACCTTCCCTGTATTAATGTGTCAGTGTGACTGTGTGAGAGGTCGCAGCCACATCGCCATCAGTCTGCCCCAGGGCAGCTTTGGCTATAGTGACCTACAGAGTGTGCCTGAGAAGTGAATGAATAATGTAAAGCACTTTAAAAAGCTTTCGAGGTTTTGAAAGAGCAAAATAAATTTAATCCATTATCATTATTTTTTATATAGCCAATTTTAATAGTTTTAATAGTTTTTACCATCCATAGTTTAATTGGTTGAGTTTTTTTGTATATGTTATAGTATACAATAAGCTTAAAGAAATGTAAAATTTGGTTTAATTAGTGGTCGGGATTTATCAAATATAAAAAAAACAGGTTTATCTATAAGCAGAATAAAGTGTATCTCTGTGCATGTGGTGTCATCTTTTTAAAAAATGTAATATTTTTTTTTAAATTACTATCTTTCTTTCTTTAATCATAATGAATTACTGTATAAGAAATGGTGTACACTCAAGCAGAACATAAATTCAGACCTAACTTCTGTAGTTAAGATATAGGCTTGCATAAAATTCAATGGGGCAAAGTGGCTAGTGGGAGTATTTGTGTCACCAGCCAAAATAAAAATCTACCTGCATTTGGCTGATTGGCTAATGTTAACGTCAAGCCATGTATGTGCAGCTATTAAAAGAGTATTAAAAGTAGGTCTGGGACTGGAAAGATTAAGTAATTACTGAAAAAAGAATACGTTTAATCACATTTTTCTATGGCAACACAGAACTTTTCTCATTTCCCTAATTTCTGGTAACAAAACGTTATGCTAAGGTTTGGCCTCTAAGACACAGTATTCAAACACAACAATTGTGTTTTAAACCTTCTGGCCGTCATCAACGACCTGGAGGGGTACTAGCAAGACAAAAAGAACAAACTGAGCTTAGAAATTTTAGATTTTGTCCTTATCTTTCACTTTACAAAAGATAAACAGACTTCTTCAAGGCGCCACTCATCAAGTGTCTCTGATCTTTTTCACAGGTAAGTGACACACACACATTCAGAGGGACTCTGATAGAAGCAGCTTTGGGTTCAGACACAGAGCACACAGAGAGAGAGGAGACAGATGCACACGGGGATCAGGTGTGTTTACCTGCTACTGCACACACACAGGTTGATGCACAAACACTGAATACTGCCCTGTTTGACATTAAGGTAAAATATGCCAGAACATACAAATAAGCTTCTATATTTTATTCATGACATAAATATTTCTAATTGTGATTAAATAATAACAAAGCCTGATTCCTCTTTTTTATTTTATTTATCGCATTTCACCACGAATTAAAAGTAATTATATGCAATGCTAAAACACATTTTAAAATGCATAGTACAAATGTATTCTTGTATCTCTTTTTTAGGTTCTTCCTCTGGGTTACGGGCGACTTTAACCTATCCCAGCAACTATGGGCCTTAGGTGGGGTTAATCATAGACAATGGGCAGTTAGCTACAGGGCTGACACAGAGACACACACTGACAGACAACCATTCACTCTCACATTTATCCACTGAGGACAATTTTGATTTATCAATTCAACTAACACATGCATGCCTTTGGACAGTGGGAGGAAGCCCAAATATCCGCAAAGAACCCATGGTAAGATGCAGACAAGAAAGATTGTGGGCTGCTGGCCTGGGAAAAGAAATAGCCATTAAGCGGTCCACTGTAAATTTAATAATGAATAATTTCAAGGTGTAGATTCCAAAGACTGATTTATGCCCCTGTAGAGGAACAACCAGCCAAAACTTCAATCCAGCTCTGAATTATGTTCATGCTCCAATCAGACTTCCACACGTCCTGTCATTATTACACTCAATTACATTAATGTCTTTTACTACATGACGATAAGATGACCAGCTGCTGAAGCCACAAATCAGTAACCTTTTTTTTTTTTTTTTTCCTTTTTTTTACACAATGGAAGGTTTTACTCTCCCAGCGTGAATTCTTGCAGGATCTAATTGCTACCATGGCCTAATTAAAGGTAGTCATATTCGGCAGTACAGTTCCGAGCTGCAGCGGGGTGGCAAATTGACACATAATCCCGGCAAGTGCGGGTCCAGGAGATCTGTGTGACCGCTCTGCCCCGAAGAGTCACTCGTCACAGAGCGGCAGACATCCAAATGAGCCCTAATCACCCAGCCATGTTGGATTTTACCTTCTTACTCCGCATTTGTAGCAGTCATCACGCCTAAGTCCCTCTAATTATGTCGCCAAAGTGTTCAGTCTGGACTTGTGTTTCAGTGAACTCTGCCAGGTTTCGGGAACAAAATGATCTTGTGTTATAAGAATGGGAAAGATAAAGCAGGGGCTAATGATGGTAAGTGAAAATCTGCTTTTTGGATGATATATGAAAAGGTCTAGTTTTATTATGAAGTTTTTTGTGTTATCCAACAATTTTGCAGTGCAAAGACAGCAGCAAATGATCTGCCCCCTAGTGTGCAGTGATTCACATATTGATTTGGCATTCATTTTAACCCGGATGCCCTTCTTGATACAACCCACTGCATTCATGTGGTGTTGGGACCGGCACAACAAGCGTATTGGGTTGTGACTCCTAGTGACTGGATTAATGCGTTATACAACAGCAACAAATATATTAATTGCAGCTGGAGCCTATAGGGGGAGTCATGAGCTGTTGTCTTGCAAACAAAAGGTTGAATTCCCAAAAGAAGCGGCAAGATGCCAGTGGTGGCTCTTTTTACATGTGGGCCACATTGGGCCAGCCTTCTCCTTGGAACTCCTCCGGTTTCAGAGTGAACCCAGACCAAGACAAGGCTGAGACTTTCAGGGTTCAAGACCAAGTCGAGATCGAGACTTTTAAAGACCAAGGGAAACTCAGACCAGGCTGAGACCAAACCCTGTGAACTAACTCTAAATATATGGAAAAGTAAAAAAAAAAAAAAAAAAAAAAAAAAGTGGTTCAAATACATTATTGATTATTTTTATGATCTAATGCAACAGTCTCCACAAACAGAGACAGGTAATTTTCCTGGTTCTTCTGATGCAGAAAACTAATTACTGGAGTAGCATTTTCTTCTAATGTTTGGTAAATAAAATCTCAGAGACTGCCTCATCCAAGCCTAAGCCAAGACCGAGTAAAATTGAATTTGAGACCAAGACCAAGACCAAGACCAAGACTGAATAAAAGTGCAGCCAAAACTGAGACAAAACCAAGATCGGTCTCAAGGCCAAGACCGGTCTTGGGTGCTACAACACTAGCGTCCAGCATAAAACATAAAAACCTGCCAAATTACCATGTGACTGGTTCACTGCGGCAACCCCGAATAAAGGGAGAAGCCAAGGGTTTTTTTAAAAGAAAAAAATCATTAGCAAGATGCTATCTAAGCTTTATTGTTATTGTTTTTTTTTTTTGTTTTGTTTTTTTTTTTTCAGATTTTAGAATGTGATGATGTAACACTCTCAGATGGGGGGCCAGAGCCAGTGTTACTGTTTCACTTAAGCTAGTTTCATTAGAAATATCCAAAAATAAAATTCTCAGATGTTGAACCTGATCATTTATCCAGTATTAGTGATAAGATCTGTGATCTGGCTGTGTGTATCCAACCACACAAAAAAATCTGCATATTAATACACATATTGCCTGCCCTCTATCTCAGTTAAATATTACAGGCTTAAAGAATGTTGTGATGTCATCTGAAACCCAGGATTTTACACAGTCATGTTAAAACAAACATGATCAACATGATGTTTATCTATGATGATAAGCCTTAGCCACATCACATAAAAAGAGCTCATTCAAATAAGGAGCATCTCCATTGGCTGATTAGTCAATGTTTGGTCTGTGAACACTCAAGCATTCATCTTCTTCCACTTATTCTCATTAGGGGTTGCAAGTGGATAGAGTCTATCTCAGCAACTATGGGCCTGGGGCAGGTTACATCCTGGACAAAGGCCAGTTAATTAGTTAACTGTTAACTGATACATGCATATCTTTTAAAAGTGGGAGGAAGCTGGACCAGAGAGCACCCCAGGACAACATGATGACTCCACTCAGAAAGACTGAGTCAGCTGGCCTGGGGATCAAACCCACGCACCTCAGCACTGAAGCAATGACAGGGTATTGTATTGTTGTGCTGGCTGCATGTACTTTCACAGAGAAACAGCTAAAAAAATATAGGAAAGGGAAGCTGTGAAATGTGAAGGGTCGGAGGATAAAAGACAAAGTTTTCAGCTACTGCTCAACAGAGTTGTTTTGTCATTACAGTAGCAGAAGTGACAGCAGAAAGGATATCACCAGCAATGCTAGAGGCACCAAGGGTAACTGCAGCAAAGCTAAGGTCAGCAAGAATAACAACAAGGTACTCAGGTAGGAGAAATTAGTCTGGGAAAAAAAAAATTGTAATATATTGCTATATCTTTGTAGTATTGATTCGCCAGGTATTGATACAGGTATTGATACTTCATTTCGTCATGCATAATAATACCTTGCTGATTTACCTGAATAACTTGCTGCTGTCATAACTTGAACTTTGAAAAATAAAAGAGCACAAGTGAAATCCTGTGAAATTCTCTTTAATAAGTAAGACCAGTTCTATCAAGTGCAGGACCATGCACGGAACCCCAGAACAAAACTTGTCAATTACAATGTGTGCTTACTAGGTACTTGATAAATAAATGACTGATGAATGAATCATGGTTGATGGTTGACATAACTTGTGGTTTCTTGTTTAATTAAGACTAAAATTTAACTTGATTTTACATTTAAAGCGAAGAAATTATGGCAATAATCCATACTACTGATACTGCTTAAAGCCAATTACAATGACATTGGTTTTGGAGGCTTTGTTAATCTTTCACAAAATCAGTCTGAGGGATCTTTTTGTTTAACTTTAATAGCATCCGTTTGGCTTTACTAAACTGAATGTTCATAAACCCCTCTTTTGATTACTAACCATCTGCTAACACAAGTACTGAGGCTGCAGCATGGATCAGAATATCGGTGAATGGCCACACTGCTAATAGCTAATCAGATTTACAAAAGCTGACATTTTGTACATTGACTGATAGACCTTTCTTTCTCCAGTGCTTGTTCCATTCTTGCTTTGGTCGTCGATTGGCCTTTTTTGCCTTCATTCATTTTCTTCTTCTTATTGCTATTAGGGGTTGCGGTAGCTGGAGCCTGTCACAGCAACTATGGGCCTTAAGCCGGGTATTCTCTGCACAGTTGTTTTAGTACTGAAAGATTTATAGAAGGCACACTGAACAACATGGAATGCACAAAATAATAAACTACCGCTTCTTCACATAGTGCAATAGTTCAAACGTTGAATCTTGGTTAAGACCAAAGTCAGTTGGAACAAATTGCAGGCTCTAGACGCAGTGTGTTTATGTCATCGCTGCACCTATTACTACAGTGGTGTCTATGTGCGTGGAAAGTAAATTAATCAAAAGAGAAAGGGGGTATGTGGTCACGTTCGAGGCTGGGAAAGGCACTGCTGTTACTATGAGGATGCACAGAGATCATGTGCAGCGAGAGGCTGACGCATTCTGCAACCAGTCCTGCAAACTATCTTACACTGCTTGGTATCTGTCGTAGCTTGTCTTTAGTCATAAGACAGTTCAGTATCTGTGGTCTTTGTCCCTGTCTCATTATAAGATGTACAACCACCGTTTTTGATGTACAACAGATAATTTTTTCCACAATTACAAATCTTTCATCTGAGACGGCCAAGATTGTGCAGTGTATACCCAACATGGCGAGATACACCCTGGACTTTAACTGCTTCACTTTACCACCTCGAATCACTTAAAAGGGACCCCCAAACTTAAGCATTATGTTGTTAAGAGCCCACCTACCATCTCTAACACGACCTCTTTTCCTACAGTCTGTACCATGGCACAACTACAAGTGCGGACACTGTACACACTGCAATGCCTTTTAACATTAATGGAGAAATCACTTGCAATACAAACAATGTGATCTATATGTTAAAATGCCCATGTGGCTTGGTGTATGTTAGAAAAACCACTAGATCATTAAAAACAAGAATTTCTGAACACTGATCCAACATTCGTAATCATGACACCAGAAACCCATTTCACACAAAACCGCACAATATACAATACAATACAAATACAGTATGTGGGCATTGAACAAGTGAGGCAACCTGACAGAGGTGGCAATATCAACAATATTTTACTAAAGGGAAGCGTTCGGGATTTATTTAGGGGCTTAATGAAGACTTTGACATTGGACCATTTTTGTGACTTTTTTGTGACTCTTTATTATTGTTGTAATGCATTTCCTGTGACTCCTCTGTACATGTGTATACTGTATTTTGCACTGTCTCCAATATTAGACTGATGTTACTGTCACTGCTCCAGTCTGTAGTTGTGTTTATTTCTTATACTACTCTGTGGCTGTAGTGTTGGTGCCAATATTCCTCTCATATAAAACCAGGTGTGTGCATCTGCATCATGTCTGATGAAGGACATGTGCCCGAACCGTCACGTGTGTGTGTGTGAAGAATAAAAAAAAAATGTCTGGAAGCTTAATTTGTTGTACAGAACCCACTTTTGAATTTTTATGGTCTTTTTGTTCCATCACACAAGCTAATTTGTTTTGGATGTGCGTGTCGTTTTTCTATTTCACACCCTGGACAATAGCCAGTTAAAAAAAGCACACACTGACACACAACCATTCATTCACTAGGGGTAATTTGGAGTCACCAATTCACCTTTGGATGGTGGGTGAGAATGGAGTATAAATCAATGACGATATTGCTAATGGCTAGTCAGATTTACAAATGCTGACATTTTATACATTGACCGATAGCAGCAAAACATCAATATTCACTCCATTAATTGCTGATCATTTCTGAATGGCAACATTACATTAATTGGTGAACAGTGGTATAGGTCTGTTCACTGCCCCACAATTTTTTACCTACAAACTGAGTATATTCGGTCTGTAGCTCTGAGCAATTGGCTTTGGAGTGTCCTCCCCATGTGAAGGTGACATTGTCTCCATCTCTCCTAGGTACAGTTCACCACAGGGACATGCAGCTAAGGGAGCAGCTGTCTGCCTCATTAGTCCGCCTCACTCCAGGAAGCACGGGACCAGGGACTGGCCAAAGGTCCGTGGACTTTCCTTGACCTCCATTGTCCTCTTGGCTGGAGGAGAAAGCGAGGTTGGCTATAAATAGTGTGGCCAAGCAGAATTCCAACTGTGCGCATTTGCTCATTACAGCCAATCACATCAGCAAGTGCATTTCATCATTACAATAATCTGGAGCAGTTGGCCCGGTGACAGCATAGCGGTGCAAAATGAGCAGCACATGTAAGAGGAAATAGATCACTGATGATGCCATGAGGAGGTCATCTTGTCAGTTTTAGACTAATTTAACATTTTTTTCCTAATGAACTGTACCTTGCCATTACAGTCTACTGGTGCTGGTTCACACTTTCTACTAGTTTGTTTATACTGACACAACTTTGATGGCACCAGAGCACAAACATCATTAAATGTATCTTAAGGCTTAACACTATGGTTATGAGCTTAGCCTGCAGAGGTATACATCATGTCTTTCTGCTGGGGTAGTGAGAAAACAATTTTACTTAAAGACATGCAGTTAATATGTGCTGATACACATTACTTTAAACATTGTGGCAGTTTTTGTTTCATGTGGATAGGCCTAGTAATTGTGAAGATATTAACTGTTAAAGTTGATAACTAGAATTTAAAATGGCTTCAGCATAGAGCCCTGTGGAACACCAAATAAAATGACATGTTAAGATACTGTATGGTATAGCAGTAGAACAATGTCTTTTGGCTTTCTTCCTTTTTCTTAAATAAACACAGAGGGACAGAAAATGAGGACAAGACAGGGAGCAAATTCGTCCCATCTGGAAATTTAACTTATGACACTCCGATACATGGTGCGCGCTCTACCAGTTGAGCCACAGAGACAGCTGAGACATCTTCTCTTTTTGTTTCTGTTAGAATGCCTTTACCGCTTTTTAATTTGTAATTCATCTGGAGCTAGTAGTTATTCATCTTTAACTTTATTGAGCAACCAGCCCCACTTCGTAAAAATACATTTAAAATCAAATTTTCTTCTTCTACTTTTAGCTAAGCTTAAAATAGAATATTAATGCTGACTATTACTACAATCATCCTTTCATTCTATAGTACAGTTTGACCTTTACAATTAAGTAACATCACAACAAACAAATAAATATACTGCATGGATTGGCATTTTCAGAAAGTAATTTGTAAATCTTTTCATCCAATTCTGCTTATTCCTGTTAGGAGTGGACAGAATTTGGAGCCTACCACAGCATCTTTAGGCCTTAGGTGGGGTACACTTCATGGCCAGTTGGTCACAGGGCTGACACTTAACCAAAACAGACCAAAAAATATGCCCCAATTATTTTCTATGAGAGCCCTCACCCCATGTTCAGGACACTGCACTGCGGCTGAAAACACATGCTCCCTCATACTTCTGTGGTAAATACAGACAGTTCTCTGCTATGTGTCACACAGAGACACAGCTGCAAACACAGAGGGAGAGGGACAAGCTGTGGAGAGGACAGAGACAGCAGATCCTGACTGCTGCTCCACATTATGAACGGGCACACTCCTTTCTGTTGCTAACTTGCTAATAACTTGTTAATAGAGCAGCACAGTCTCTCCTCACAGAGCCTGAGGTGTCCGACTATGATCCAATAAACCATCTCCCGGACCAGCCCCCAAACTGTTACGTGCCCAGGTTGGTCTAGGGGTTGTTTGGGCACGGACAATATAGTAAAGGGGACAGAAAAAGTAGAAAATGGTGAATATGCACAAAAAGATAGGGTTTATTATACAAAAAAGATAAATGTAAAGAATAAAAACATCTTAAAATGTAAAAACTACTCAACAAAAAGTAATTTAACTAAACAACTGATAAATAACAAAACTGAAGTTCATCCAGACGTGGTGCTAGGACCCAGTCACCACAGAGTTGTGGCAGCATCTGCCTTTTATCTACAGCTGATGGGCAATTACAGTTAGCTGTACCAATCAGCTGGTAGTCACATGCACAGAAAGAGGGTGGAGCAAAACACAACAAAGAACTGACAGCACAAGGACCATAACACACCTATTTTAAAGTGAAACTCTGCTCATTTCTTCCCTGTTTTGCTTCATACTTACAAGAGTCACTTTCAGCCCATAGACAACATGGGGAGATGCCGGACTCTTCATTTACCCCACAACAACTCATTTAACCACCACGCAGACTCTGAAACAGTTTATTTAATGTAAAAAAAAAAAAGCGATTGAGTTCTGCTTTAAACTCCACATTGTTAAAGCCTTTTTCAAGTGCAAAGAAGCACCACATTCGGTGTGAGTTGAAGCATGCCATTTCCTTGGCACTCTAGTGATACATACACTCATTCACTGGGCGCAGTTTAGAGTCACATTTTCACCTAACACATGCATGTCTTTGGATGATGTGAGGAGGCCAGTGTACCTGGAAAGAACCCTGTCGAGCTTCACAAAATCATAAAACGGCACTCTCTACCAGTTTTGTAGCAGAGTCTTTCTGTACAAACATAATCCTTAGCACCAACTTCAGAGTGTATTTCATTTTTGTGCTGGTGATTTAAGGGCAGCCGGATTTACTCCTCCAGCACAGTGCCAAACAGCATTCTGGAAAGTCACTGAACCACAAAGCGCTCAGGGAAACTACAGTGTGGGCTGCGACCTCCGCTCTGACCTCTCTTTTAAAGAAACATATGTTCAGGTATGTGCCCAACGCAGCAGCCAAAGGTTCCATTTCACTGGCTGAAAGTGACCTAAAGTAGCACTACAAATGGGAAAAATACAAACAGGACAAGCTTTTTATGACAAGTGTAAAATACTCTGGGCAGGGAAAGGAAAATAACAAGTGGATAAACATAAAATGAGTGTCTTCATAATGGTAAATGTCCATTTTAAAATAAGAATTGTAATGTGCTTAAGCTAGACAATATTTTTTTAGTATATACAGTATATAAAGTAATGTTTAGTTTGAATAAAGAGCAATTATTTGAGTCAGGGAAGGGCACAAGCCAGTGTTATTTTTCTGCCAGTCTGAAGCCCAAAAAAATGAATAGGGTTGCATTATAGGAAGGGCATCTGGGATAAAACCAATGCATAATCAACATGCAAATCACAGCACGTAAGTGGCAAAGAATATGCAGTGATGACACTGCAGAGGAGAAGTCAAAATGAAAGAAGAAGATATATAAACAGCAATTTTGTTCATATGACATGAACAATGACATAAATGTATTGTAATAACACCAATGGGGGGAGTAGTAATCTACACAGACACTTTTCTGCCTCTGTCAGACTGAATAGTTTATTTGTGCTGACTGTTGTCTCAAAAGCAGGAACAGTGAGCAAAAAATGGAACTATGGTACATCATGTTGACAATATACTGTATGCCTGATTGCTGGGTTAGATTGACTGAATAGGAATTCCCTTGTCATTAGATAACATGAGCTTGCCTAACTTCTCATTTTGCGTTGCTCTATTTATTTGCTTCTATTTACTTGCTTTGCCCTTCAAGTAGGGCATAATTCCATTTAAACAGTAGTAATAATAATGTAAACAATGGATGAGATTTATATTGCACTTTCCATGCCAAGTGCTTTACATTACTCCATTGTTCAATCATTCCTCACTCATACTCTGTAAGCTACTTCAGTAGCTACAGCTGCCTTGGTGCAGACTGACGGAAACGTGGTCATTCTGCACCAACTGCATATCTGACCATCACCAAAAACACAATCACAAGGACACATGCATACAGGCAAGGTGGATAATGTGTCTTGCCCAAAGACACAATGGCAGTATGCAATGCTAGTAGCAGGAATCAAATAGCTCATCTTAATGGTTAGTGAGCAAACGTCGCTACCTACTGAGCTACTGCCACCCCCACATAGTGTCACAGTGATTCAAGACATACACCAACAGTGACTATAGTGACTAAACATGATTACATATAGGCCCATTATAAAGTGTATATTCAAACAAAGCTAATATGGCTTATTAATCTTAGCACGTACTAAAAATATACATTTTAATACACTTTGCTAATGTTCTCTATCCACTCACAGCAAACGCACATACAGCTAGTTTCTATTGTTTTTCTTGCCATATTTTTAAGCAATCTGCTTGAAACAAGTTGTTACAATATTATCACATGCTTCCAGCTAGCTTTATGCACACATTCTAATGTAAACAACAAAACCAGCCTCTGGCTCAAAGTAGTTAGAAAAGACCTTAACCCTGCGGGACCCCAAATGGGAAAAAAACAGTAGAAAGAGTGAATTTTGTGCTAGCAAATTTGTGGAAAATTTATCTGCTTTACATATTTTGAAAATAAGTTAAATAAATCCTCTGGTAAGCGAAATGTAAAAGGTGGAAATGCAGTTCAATCCAAGTTCATGTTCTAAATACTCTTCAAAGCCATCAAATGAGAGGGGACAAATAATTCAGAAAAGCATTTGTCTGTGAAGGCCGTCTGCTGCCGAGGTTCCAAGGCAACTCACTTATGAACGCTGATAGAATAAAGACAGAACCAGCTCTTGGGAGAATGGCTGGCTCCCCGCACACAGAGCACATAGATACAGGCCCTTTTCAATAGCATTCATACTCTCCTCGCCACTCAGACGTATTATGGCGAATGCGAGGTGGGTGCTTCTGCTCAAGTCAGGGCCAGCTGCAGGTTGTCAGGCCACGCATATTTACCGTCGACAGCCTGACAGCCCATAGGTGAGGTGAGGATAGAGTAACCAGGATATCATGATGAGAGTGGCGTTGGCGCCATTCGGAAACATGAATACCATTAGTGTCTGCCCGGCATCTCCACTTTAATGCATGAATATTATCAAGTGCTATAGTGGAGCAAAAATCCAATATGTGATAAGTCACTTAGACATTTCCTGGTGCCGCTTTTTGTCCATTTTGCCTTCCATAAAAAGGGTAAAGAAATGAAAATGAGTCATTAATATAGGATTTTTACAACAAAATACAGATGAAAGCTTATTGTTCTTTTAGCTAGCTGATGTCCCAATATTGTAACCACTTATTGTGCAGTCAGGGACTGGGTAGAGAACATTAGCAACAGCTTATATTGTAAATACCATTAGCTTCTGCCAGGGCTCTCCACCTAAATGCATGAATATTATCAAGTGCTATAGTGGAGTCACTGAGATGTTTCCTGGTGCTCCATTTTGCTTTGAACAAAGAGGGTACTTTAAAATAAAACAATGAAAATAATGAGTCATGGATGTAAGACTTTTACATAATAATACAATATTAGTCTTTGGTTCTATTAGTTTGTTGTATAAATTAGAGTGTGGGCATAAAGCTATGTGGAAGCACATCACAATATTCTAACCATCCATTCTATTGGTTAGAAAGCAAGTGGAAACCACTGTTTTTGTTTAAAGGCATAGGACTGATAACTACCTGCTTTCACTAAAGCTGAAAAACCTAAATAGTGTAAAGGTAGAATAGGCGCTTTTCCACTCGGGGGAACGGTACAGGACGTGTCAATATGGGACTCCTTAGAACAGATATCCCCAAAATCTGCTTGTGTTTCCATTACACTGGGTTCAGGAGAACTACATCATTAAAACATAAAGACAAGAGTAAATCCTGGTGTGTGTCTGTGTGAGAATGTTGTGTGTCTGTGTGAGGCTTGTGTGTGTCTGTGTGAGGCTGGTGTGTATCTGTGTGAGGCTGGTGTGTATCTGTTTGAGGCTGGTGTGTGTCTGTGTGAGGCTGGTGTGTGTCTGTGAGACTGGTGTGTGTCTGTTTGAGGCTGGTGTATGTCTGCGAGACTGGTGTGTGTCTGTGTGAGGCTGGTGTATGTCTGCATGAGGCTGGTGTGTGTGTGTTTGAGGCTGGAGCTAAAACTGTATTAGCTTCAGTAAACAGGAGACTACTTTAGGTTTACCTCCAGGTTTCTGTCACTGTATGTCTGTGAGACTGGTGTGTGTCTGTGAGACCGGTGTGTGAGGCTGGTGTGTGTCTGTGAGACCGGTGTGTGAGGCTGGTGTGTGTCTGTTTGAGGCTGGTGTATGTCTGTGAGACTGGTGTGTGTCTGTGTGAGGACTGGTGTGTGTCTGAGGCTGGTGTATATCTGTGAGACTGGTGTGTGTCTGTGTGAGGCTGGTGTATGTCTGTGAGACTGGTGTGTGTCTGTGTGAGGCTGGTGTGTGTCTGAGGCTAGTGTATGTCTGTTTGAGGCTGGTGTATGTCTGTGAGACTGGTGTGTATCTGTGTGAGGCTGGTGTGTGTCTGCATGAGGCTGGTGTATGTCTGTTTGAGGCTGGTGTACGTCTGTGTGAGGCTGGTGTGTGTCTGAGTGAGGCTGGTGTGTGTCTGTGTGAGGCTGGTGTGTGAGACTGGTGTGTGTCTGTGTGAGGCTGGTGTGTGAGACTGGTGTGTCTCTGTGTGAGGCTGGTGTGTGTGTCTGTGTAAGGCTGGTGTATGTCTGTGAGACTGGTGTGTGTCTGTGTGAGGCTGGTGTGTGTGTCTGTGTAAGGCTGGTGTATGTCTGTGAGACTGGTGTGTGTCTGTGTGAGGCTGGTGTGTGTCTGTGAGGCTGGTGTGTGAGACTGGTGTGTGTCTGTGTGAGGCTGGTGTGTGAGACTGGTGTGTCTCTGTGTGAGACTGGTGTGTGTGTCTGTGTAAGGCTGGTGTGTGTCTGTGTGAGGCTGGTGTGTGTCTGTGTGAGGCTGGTGTGTGAGACTGGTGTGTGTCTGTGTGAGGCTGGTGTGTGTGTCTGTGTGAGGCTGGTGTGTGTCTGTGAGGCTGGTGTGTGAGATTGGTGTGTGTCTGTGTGAGGCTGGTGTGTGAGACTGGTGTGTGTCTGTTTGAGGCTGGTGTATGTCTGTGAGACTGGTGTGTGTCTGTGTGAGGCTGGTGTGTGTCTGAGGCTGGTGTATATCTGTGAGACTGGTGTGTGTCTGTGTGAGGCTGGTGTATGTCTGTGAGACTGGTGTGTGTCTGTGTGAGGCTGGTGTGTGTCTGAGGCTAGTGTATGTCTGTTTGAGGCTGGTGTATGTCTGTGAGACTGGTGTGTATCTGTGTGAGGCTGGTGTGTGTCTGCATGAGGCTGGTGTATGTCTGTTTGAGGCTGGTGTACGTCTGTGTGAGGCTGGTGTGTGTCTGAGTGAGGCTGGTGTGTGTCTGTGTGAGGCTGGTGTGTGAGACTGGTGTGTGTCTGTGTGAGGCTGGTGTGTGAGACTGGTGTGTCTCTGTGTGAGGCTGGTGTGTGTGTCTGTGTAAGGCTGGTGTATGTCTGTGAGACTGGTGTGTGTCTGTGTGAGGCTGGTGTGTGTGTCTGTGTAAGGCTGGTGTATGTCTGTGAGACTGGTGTGTGTCTGTGTGAGGCTGGTGTGTGTCTGTGAGGCTGGTGTGTGAGACTGGTGTGTGTCTGTGTGAGGCTGGTGTGTGAGACTGGTGTGTCTCTGTGTGAGACTGGTGTGTGTGTCTGTGTAAGGCTGGTGTGTGTCTGTGTGAGGCTGGTGTGTGTCTGTGTGAGGCTGGTGTGTGAGACTGGTGTGTGTCTGTGTGAGGCTGGTGTGTGTGTCTGTGTGAGGCTGGTGTGTGTCTGTGAGGCTGGTGTGTGAGACTGGTGTGTGTCTGTGTGAGGCTGGTGTGTGAGACTGGTGTGTGTCTGTGTGAGGCTGGTGTATGTCTGTGAGACTGGTGTGTGTCTGTGTGAGGCTGGTGTGTGAGACTGGTGTGTGTCTGTGTGAGGCTGGTGTGTGAGACTGGTGTGTGTCTGTGTGAGGCTGGTGTGTGTGTCTGTGTAAGGCTGGTGTATGTCTGTGAGACTGGTGTGTGTCTGTGTGAGGCTGGAGCTAAAGCTGTATTAGCTTCAGTAAACAGGAGACTACTTTAGGTTTACCTCCAGGTTTCTGTGCATTCAATTCACCTTTTTGCACCACTTTAATACATTTTAACCACACGCCACATAACGACAGTGTTTAATCCAATCTGAGTTAAAAATGAAATGTTCTGACTCTCAAAGTGAGAGCCATATTTTGCTGAACCAGAAATAGCTGTTGCTATCTTTATTTTTAGAAAAAAGTTACCACAACTTTTAGCTTGTCCTCTCTCTCTACAGCTGTTTATCACCAGGACAAGTATGCATTTCATTAAAAATAACATTTTCCCTTTATTTCTGTTCTTTGGCTTGTTGTTTTTACCAGAGTGAGGATTCCCTCTCGTCCAGTCAGCTCACAGCAATGCCCACCTCTAACCCTCTAACGACAGCTTACCCCATGGAGAAGTGGTGCCAAAAGTAGAATGGCTTGTAACAACTTTTGGGAACACCTTGGAATGCTTTGGGAAGTGGAAACACCCCTATACTGCCCCATTGCCCCCATTGTTCTAGTGGAAAAGTGCCTTATCTGACATTTTTACCACCACAGAATATTACATTACCTAATAAAAGTTTAGAGTTGACCATACAATTTTAGGTTTGGGTTTAGTGTTCAACTGATGCAGTAGGTCCAGCAATGACCTTTTCCCTTTTTCATTGATTTTGGCAACATTTTATTGTTCTTACCTGCTGTTGCCAGTACTTTCTTCGTATTATCAGTAGTCAGTGGTAATGTCAAGCTTGCTGGAATGCACATGACCAAAGTTGAGATACTAGCTATTATACAAATATATGACAAGTAAATAATTATTCATAGTAATTAGAAAACCATGTAAAGTAAGACTGTGTTAACTCATTATCATGGTCTCTGCCTATGGAGTATGTGCTGCATGTCTTAGTGTTATTTTGCAGCATGCAGGTGTGTGAGTTGTTGGTGGTCCTACACCTGTGTGGAGCAACAGGGCCCAGTGCTTTTGCCTCTTTGAGGACATAATTTCAGATTCTGTCAATATTCCACCAGTCACATCAGCAGCTCCGTATCCAGTTGTAATAAATGCATCTCCTTTTTTCACATTTTAAATTATTTTTTCAATAAAATTCATACTTTTGTGCATCTGATATTTCATTTAGCTGGGCCATGTCTCCCATTTAGATTCCTTTTGACCAGCCAGAACAATAGTTCACTGCCTATTAGCTTTCAAGGCAGTCATGAATGCATTTTCCACCTCTATAGTATCTATTATTTTATATCACTGGGTTCTCAAGTATCAAGGCCATAAAATGTTTTTTTTTAGCTCAGCTATTAGCAACATGATGGTAACAGATAGATAAAAGAGCTGAATTCTATGTATAGACGGCAATTTAAGCGCTGAAACGATCAGAATGAGTCTGGCGAGGAGTGTATGGGCTTTAGAAATGAGCAGGAGTCCTTCCTGGTTTCACGTATGTCACAAAACACAAGCTTTTTCAGCTCTTCACAAGCAAACAGGATTACGCAAATGTGTGAATGAAACAAAATAGTACTCCAGGTATGTTTTTGAGGTAGAAAAAACATAACATGTAAAAAGCTCAAAAAATGAACTTTTATATTGAAAGTTAACTGTTTTGCATCACTGTGATCATTGGTTCTCAAATGGTGGGTCATACAGAAGCTAAAGCCAGCACAGTAGATTAGTGATTAGCACTCTCACCTCACCGCAAGAAGGTCCCAGGTTTGATTCCCGGATCGTGTGAGGCCTTTCTGTGTGGAGTTTGCATGTTCTCCCTGTGCCTGGTTTCCTCCATCAACCTCAAAACATGCACAATAGGCTAAAACCTCCAACTAAGTACTCCTGACCAAGCTCAAGATCTGGAGAACAGTCCCCGGGCGCTGCACCACGGCAGCCCACTGCTCCTGACAGGTTGCCCCAGCGGCATTGAAGCATTAGTTATTTGCAGAGAAAGAATTTCCCTACGGGGATCAACAAAGTATACCTTACCATACCAGTTTCAACGTTTGGCTTGTTCAAAGCCTAAATGCTGTTCTAAAAACAGATTGAAACATATAAAAAATTGGGTGTCATAAAGCTTTGACATTATATAAATTGGGCCACCTTAAAATGATCAAGGCTAAAATTGGGTTCCAGTTAAGAACCACTACAGAGAATACCTTAAACCTTGACTACAGCAACATTTCCATTTTTGTTATATCCCATGGCCCATTGTTATGAGATATCTCTTCTCCACTATTCACAGCTTTCCCATAAAAAATACACACATAACCAGTCTCTCACACACACACACGTCCACATTCACTGCACATATTGTCCATAAGACTCTTGATTACGAGGCATTTTTCCACTGGCACAAGTCTCCGCGACTCATTAGCTCTCAGCTCACCACTAACAGCTCTATTTACACACACACACACACACACACACACACACATGAGAACTAGAGTAAAGGCAAGGTAGTGGTGAGATAAACAGCTTCAAATTCACTTTAGATGAAAATTAATCTTGTATCACAGTGTAATCAATGAAGGCTGGCGTGCTGTGTGGTGATCTGTATTTTGTTTTCTTTTCATGGTGCCGGCAGTTTACCGTTCGCTCGGCCCTTGCGCTGTGCCTGACTGCTTCGGAGTCATTCATCAAGGCGCTCTGTTCCATTATTTGGGGCAGTCAGCTGAAACTGAGAAAGGCTTTTTTTTGGGTGGTGAGGCTCATTCTTTCTGCGCTAACCCTCCGCTCCACTCGACAGAGATGTTCCTGCAGCTCTCACCTCGCGTCCTGGATCAGCAGCCATTACAAGAAACAGCACAGTGACATATGATACATTTTCATACCTAGTCAGACACAAGATAATTGTAATACTGCAAAAAAGAAAAAAAAAAATAGGTGTAATGTGTTTTCATTAAATAGGACACGATTTCAAATTAGTGGATAATGTAATTTGTATTATTTGGGTTATAAATACAGAGTGTGTCCAGAAAGTAATGAGAAGTAATGAGATATTCTTTGCAAATGAACATTGTCTCCTTCAGAGTATGCACCTTGTGAGTGTACACAACACTCCCAGCAATTTATCCTTTCTTCATAGCATGGAAGACTGAACGACTTCAAGTGATATGGCATTCAGACATTAACTTTATACCCTGAAACTATAGGGGTGAGCAGATGGATCCAAATATCAATAGCATTGATACCAACATTAGTATCTCATTGATTCTAGCGTGATGAGATCGATTCTGCTGCTCACCCTCCCCTCCCTGAAAAAACTCTGTAAACTGTGAAAGAATTAATTTTAGTTTTTTCTTTTGCAGATTTTATGGTGATAAAAAATATTTTTTTATTTGCCTAACTGCTTAAAATCTGTTCTGGGTTTTCCTCTATGAAGCTTGCCCTATATTTAGGAGTAAATCACTATAGTAAATCCTCAAGTCCAAGTGACTACTATATGATCGCCTTTGCTTCCGTTTTCCCCTCTGTATATCTGTACAAAGTTTTTTCTGCCATTTGGCCACTCTACTATGGTGAAAATCGAGAAATAAAGCTATCCTGTTGTTTGAACAATGATGTGGCGCTTTCTCTTGAGATTTCAGACTTCTGTGACAGTGGGTCAACACTCAGACTTCCAAGTGTCATTTTCAGCCCAGAACCAGCGGAACCAGCCCAGAACCAGTTACTGAGTTCTGCTTGAACATGCACTTAACAATGGAAAGCAACAATAAACTAATTTAGTGATCACAAAATTGTATTTATATTTCACATATGATGAAACATTGCTGGTCCTTACTCAACTTTTAAGTTGCTTATACTGTATACACAGGATCACACATGAAACTTTATATATGACATTAAAGTGAGATGTGTAGAGATAGTTGGTCTATAAATGTAATCTCAAAATAAATAAAATACATTTTATAATGATACTTAGTCTACAGTGGCCGGTGCACTGGAGATGCAGCAGGAACTGACTACTATTTTCCTAGGCCTGTCTGATTTTTAACAAGAAGGCAAAAATAGTCTGTTTTTTTCACAGCTCTCAGTAGTTCAAAGTGTACTGCACTTTAACTGTCTACAGTGTCACAGGAACTTCAGGTTCAGCACAAACAGTGCTAACACACAGTGTTGGCTATGTGGTATCTTTTGATTTCCTAGAATCTATCCTGGTATGTGTACACCAATTTTTACAAATAAATACTGCCAAACAATGGGGTAATACAAGCATGACCATAAAATAAGTAGCTAACTAATGATAGATCAGGGCTTACTGCACTGACTTTCTGTCGTTTACATGTGGAGACTTTGTGACGTCATCTTCTAAAGCTCTTTATACTGTACAGTGGACTTTAATAAATAAAAAGTGTGCATGCACACAATAAAAAACAGTGTTTACCAACATCTAACAACAGCCATCATCATGGCTGTTGTTAGAGTCTTCGTCCTCTAGTCCTTCATCCCTGTCAGCCTTAATTTTCTCCACTACACCTCCCCCTGCTGAATACACCAAGAATACAATTGTTAAATGTACAGTCAAAATTTGGATGCAAATTAAACCACATTTTAATTGGACATCAATGTCCTTAAGAGCTCCCATTCAATCAAATCATATTTTTAAACCATCTCTACTGGATAAAACTTTTGCTGAGTGGGATGAAAGAGGCATTAAGACCCTCGCTGACCTTTATGACAATGGTACATTTATCTCATTTTCCAACCTTTGTGCTAAATTTGATATACCAGCTAGTCATTTCTTCCATTACTTACAAATACGTGATTTTATGTCCAAATTGTCTCCTCAGTTTCCCACTGCACCACCGAATAATCCATCTGATTCCATTTTAGAACACCCACAATCATTTAAAGGTGTAATTTCAACCTTATACAATAAATTCTTACAAAATCATAAAGCAATTTTTTTACTGCTGAAAGGTGAATGGGAAACTGAGTTAAGCATGGCTATGTCTGACAGTGTCTGGCTCTCCATTTTAAACAGAGTTCATACGACTTCAGTCTGTGCCAGACAATCATTCATGCAGTGTAAAATTTTACATCGTTGTTTTTGGACTAATCAAAAATTAGCAAAAAATTTTCCTGATGTTAACTCAAATTGCAACAGGTGTGGTGCTGTTCCTACCAACCATGTTCATATGTTTTGGTCTTGCTCTAAAGTTAATCAATTTTGGGATTATATTTTTACTTTAATTAGTACTGCTCTAGGTAAACCAGTCCAACCCTGTCCCCTATTGGCTATTTTTGGAGTTCCCTCTTCTGATTTGGTGTTATCCAAAAGTGAATTAGATTCTATTGCTTTTGCCACTCTCTTGGCCCGTCGTATTATTCTTTTTAGGTGGAAAGATCCCCTGCCACCCACCTTTGTGCAATGGGTGCATGATCTACTTTCCTTTTTAAAACTGGAGAAGATAAAGTTCTCTTTGCGAGGACAAACCAACGCATTTTATAAACAATGGAATCCTTTTTTGTCTGCTGTAAAGGAAAGCGTCCTGTTGTCTCCAGTTTCCCCTTAGAAGTGATATTTCTAATTTTATTTGTTTGAAAGAATATTATTGTTTATGCCCTTAAGATTTTCAACAATACTTTTTGTATTTTTTTTTAGTGTGTTTTTTTTTTTGTTCTCTTCCTACCATTTTTGTTGTGTATTATCTGTAGTTTGTTTATTTTTGTGTCTCCTGTGTTTATTGTAATAAAAAAACAAAAAACAAAACAAAAAACAGTGTTTACAATGGTGTTAAAAGGTTCAGCCCTATGTATCTGTCCTCCGAAGAACATACATACCGGGGTTAGAGTTAGGGGTAGTGGTAAGGAATCACCGGGCCTTTGCCGAATACGCAGTTGCCTCTATTCTCAGATACTGTTCCTATGTTGCCCAGTTTCTATGGACTTTGGAACATAGGTACTGAAGAACTGCGCTATCCAGAATGTGCAGGTTGTTCCTGACTTGTACAACAGTGGTCCACCGGGGAAAACTTTGTTCAGGTTGCCTTCAATATTTTTTTAAGCATTCATAACTTTACTTATTACCACATATACAGTATTTGCATGCTATAGCTTATACATTACTTCCTGGCTTACATTTTTATGTTGGGCATATGTAAGGCAATAGGTGTAATAATGACCTGCTAACCCTTATCTCTAAACAGTGGTTTTGTTCTTCAAAGTAAATTTTTCAAATGATGTCAGTCCACTTCTTGGCTGTTAGAGTTAGCTCTTAAGGTTAATAGATAAGCTAAAGTTCCAATGTTTTGATTAATTTAGCCCAATCTGACTTCAAATCTCTGTTTGTGGAGTTTATTTTAGTTGTGCTAAAACTGTCTAGAGCTAATCTTTATTACAATATATTGCCTTTTAGAATCCAGTTCATTTTTTCATATCTTTGACCATTTTTTTTTTTTTTTTGAAGATGCTTTTCTCTCATGTTGTATCACATCAGAACACGAGCGCCACACTTTCCATGCGATAAGCAGCGCATTGGCATTCATGAGCCTCTCCTCTCGCAGCCCTTTTCTTTAGCGTCATGAAGATCCCTATCTGA
Organism: Bostrychus sinensis; assembly: GCA_020698575.1. Classification (NCBI taxonomy): domain Eukaryota; kingdom Metazoa; phylum Chordata; class Actinopteri; order Gobiiformes; family Eleotridae; genus Bostrychus; species Bostrychus sinensis. The sequence continues at coordinate 33,472,047 of CM036245.1, read as the reverse complement.
CTCATATTCACATTTCACAGATACCCACCCGGACAGCACGACTTGCAAAATCAATAAGCTAAGTATCATATTCGGGCCTTCTAATATCGTTGGAGGCAGATCTGATCGAGAGGAGCTCCGAGCTGCATTCACAGATACCAGCGCGAGGAGAGAAGGAATGTGAAATATAGTTTATGGGTAATGCACACTCAAGCGTCATGGCCGACATCTGTATTCATACGTTTCTGCCTCCTCCACCTGCTTGACTCATTCTCCACTGAAACGTATGCACACAAACAGCACACATCTGGGAGACAGCATCTGTTCTGGTGGCTTCACTTGACAATCATCAAATGTTTCTACTTATGAATATGATAGCACCAAAACCCATTAACATGCACAGATCATTTCGGTATTAAACATTTTGTGAAGTAGTTAACTGTATTGCGTGAGTAAATAAAGGCAGAGGTGGAAGAAGTACTCCAAACAGGGCCGGCGTGGCTAATCGGGAGAATAGGGAGATTTCCCGGTGGGAGTGGGAGTTTGTGCTACTTTTGTGATGTGAGGGCCGTCCTGTTCCCCTGTAAACACTGAGCAGTGACTGCTGTTCAGGCTCTGTCAGGGACACTCAGCTGTTTCTGACTGGATGCTCTCCACAGATGCTTCCTTACTCGCCCTTTCATTGGTTACTTTTATGGAGCTCCCATCTGATTGGCTGTCTGTCAAAAGTAGGCGGGAGTAAAAAGTCAATCAAGTCAAGGGATTTGGACGGACTGTAAACTGAACGCAACATGACAGATACAAAAATACGAAACAATATTACTTTAAAGCAGGCGCTGGACACAAACGTGAGTATAAAGCATCACTTGTACAATAGGCAGGTTAAGTACTTTCTCACTTTTCTGCTAAAAGCTTTTGTTGAACAATTTGATTAGGACCTGATACAATGACAGGTTATATTCTATATTGTCTTCACACTAAAGTCATCTAACACTATTTAAAACACACCAAGATACATAAAATTACATCTCTTTTTTCAAAAATGTTCCCCCTATTTCTATTATATTATATATTATATTGTATATTATGTATGTATGTTTTTTGTTATTCATACTCTCAGAACAGTAATCTAAAAACTTGTTTTTATAGATTTATGCATAAGAAAAATGACATTGAAGTTGAATGAGGGCTGGTCTACAAAAAAATTCCCGTGCTGAAAATGAGTCCCACTCTGGCCCTGACTCCAAATCTATTAAAAATAAATAAATAATAATACTCTGGTAAGTAACCAACAATGTTATTACTTGAGTGAATGTTAAAAAAGTATAGTATAAGCATAGTATGAGTACAAAGCACTTTTGAAAGATCTATAGGACTACTGCTGCTGGAGCTAATACTGCTATACGACTAATGCTATTACTACTATTACTGCTGCTGCTACTACATACCCAAACTCAAACATCTGGTTGTGAGATTTATTATACTTATTTAGAAATCTTCAAAATTAACATTAAGTAAAAAAGAAAAAAATAAATCCTCAAAGATATAGTATATTTTCAAGAAACGTATGACTTATTACATTCAATAAGAAGGTTATGGTTTTGTTGGCACTGCTTGTGTCTGCAACATAACTTAAAAGGTTATGACTATATGTGACCATTGATGACACTTTCAGGAAAAGTCAATAATGGACCAAGAAACAAGAGATTAATTTTTGATAAATACAAATCACTGTCTTTATATTATTTATTTATTTATTTTTTTATCCCTTGATGAAATTCAGTAATGGACCAAGAATATACAAATTACTGTCTGGATTTTATATTAATTAATGAATATTATCATTATTATATATCATTGCAGGACAGTGTCAATTTTGTCTGTTAGATAGCAACATAACTCTTACTTACAGGTATATTTGAAACTCTAGGATTACTCATTAATGACTACGTATGCAAATGTATGTTCATGTTGTCACCAGCCACACCCAAGAAAAGTTCGTCATTTGCCATTACAGTTTTCCTATGGTCTTATTTAACTTGTGCAAATATTTAACATTCATAGTAAAGGAACAGTTTCTTATTTTGTAGTTGTGTTTTCATTAGATACTCTCACAAGTAGCATATGACTATTTACACTCTACACTCGTGCACTCACAATGAAACAAAAATACCTCGTCGTTTGTGTTTTTGTGGAGATGAGAATTCTGGTCTTGTGTAAACTAATCCACAACAGAATAATTCTTTTTTTTTTTTTTAACACTATCTCACTATGCACAGTCATTTTTCTGCACAGATAGTTAAAGTGGCTATGTTATGCTTTTATTCATATTTTAAAACCAATCTTGGTCACTTCTAACAGCATTGTCTGTTTTATTTACATTAGGTGATTAAAACAGAACGATAAATACTTTACTACTGCCATAAAGAAACAGGTGAAGAGACCAGCAGATGTCAGCAGAGGGCAGTTCTGTTGCACTCTTTTGAACAGAAACAGTGAAAAAAAAAAGCTTTTTACTTCCTTAAACCTTTAGTATGATGCCAGTTATTCCTGGATTTGGATCAAAATTCAGTATGCCCACGCTTAGTTCCTTTCGTGCATGCGCTAAAGTTGCTATGATAACACTACTTGAACAAACAATATTTACAATTCGCTCAGTCTATTTTACACTTACAATACTTCAGCTTATTACTGTTAAATATGCTTAATGTCTGTGAAACCTGAGCAAACAGAGCAGTGCAGAGGAAACACAAGGCTAACTGACTTCAGATCATAATGTGCTTCTTTTGATGATCGCAGCAGGGACGATCGCTTACTTACTCTTTCTAAGAATAAACTTGGTGAAATAATGCTACATTAACATAATTGTATTTAAAAGGATAGAGGCTACAGCGGATAGAGAACATTTTAAACAATTTATTTATAATGTTATTAGCCTAACAGAGTAGCATGACTGATCCAAATCGGGGAGTGACAATGCCATTGTACAACAAAATGAAAAATGTCTCTGAGGAATCAGTGGAAACAGAGCTGGACACTGTTTTTTGGATAAATGAATGAGAGCAGACTGGATGTAGAGGGTTTGTTGATTGGTCAGTGCTTCCTGGAGTGGGCGGGGGTTCATGGGAGAGACGTAGGTTTGTCGAACCGAGCTGTGCTAAGCAAATACAAGATTCCAGGTACGTTTTTGATGAGGGAACAAATCTTTTACATAATATAGCCCCTTTATGTTATTCAACATATTGTGCATCTCATTTCATGTCCTTTACTTTGTTTTGATACTTCTAGCGAGCCAAAAAAATTAATTAACAGCTCTACACATTTTTGAGTCTTTGTTAAATCTACTATTTAATAATTTACTGCTACCTCCCAGACAAGTAATTATTATTCTGTATTTTTACATCAATATCTTCCAAGTCAAAAAGAGTTATCAAAACTAAGTTAAAATGTTGCCAAAATAATGTTGTAGCCATAATTAATAATTGACTCACACAGAACACCAAAAAGCCAATTAATAGAAGGATGTAATGCCTAATTACTGCTGCGAATCTGACTACACTAAGTTGTAATTAATTGGCCAAGTCCAAACTGTGTGGCCTATTTGCCAGTGTGTTGGAAGGGGAAGAGGGAGTTTGAACATTTTGCAGTGTATAAATATTCCCTTTAATTAAAAAGATGGGGGTCTCTGGTGGGACGCGCTCCTCTGTGAGCGACAACACACAGACGAGTGGGGGGGAAACACAGAAGCTCAGCAGGCGCTACATTTGGAACTGACACAGGAAGTAACTGCCGTCCCATCACATCTGACACCCCCGCTTGTGTTTGGCATATCAGTAAGTTGGCCTTTGCTAAAATAATCCTAGCTATAGAAATAGCCAGAAAGTAGAAAGAGTAGCCAGAAATAATACTCAAGTAAGAGTATTGTTACTTCCAAATAATAGTAGGAGTGATAAGTAGTCATCCAAATATGTATTCAAATAAAAGTAAAAAAAAAAAAAAAATACTCAAGAATAAAAAAAACAAAAACAAAAAGTAACTTAGATAGAGTAGCAGAGAAAAGTAGTAAAACTGTACTCAAGCAATAGTCTTGTTTCTTTAAAACAAATTTGTAAAGTAGAGGTAAAAAGTGTGATGCGATAAAACTACTTTTAGAAGTACTTACTGTCATAGAATAAATATAACTTAGTACTATGCACATCTGCTAATTAGTCAAAATGCTAAGAAATTGAAGTAGTACTCAAAAAGTTTAGTATTTTGCTACTCGGGACATACCACAGACCAGAACAGCCTGAGTTGGAGTCCCCCCTCTCTCCCCATGTCCTGTCTACTGTCTTCATTAAATGAAGGCTAAAGGACAGAGTAAGTAAAAGTAGAGTAGTCAACAAAATTACTAAATTACTTTACTAAAACGATACTAAATGTAAAGTACAATTTTTACATATTTTTGTACAAGTTTGTTTGTATTTATATAAGAAAAAGTAGAAAACTACTACTATTATAAGTTCTACAATTATAACCACTATTACTTCTACTGCTACTGCTATTACTGTAACAACTACTACTCCTATTATGAACTAATACTAATACTATGAGTACCACTATGACTATTTCCACTACTACTAGTACCACTACTCCTTAGCACTACAGCTACTACTAACACCTGGAATTAAAGTAATGCCGTTCTGGTTGTGAGGTAACAATGCTGTCCATTAGGTCCAGTAAATGTAAGTTTTAGAAAGATTTTATCATTCTTAATTTCCACCTCTGTCCAAATGTGCTGTAATGTGGTGCAGCCAATGTTTCCCACAATGCATCACAAAGAGCAGAATTTGTACACAACCAACTCATTTTTGTACAAGCCAGTGTTACATTTTGGTTTTAACTGAGCTCTTCTGCACACATGTAATGGTTGGTGCCCTATGACTTCTGCCACTGTCATAAATGGAGCAGACTGCATTCATGCTCAGAGGTCAGAGGTCACTGCTGCATCTACAGCTGGTATAAAAATCTGTCTAATAGCTGTCTCGTCTGTTGCTGCCCTCACTGCTCTTTCTAAAGCTCACAAAACGAGAGCTACTGCCTTTTTTTCAGTACAAAGAGTAAATAAACCTTAAGTGTGCACAGGCAACACAAGTCAAAACCTAGAGCGTATCAGTTCCCAGTGTCAAAAGTTTACTGCCTAAGAGCTAAATGTTCCTTTCGGCTGCTTCCTTTTGAGGCTCCACAAAGGTGATGGGCCAAATTGTCTGGTCCAAATATAGCATCCATCCTCCACTTCCTGTTCCCTATTCCCAGCCTGTGGAACTCTTAATGAAGTGCTCAGCGGTCACTTGGGCAACATTGCTCAACATAAAGTATAAAGTTGACTTTGAAGTTTTATTCCTGTCTTAGACCTTTAAGTCCTGGTGTGGACCTTACTCAGACCTGTCCTAGTTCTGGATTAATCCTGGTTTAGACTTGTTTGTTTTTTTTCCAGGTTTTGGATCTGGTTTAGTCCAGTCTAGTCTGAAGAATTTTGTCACTCAATTTATTTACCATGTCATTGTTTTTATCAATAAATTGACATCTTATTGAAAACGTAAGGCCTAGCTTCATGTACTTTTAATCACATGACAGAAAATTGCATGGTTTTCTGATGCTTTTTTTTTTAAATAATTTGATGATTTCAAATGTATCATGATTTGTGAAAGAAATAGGTGTCCCAGTTTTTGGGTCTAGAAATCTGGTCACCCTAAGTAAAAGTCTGTTTGTCTGAATGTGGTCATTTACGTCAGTGGGACTTTACTGCTATTAAAATGGAAACAAGACAAAGAAAGAAAGCCCACAGAGGACTGAACAACAACATGGGTTTTTTGCAGAACCAACAGATGATGAAGGAAAGCACTAAATAAATGTAACTGAATTGAATAAAACGCTGTTAATCAGGTCAGAGAAGTTATTAAATTTGCTCTGGTGCCATCTTGGTTCATTTTGATATAAGATTAGCTTCCAGTTGGTTTATTTTTGCCTCAACAACAAGGAAGTGAAATATTCCTGCTCTCATCTGTAGTGGTTTTGCATTATTATTATTCGATTTTTTTCCACTGTTGGCTGAAAAATAGACGTCAATAAACCTCATCCTAATACTATAAACATCCACTGACAATATTTCTGCATTGCGGTAGAGGTAAACCTGTTCCAACCTGTTCAGCAATAAAAGACTTATGAAAAGACAAGCCCTGTTTATTGCTAAGGTTCGTGTCTTGCGCGAGCCTTACCCTCTGTTGTCTCCTTGACCTTTGCCTTCGGAGAATAGTGCAGCTCTTAGCTCTGTCAGGCAGCGAGATGAAAGATGACAGCCGTTCACATGTGGCAAGGACACCTAGACCAGTGGTTCTCAAGCTGTGGTGCACGGACTTCTTCTAGTGCTACTCATGAATTGTTTGCAGATTTGGTTTAATTTAAAGCTCTAGTTTTAGATATGCTGAGGCTAAGGATTAAATGTGAGCTGTAGACCACTGCTAAGTTCTAGTTTAGTCCTGGTTTGGATTCAGTTTAGTCCAGTTTTAGTCCTAGATTAATCCTGGTTATGCCCGGGTTTAGTCTTGTCCTAGATCCTGTTTAGTCTTGGTTTGGTCTTGTTGTAGACCTGGCTTAGTCTTGGTTTAGTCCTATTTTAGATCAGATATACCATGATCTGGTTTAGTCCTGGTTCAGACCTGGTTTAGTCCTGTCCTGGATCTGGTTTAGTCTTAGTTCAGTCATGTCTTTGATATGGTTTAGTCCTGGTTTAGTCCTGCCTTAGACCTGTTTTAATCTTGGTTTGGACTTGATGTAGACCTTATTTAGACCTATCCTAGATCTGGATTAGTCCTGTTTTAGACCTGGTTTAGTCCTGGTTTAGACCTGGTGTAGACCTTACTTTGACCTGTCCTAGATCTGGTTTAGACTTGTTTTTTTTCAGGTTTTGGCCTGTCTTAGATCTGGTTTAGTCCACTCCGAGGTTAGTCCTTTCTTAGATCTAGTTTAGTCCTGGTTTAGATCTGTCCTAGATCTGGATTAGTCTTGTTTTAGTCCTGACTTAGATCTGGCTTACTCCTGTTTTAATCCAGTCTAGGTTCTTGTTTAGTACCAGTTTATCCCTGATTTGTCCCTTATTTAGCAATACTCATTTAAGTTCATTAAAGCTGAATACTCTGAAAGCCAAATATTTTCTGAGCTGATACTCTATGTTTAAAGACGTTGATCTAAACTATAAAGTATCATGTCGTAATACAGTATATCAGAGAATAAACATCCTTTTTACACAAATGAAATATTTCGGCTCAACTATTTAACTTATGTTGGCAAAATTACACCATATTGTAAAGCGGCGTTGTGGTGAAACAATAGGCATTGCGCGGTCTCACAGTGCCAGCGCAGTGTGAGGCAGAGTGGGTCGGTTTTACAAGCACTCTGACAATAGCACACATGTCAAGGGAAATTACTGCCTTTTAATGCGCTATTATTAATTTAGCTTTCTGCGATGGATTCTGGGTGGGTTTTTACAGAGGAAACCGAGCAGAAGGACGCCGAGAGAAATCGCACCAAATAGTAGTGTATTAGAGGTTTCCGAGCCAGCTGTCGACATAAATGCCACTCCATATTTTATAACGACTCCCAAACTAGTGAGCGATTCAAGGGCGTTTCAGGACAGGAGAGTGTGGGTATATCCGTCTGAAGCCTACACCACTTATTTTGTTCTTCACATGTGGCAGTTTATATATCGAGTAAAGGCTATCCTATTATACTTTCTTATTTATTACAGCTGAAGACAGAAATTATGTTTTTTGTTGGCATATTGTCATGTTTTAGGCCCATAGTTTATTACTATTCCACGGTCTGGGAAGCCTATTTGAAGAGTGCCAGACATGGGATTATAGGCACACTACAGTGGGAGCTAGTGGGTTACAGGTCTGTGACAAATGCATGTAACAGAAATATGTTTATTAATGAATCCCAATCAACTTGTACTCAGAACAGCTAGCAGAGATGTTGAAAATTTGCTTAGTAAAAGGTGATCTGCGCATGTCCCACCCGGAGAAGGCCCAGGGAAATACATGCTGGAGGGACTATGTGATATATTCATCATAGGCTGGCCTGAAACACCTCAGTATTCCCCTGAAAGACCTGGAGGGAATGTCCAGGGTGAGGAAACTCTGAGCATTTCTACTTATACTGTGCCAGAGCCTCTGGAGGACATTGAGCGCCACACAAAAAGGAATAATGCTTTTATTAAAAGAGTTTTTAAAGGTTTATTTAATAAAGAGATTACTAAATACTTTTATTAAAAGAGTTTTTAAAAGAGCATTTAATAAATGGATTACCAAATGCTTTTATTAAAAGAGTTTTTAAAAGAGCCTTTAATAAATGGATTACTAAATGGTTTTATTAAATTAGTTTTTATAAGAGGATTTAATGAATGGATTACTAAATAGTTTTAATAAAAGAAGGATTAATACCATTATTCATTCACCCATTTAGGAAACCAATTTCTAAATATATTTACAAAACCTTTTTCGGAAAAGCATTTGCAAAATGTATTAGCTTCTCCGATTAGCTTCTCCTTTTAGCTTTTCCGTGGCGTTCCTGGTCCTCCTGGCTAAAGTTAAATAAAATAAAAAAGCAAAGCGATGTAACGAGCTCTGTGATTGGTCAGAGCTACTCGCACTCTCAATGGCCAGACAATAGGGGTTATGTGCTAACTACTTCCGCATTCGGCTAAACGGAATGATCCACTTCTGGTCGCAGCTTGTAAGCGTGTTGGATAGCTGGATGCCCATGGTCTTGGGGCCCTCAGACAACACTGCATCACTCATCAGCATGACTGTGTCAATGACATTACTAAATGGGCCCAGAAATACTTCCAGAAACCACTGTGGATAAACACAATCCACTGTGCCATCTGCAGAGGCCAACTAAAGCTCTATCATGCAAAAAAGAAGCCATATGTGAACATGGTCCAGAAGCACTGTCGTGTCCTCTGGACCAAGGCTCATTTTAAAATGAACTGTTTCAAAGTGGGACAGTGTTTTATAGTCAGACCAGTCCAAATTTGACAAGTATTTCAGTTCAGTTTGAATTTTATTCAGGTTTAAAAACGGCCAAACATTTCTGTAATTTGGGTTGTAAGTGGTCATGTGATTCATGTAGACACTAACGTCCATATTGGGTATGTAATTATAATTTAAATCTAACACCTTACTTTTAAAAAGTACAACACACACTGTGCCTCTCTGTGCAATTGTTTAGCACTGCTAGTCTGAACTTCCACACACAGTCTCCCTTGCCTCTGCTCTGACATCAGAGCAGCTCGTGAAAGCCCATCACCAAAGAAAAAAACTTCTTTTGAAACACATTATGGCCAGGCCATCCAGTGGTCAGAATCCCAACTGAAATGACAGCCTCAGACTCTCATGTTTTAGCCACTTCTGGACCAAGTTTCAGTAGCCCTTCAGAGTCGGGAAAAGCTAGGCTTAACCTCAGATGTAGCTTAAGTCTACATTCAGATATTCAAATTCTTCTGCTTAGTCTTAATTGGACGTCACGGGTTCTATGTAACTTGGCCTTTGGCAGAGTACACCTTGGACAGGAGGCTGACACAGACACATAAACACTCTCACAATGATTCACAAGGGCCAATTTAAAATCAGCTATTCACCTAACAAATACATGACTTTGGATGTAGGGGGGAAGTCGGAGTATCCAGAGAGAACCCATGGTAACATTGGGAGGACATGCAGACACCACCCAGTGATGGCCGGCCCAGGGATTGTTCGCACAACCTCCTTTCCTGAAGGCAGGAGCACTACCCTCTTTGCCACCATGCCCCCCATTAACTCTTTATTTTATATTTAACCAAGAACATCTTTTAAACATAAGAATCTTCATACCATGCATATTGATTTGGGCAAAGCTTTAAAACCAAAATATAACCCTCTCCATTTATCCAGATTTGGGACTAGCACAAAGAGTGCGCTAGGTTGGGACCCACTGTGACTGGATTTCACAGACAAAATATACAATTAAATTCAAATCACATGCTTTCACTTGAAATCTTTCCAATTCTGTTGACGGAGTGTTTTGGACAGAGAAAGCGTGTGATTAAACCTGGAATAATAATAAAAAAATAAAAAAAATCTCATTCCACGTATCAGTCGGTGCACAACTGTCACCTGTGAGATGCCTTAATTTTAGAAGACTACTCTCTTGGAAATATTCACTAAAAGTACTTAGGGTTTGATGGAGACGGTGATAATCAGGTTGGAGAGTGTGTGCAGCTGTCCACGTAATTACTGCCTGTCACATGATCCTCACCAAATATCCAAGACAGAGAAAAATACACACAAGAACCGTCATCAGTGTGGAGAAACTACCCCACCTCCAGCCACACAGATTTTATGTGAAAAGCTATTTCTTTATAAGTGTTTTTTCTATTTTCAAAAAGTAGTTTCTAGTGATTCTCAAATGGTGGGTCAAGGCCCCAAAAAGGGGGGCAAAGAGATTAAAGTGTAATACTTTAGCCTGTTTGAAGCCTAAAATTGGATTAATTAGAAGAAAGAGTAAAACATACTGTATGTATTTTACCCAAATCAAAGCTGGCTATGGCAAATTAGAGTACCAATACTTATTTTTGTCCACTTAAAGCCCTGCTCAAGACAATGTATCTATGTTTCTGTCCTGGTCAGAACCCTTTTGAAAATGCAAGCACTGAAAAGCTGGTACTTGGGCTACGAGTGTCCAGTAAATGTGCAGGTGATTTAGAAGTCCATCCCAAGACAATATCCTGGAGATCCATGGAGATCAAAACATGATAATTTCAAAAATGTTTTCCATAAACACGGGACCACCATGTGTGTACACACAGGTCCACACAAAACTACTAAAAACACTGAAAAACATATGCCAGGCCTGCTGATGGCAATGTAACGCTGCCATAGAAAGACACCAAAAACAGACAAGAACACATGGGGCATGCACAGAAAACTCATGTGATGTGAACATAAGAACATGGTGGTGGATATCAGTGTGCGAGCTGCAAAGAGGACCTTAGTCTGTAGTCAGAGGAGCAGAATATTTTGCTGTAAAAGCCATAAAAAGTTCCGTAGCGTCTGCAGCTCAAACACAACATCGTAAGATGCCATTGCTGTTGTCGTCGTGGGACTTTAGTGCATGCAGGTTAAGGGAGAGGTGGGGCTACTGCATTATCTTTTCAGAAAAGATGCATATGTGCTGTAAAGACTGAAACATGTATACACTATTTTGAAATCTTTTTTGGTTTCACAAATGATCATATTCAGCTTCCCAAATCAGCAAACTGTGTGGACAAAGTCCATCTCCATGTGGATAAGGCCTATGTTCATCAAAACACATTACCCCTGCCAAAGGTGAAAGTTAAAATGCAACGCTGTTGCACGCAAAGTTCAAATTGTCTCTTGATGTCGCCCACACTCCAGGTATCCTACTTTTTGAAACCTCAAATATGGTCACCCTATTTTATTGACCGTCATCAAACAGGAATGGAAATTATCTATTGGCATAGTGTCCAATTGTCATGTTCGCATGCTTCACACTTTAATTACTATTCCAAACACCATACAGATACCATAGAGAGGACTCCCATAGCTGTTCATGGGGGAGTAGTAAGTTCACATTGGAAGTCAGGAGTTCACGTAATAACCATGTATACAGAGAAGCAACATGTAAACAAAATCCACGTTTGCCTGTCCCACCACGATCCCCCATTCATTTAGATATTATTATTTCCTTATTTCTATCATGGGGACGCATGCTGCATATATAAATATTTTCTTTTTACTCACATTTAATGGTATCCAATGTCATTTGTGACCCTGTGTCACTGGTTAAGACACAATGTTTACATAGAGATGTGGGCTAAAATCTGCACATGCCATTTTATTTTGAAATTTAACGAATCCTCTTCACTGGTCCCAGGTATGACCTTTTGTCTGGCTCAGTCCGGACTGTTCAACTTAATGCACTGGGGCTGCAGTAATCGTCAAAAATAGGCTCCTTGTGTATTTCTGCTGAAGAGCCAAACATGCACTAAAATGCAGCTGGTGTAAACTCACTCATTGACTAGAACAGTGTCTATGTGTTATGGAGGTCACTCAGGACATCTACCACACATAGAATGTATTCAGTGTGAATTGGGCATAAGCATTATAAACAATATGTTTTATAATGACTCCAAAACTTGTAATCATAATAAGAAAAAAACACAGCTGATGAAAAATTGCTTAGTAACACTGCTTACAGTGCTGAGGTGTGCCAGACATGTCCCACAGTGAGGAGGCTGAGGGAAAAAACATAGGACACCGGAAAGGGACTATGGCTGTTTCAAATTGCCAGGATCCTTCCTCTGGAAGCTACTTGGAGGCGTATCCTTCTGAGTTGGCCTCTCTGAAGCTAAGGCTAACGCCACATGTGAACACTTTTGGAACATGCTTTCGGGAACATGTGCTGTGTAATTGCATCACATCATGCGATCAAAACATTGTGGGCATTTTGCGCTGAAGCAAGGCTGCAGAGTATGCACAGATGCATTCTGTGTGAATTAGTCAAATGGAGGAGATGAGCTTTTGAGGATGAGGGTAATTTAAAGGATATATACATATGGTTTTATTCATATTTTTAAACCAATCTTAGTCACCTCTAGAACAGCAGCACGTTTTACAACCTTTAAAAACTCTTTTTTAAATTACTACTGCTATAAAGAAATAGGTGAAGAGACCAGCAGAGTGCTTAGCTGCCCATAGAAAAATTGCTTTTTATATCCTTAAAACTTTTTTAAATGATGCCATTTTACTATAAGATGAAAAATGAAACAGAGCTGTACACTGTTTTTTTTAGATAAATGACTGAGAGCAGACTGGATGTAGAGGGCTTGTTGATTGGGCAGTGCTTCCTGGAGTGAGCGGAGGTTCATGGGAGAGGTAGAGGTTGGTGGAACCAAGCGTTCTGAGGCCTCATAAAGGCTGTGGCAGGGAATACAGGATTACTTGAATATGCATGAATGAAACCTAACATAACTCCAGGTATGTTTTTGGTGAGGGAACAACATTATTGGAACGCTCAAAAAAGTTGATTTTGCACTATTACACCCCTCTAACCATCTGAAACAGCTCTTGGCAATGCGCTGATGATTTGGACCATGAAGGATCCTGGTAACTGGGAAACACCCATAGTCTCTCGGCTGGCTTGAGAACACCTCCATATTCTCCTGGCAGACCTGGAGGTAGTGTCCAAGGAGTGGGAACTGGGCGTCTCTGTTAAAACTGTGCTGGCCACTGTGAAGTCTACCCCCTCCCCCTCCCCAGCCTCTGACAGCAGGTGAAACCACCACAGACTCTTGTATTTGGGGCCACTTCTAGCCCACATTTAAGCCTTAACCCCACACGTATAAAAATCCCCCCAACATAACAACATATAAACCACCAACCAGATTAGTGCACTTGTCCGTATTAATGGATATTCCTCTGTGATATTAAATATATAGACAAAATGTGAGCAAACACACGCAGATCCTCCTACAATATTCATGCCAGCTCTGCCTGTATCTTAGGAACAGATAGTGCAGATCGTGTGAAATTTCTAAGCACATTAATATTCCATACTGTATCTAACTGGGTTCCAGCAATATCTTTGAAGCAGATCATGTAAACAACATGGTTCACTCACTTGTGCCTAAATACGAAACAGAGCTGGAGACTCTGCAGAGATGGAGGGAGCACGGCCTTGAATACTAATGCGCTAATGTTGGGAGTATTTGTTTTTATGGAGAAGTATGCATTATCATAGAGAGAAATGATCAGTGTGGGATATGTAAAATGATAAAGGAGAATGTTTATTTGGACAAGAAAAGAAAATGAAGCAGGGTGTAGCTGGTGCATAATAAAACAAATGTTAGTCTCTATGTTGTTGTAAGAGGGTCGCGGTATAGCTTTATGAAGCATGACTTAGTTGTTGCTACACCTACAAACCTGTTTGTTAAACCACTTACACTATATTTCCAAAAGTATTAGCTCACCTGCCTTTACACACATATGAACTTCAGTGACATCCCATTCTTAATCCATAGAGTTTAATATGTTGTCAGCACAGCCTATGCATCTATCTACATCAGACATCTATGTATTTGATGTTCTCGTCCAACGTCAGACACTGATGTTGGACGAGAAGGCCTGGCTCGCAGTCTTCCCTCTAATTCATCCCAAAGGTGTTCTATTGGGTTGAGGTCAGGACTCTGCAGGCCAGTCAGCTTCTTCCATCCATGTCTTTATGGACCATGCTTTGTGCTCTGGTGCAGTCATGTTGGAACAGGAAGTGGCCATCCCCAAACTGTTCCCACAAAATTGGGAGCAGGATTTGTCCAAAATCTCTTGGTGCTGAAGCATTCAGAGTTCCTTTCACTGTGAAGTAAGGGACCAAGCCCAGCTCCTGAAAACAACCCCACACCATAATCACAATTTAGTTATGTGGGTGGGTGAGCAAATACTTTTGGAAATATAGTGTAGTTGGACTTATCCATACATTATTCATACACTGGCTCTGGACAACGACCCAAAACACTAAGAAGTGGTGAAGAAATGGTTGGACAGAATCAAAATCTTGAAAGGTCCAAAAGAGTCTAGACCTAAATCATTTGATTGTGAATTTGTGGAGAGAGAACTGAAGACCATCGTAATGATAAGGAAGACTTCTAATACCATCAACAAAAGAGTAGTCCAAAATCCTAGTAGAAATGTGAAAAAAAAAAAAAAAAAAAAAACCTGTCAGTGAGATGTGGTAGAAAAATAAAGCCTTTGATTATTAAGACAGTATGACTAATTTAAAAAAAAAAAAAAAAAAATCGAAAATTCCTTATCTTTACAACATCTTTTGCCACTTTGTTGTTTAATTTCCAGCCAGAAAATATTCATTAACTAAGCACAGCTTTACTTCAACTGAAAATTAGGCCAGAGTATGAATAATTTGGGATAATTAAATACAGTTATTGTGACTAGAATGTAGACTATAACTAATTTAGTAAACAACTATGTTCATACAATGCTTTCTGTTTCTTCTCCATGTTCCCAGTTGTGCTAATTGTGCTTGTTTGAAAGGTGTCAAATGTATTTCAAAAAGCCTGAAAAAAAAGCATAATATGGGACCTTTAAATAAAATAAGATGAAGACATGTTTGTTATGTGTTCATTTAGAGGGCTTAGAGTCTAAAGGGTGAGTGACGTGTCATCAATGTTACAGGGAAAGAAAAAAGGAACACGGTTTGCTTAGACCTTTCCTAAAATGCAAATTAAATCCTAAAGACCAGACCAGAGCACGTCTACAACTGTTGTTTACCCATAATATAATTCATATTTTATTTCTTAATTTGGATAGCAGTCACAAACGTCTTTTTGGCTTCAACTTGCCATTTCTTATGAGAATTGGCCATTAGTTATATGCACTTAACACCTTTTTTGGCTCAGAATAAACCTTATGTTAAATGTAGCTGTTTGGTCTTTAGTCAATAGCTTTAAATTCATTGGTAATAATATTGTGAGAATTTGGCAGTAAAGAGAACTAAGCTTGGTATACTGTATCTGCATAACAACACATTTCACCCCAAAAGCCTAGATTTAGTTGCATATTGGCTTCTTGCTTCACCTGACTTGCCAGATGCTTGTGTGTTAAACAGAACCATCTGGTAGGGCTTCCCCGGAAATCCTTTGCAAAGATCAAATACATTTGACGAGGCCGATGACTGAACAGTGCAACTAGAGCAACAAATGCAAAATACTGTGTTAAGAGAAAGTTGCAGAGATGAGCTATAACAGTTTGTTGTTGTTTTTATTTTCTTCTTTTGTGTTCTTGCCACACAGCACCCCTTCTGACCTGGTAGACATACTACAGTGTTCTCAATATGAAGGTAGGTTGTCTTGATCATCAGGCCAGTGTGTGTGTGTACTTTGATGATGTGTAGATGCCCCATCAAAGTGCCAAAGAGACTTAAATGAATTTATTTTCGTCAAATTTGAGAAAATATATTCGAAAAGCCTTTACTATTAACCCTAAAATGACATGTTCTGGTGCTCTGGGATCAGGGCTTGTCTCTGGCTTCTGTATCTGCTGACACCAGCCAATACAAGGCACTCTCATTTTATGTACAAAAAATAAAGCCTGTTTGCAATACAGTTTTGTAACTTAGTCCCTTGATATATTGGTCTTGTAATATTCTTGGTAAATTAGTGTTAGTTTCTCTAGCTGTGTTCTTCAGATTGGTCTCTTGGTTTGCTCTTAATCTCTGTGCAATCTTCATAACAATAGCTTCATTCTAACACATGAAAGGCTAATGCTACATTCATATGGTCCTTGGATGTTCATCTTTCCATAATGTGAAACGATTTTTCGGACTTGTTTATTTTCATGTAATTTTACGTTGGAAAGTCGGAGTATTGACCAAACTATTTATGGACTAACAGAGCTATTAGTCAGTAAAGGTCTGAAATTAGCAAGTAACACAGCAAAATAGGCATGATTAACCAGAGTTAGCCTTCACGCAACATATAAAAAATTAACGTTACTAAATTAAGAAAATATAACTTGAAGATGCAAAGAAATAATTAGGTACTTTTCTGCTCTTTTCTGATTTTTTCCACTTGTGCAAGAGTTCATCTTCATTTTTCAAACTCGGAAGCATGTTTTCCCACGTTTCCGAGGACCTCATGAATGCTGCATAATGCATCCATGCAAACATAGTGAACATAACTGTAAAATGAGAAATCTCAGAGTATATTATGCAGGCTGACACATTCATTAAGCTCTTCCCAGCTTGAGTGGTGATAATAGAAATACTCTGAAAGGTTAGAGAGCAGATAAGACAGAACGGCAGAGCACTTGTACAGTATCTGATTGTTTTCACCTACACTGACCTTTTCTCTACAGTCTTAAGAGGAAAATACATATCTCACATCATTTATTACCACAAGCACCAAAAGGTCATGCATGTCACTGGAACAATCAGCCAGCCTGATAGTGGGAATTAAATACAGCTGCCTCTAAGTGCAGTAAGTAGCACTAACTTGTGGTGAAGCTAAAAGAATGAATTAGTGTCTATTTGGCAATGAATGCCAACTTTTGTAATATGCTCGAGAATCTGTGCTTATGGCTATTAAAAGATACACTATATGAGCATTGGGGAGCACAGTGGCAGAGTGGTTAGCACTACTGGCTCTCAGCAATTAGGTCTTGGATGCAATCCTCAAGCATAGTGAGAGGAGTCTCCGGGCCTTTACCGTGTTATCGTGGATTATCTCCAGCTTCCTCTCACCATCCAAAGACATGACTAACAGTGGTGATTACTCATTGACTACAAAAAAAAAAAAAAAAAAAAAAGTCATATAATAAAAGTACTCTAGAATATGTTTAATTTCATGAGTTTGTTTCTCATTAATCTGCTGTTTAAGTCCGCTTCTCTAACACGATCTCCCTGTCACTTCATAGCAACTTGCATGCTGTAAAAATACCCACTGACACAGTGCTTCAATGGGTCTCTATGGGACAGCTCGAAGCATTTTTTTCACTGCAAGGAAGCAAAACGATGATTGGATAAATGCACCAAAAACATCACATGGGGATGCTGAGTGTCTCTGGGAGTCAATAGAGTAGTAGGCAGGTCGTACGGGACACGCAACGGACACGCAATGGATTCAGTGTGAATTGGGCAAGTAACTGCACAGTATGAGGTACTAGCTGGGGTAAAATAACATTTGATTAGCTGGGGGAAAATGTCTGTTTACCGGTCCAAAAAAGGGGGTCGCGAGAACCCTGCATAAAGCTGTTCTGCTAGTTTAGGCCCCCAAGAATCTAGTCCACAAACATTAATTTGGTTTTCCTTAAAGATTATGATCATTCAGCAAAAGAGAATCATTGAATGGAATGGGACAATGCCAGAATCATCAGAATAGAAAACAACAAACACCGCCGCTGGAACAAAGGGGCCATTGGGATTTAGAAACAAGTTCACGGGACAGTAAATCGAGACCAGGGGGCCTACCTGCTATCTCACACCTAAGATGCTGTTCTGAACAAGTTAAACTGCAGATGGTGTTGTTCTCCTATTGCTCAAGATTGGAAGACAGCTGCAACAACTATTTAAATCAACAAACCTTGACTCATTTTCTTTATTCTGAGTGATCTAGCACACTGCTACAGTTAGCATTTACCTGAATAAAGTTGGAATTCTGCAGCCTACATGATGTAACTCTCTGACTGAGCGGTGACACAGAGGAAATGTCCACAACAAAGTAAGCTGTCGGTCTGCCTCTGTCTCAAATGGACTCTTGCTGTTACTGAAGTGAGCTGGCTCGGACTCTGAGGTGCCACTGAGAAATGTCTTTTACTCAGATTTCTGACACTGGGAAATGGTGAAGTAGACAACCAGCAATAAATCTATTCACTGAAAGTAAAATATAGGCAGTGTTTTTACTTGGTCCTGTAAAATGATATGAGGAACGAGAGCAAAACTAAAAACACTAGTTGTGCAATATGAATGATTGTAAGCTAAAACAGTGCAGTCAGAGGAGCAGTTTGGTACAGTGCAGGCTAGTCGAGCTTTTGTACTGTTTCTGCAAAATAAGCTTAAAATGTTCTTGCTTTTTAACCCCCAGACCCCCAAACAGTGATGCAGAATGGCAGCATCATCCTGTTTTATTAAGTCTGACAATGACTTAAGCCTGTCCCACGAACGATGTGCCACGCTGCTCCACTCAAGATAGATGGAAGTTCTATCTTTTCCAAGAGGCTCCACAACAAACCACAGAGCTACAACCAGCTAAACACCACTATACTATCAAAACAAAGGCTCACCAAAAATTTGCGGTAATGTGTAAGATCGAACATTGAGTTAAGTTCATTCTTGCGGGGGAGGAAAAAAACCTACCAAGCAGCCATTTTACAAGGACAACATGAAGGAGATATGGGGCTCACTAGCTAACTTGGAAGTTGCACGTTCTGTTGGGCTGCATCTAACAATTACTTTGATAGTTGAATAATCTGTTCATTGTTTTTTTTGATTAATGAATAAAAAATTGGACAGTGAAGTGAATGCATGATGACCTGCTGGCCGAGCTGGATTTTTACAAAATTTTAATAAGACGAAGTTTCAAGTATGTGACTTGAGGATGTTTTTTTTATCTTAAAAAACAAATTGACATTTTCTTTTATTGTTTTTGTGGCTTTACTGCACTGTCTTAGTAATAAAACCTTTTCTCTTAGGACATGGCATTTAAGGAAGACTTAAGCCCCAAACAATAATTAGTATAAAAATAAAATAAAAATGTGTTGATGATTATTTTAACAATAAATTATTATCAATTATTCTGTTTAGTTGTTGTAGCCCTAGATTATACAAAGCTAATATCTCACTTGACATGTCAGTGTTGCACCCTCGTGAGTAAACTCATTTTGGTGACTTGACTCAGACTTTGACTTACCTTCAGTTCATTTGGAGTCAACTTGGACTTGAACTGATAGAGACTAGACTTAGATTTGACTCAGCTTTAAAAAAAAAATGGTATCTCGGACTTGCACTTGAACACTGAGGACTCGAGAGTGACTAGAACGCAAAGACTGAACTATAACAAAAAAGAAAAAAAAAACATTGTTTTGTTTAATATTGTTTTGGGTTTTTTTTTTAGGTTTTTTTAGAACTGAACATTTATAAGCAGGAGCAGTTTCTTGCATTCAATATGATAGGAGTCCTACAAATGGAATAGTTTGCCAATATAGTTAGTTTGTAACACATTTTAGCAGTGTTTTTTATATCATTTCTCAAATAGTATTTTTGCTCTACTCGCTTTTTGTGACTTGGCTGTGTTCACTGACTGAGGTGGTAACATCACAGATTTCTTGTTTTAACAGTACACTACGTAAATGATTTTAATACACCCTGATTCTCCTGATGGCTCAATATTGAAGCCATTCTGCTCTCAGTATCACAGACCATAAAAGTAGCATTTCAAAATTTCATTGTAACTAAAGTCAGCTAAGGTCAGAAGTCTTTCTTTTTCCACATTCAAAGTGTACCTGCCCATGTATTTTAGCTATAGAGCGGTGAATAATGTGTCACGGCTGTCCCTTAAAAAGATGAATGATGATTGTAGGCTGTTAACCATACACCACAACAGTATCACAGACATACTAATGCATTCTTTTGTAGCGAGACGTTTCTGCATCCCCCACATCCACTTCTTATGCACATTTTCAAAATGAATTATTTAGCTTACTATTTCAAGATGTCTTTAACATGGCCATAGGTGTCTGCAGAACTAGGTCTTTCCTATATGAATGCACTATCTGCAGCTGTTAATAATTTGCTGACACTAAGTAACAATATATGGTTTAACCCAGTGTTTTTTTTCCATGTAATATTGGTCAGGATGCATAAAAAGTAGACCTATTAGTGCTATATAATGCTGAATGTGTATTCTGTTAATTAAAAACTATCCTGCTAATTACCCTTCTAATTAGAAAACGCTGCATTTGAAAAAAAACAGAAGAACAACATTCATTTATGGAAGCTAACCACATTAATCAGTTCATGCACACAAAAGATAAACTTGACCTCAATAATGATGCTCGTTGTATAAATTGTTTTCAGTGTGTACCTGCCCATTTATCCCATTACTTTTTAAATAAAGTGCTATTAAAAATACTTTAATTTAACTCAAATATATTTTGTAACTATATCATTAAATGAAAAAAATATAAAAATTCAGGAAGCAGATATGGAGGTAGCAGACCACATATTAGGTCAGTACCCAAACTGCTTCAAAATGTGGTTTGTCCTCAAAATATCAATCAATAAACCTATTTTATTTGATTATTAAGAAAGTGTACATACTCTGGCCTTATCCTACACATATCCTACACTACAAAGAGAAGCTCAAAATCTGCAGCTCTACTACATCTAACTATGCCTCCTGTCTATTCCTCAGAGCCACTGTCTCTAATATGAAGGACTGTGAGCACCATTTGGAAAGAAATAAAGCTTTTATTAAGAGTTTTTAAAAGAGCCTTTAATAAACAGATTACTAAATACTTTTATAAAAAGAGTTTTTTAAAAGAGTATTTAATAAATGGATTTATTAAATTCTCTTTTAAAAACTCAATTAATAAAAGCGTTATTCCTTTGCACATGGCGCTCATGGTCCTCCATACTCTAACACCTAATTTACACTAAATGTGTTGTGTGTGCAGTACATCTCACATGTGTGTTGCATGTGTGGTATGTATCAGACAGCTGGGGAGACCACAAGTTCACAGGAGAATAGAGAGTTAACACTAAGAACGCTACACATATAAATATTTTCTTTTCACTCATGCTTATTGGTATCCAGTCTCATTTGTGACGCTGTGTTAGGTTAGGGTTAGGGTTAGGACGTTTACACTTCACGTTTACATTGGGAATTGGTTGAGAGTCTGCACATGCATTTTTATTTTGAAATATGCCGGATCCTCTTCACTGGTCCCATGTCTGACTTCCTGTCTGACTCAATCTGGCCTCTTTAACTTTAATCATTTCCACGTTCTGAAATGACACTCTTAGAAATTTTGGGTCAACCAAAACATGGTTTTCAGCAACTCACTTTTGGACCCCAACCCATTATTTAGGAACCAATGTACAAAGACCTTTCATGCACTTCAGAACACATTAGCAGCAGGATGAGAAACACTCTGTACGGAGTTGCTTCAAAATAAGAGCTCAAGAAAATGTTACCGTATTTTCCGCACTATAAGGCGCACCTAAAAGCCTTTAATTTTCTCAAAAACCGACAGTGCGCCTTATAATCCGATGCGCCTTATATAAGGATCAATGTTGATTAATTATGGCTACCGTATTCAGGGGGCGTCGCTGAAGTGACAGGTTTTAAAAGCAAAGCTGGCTCTACATTCTGCTCAACTAGACATCCCAAATCATACTTGAGTCCTAAAACTTAAGCAGTTGTCCTTTTGTTGTCCTAGTTGTCCCGAAAATGATATAAGCGCGGAGTCTGAAGCAGTTGTTGTCTGATAAAACATAAGAAGTACTGTTGCTAATTGTGTTAGCTCCTGTATGTAATGGCGAATCTCCGCAGGTGATGCGCAGATGCTCAACCTGTCTTTAAAATTGTTTTAGCGACTGAATAGAGGAGAATCTTAGCTTTAAAATGAGGTATAACGTGTGTTATGTATAACACTACTCTGTTGTAAAAATAACTTAGCATCGCAGAGTGGGGATAAATGGCAAAAAGACGACGCGGTATGGGATGAATGAGATACAGCAGTGTAACTGTATAAACTATAAAGTTACCCCTATATAAGTACTCGTATCGGTCCGTACTCAAATGGAAGTACTCGTACTCGTACCGGTTTGAAAAAAAGTGCTATCTGTGCATCCCTACTTTTCAACGAGGGAGTTGTAAGAACTTTGTATTCTATTAATAAAGTTTGACTGACTGACTTATCTGACCGTTTTATTGACATTCCCTTTAGCGCACCGCCATCTAGTGGATGCGCCTTATAATGCGGTGCGCCCAATATATGAAAACAGTTTTAAAATAGGCCATTAATTGAAGGTGCGCCTTATAATCCGATGCGCCTTATAGTGCGGAAAATACGGTTCTTGACTCACAGTAAAAGAATTTTGTGCGAAGTTTAATTAAGCAAAAAATACTGCTACTACCACGACTATAACTACTACTATTACCATTACTGCTACTAATACTCCTGCTACTGTTATTACTGCTACTACATCTTGCTGCGACTACTAACCTATTTAGACAGTTTAAAAATCAATTTCTAAATGTAAAAAAAAAATCTACAACTAAAGCTGGGGACACACTGCACGATTTTTTTTTTTGCCTGATTTTGTAACAATTCACAGTTGTGCTGAGTCTGTATCAGTCAGCTCCAGTTGCAGGGAGTCGTCAGCCCAGAAATCTGTGAGTGTGGGAGGTTTAAAGATGCAAATCGGCGGCGCAGAGACTCGACCAGACCTCAGTTGCAGTCAGTCTAACATGTTTGAATTTTAAGGCTTAACAGGGATGAAATTCAGACACAGCCTCTTTGTGCAGTCGTTAAATGTGTTATCCCCAGTCTTTCAGTCATCAGAACAAAATCTGCTGAAACCAGTCGTTATGTATGCTCCTAGTCTTTTCAAAATCTGTAACGATTGAGAAATTCTTGTAGTGTGTCCCTATTTTTAAGAGGCAACATGCAGAAGAGTGACAACAAAAACATTGACAGATAGAACAGTTTGCAAAGGAACAGACTTGACCAAACGACCTTGATTTGAACATGTATAAACCAGTGCCACATACATGAATGCACCATGTGTCAGCTATAAATGAGAATCCAACCCTTACCCCCTGCTGCTGAGGTGCCCTTGAACCCACCCCCACAGCTCCCATGGTGTCATCGCCAGAATCTATACATGCACAATGTGACACATCCGGGTGTGAAAAGAGCATGCACAAGAGGAAAAAAAAAAAAACAACAACCTCCAAGCCCCCAGAATGCTTTGCAGCGTATGTTAATACTCGCCAAGCTCTTGGGGAGGAGATAAAAGGCCGATCCAAGCATTGTTTATTGGGAAGCGTGTGCAACATAAATCATGCGGCACGAAAATGGAGGCCATAACTCACCTTTTGCTTTGCTTTTTGTCCCAGCCACTGATAGCATGAGGGGCAGAGGGAGAGAACGGGACGTTAGCAACAGCAACTCTGATAGCATGATAATTATTAGCTCTATCTATGACAACACATGTAAGACGGAACACCTGAGGAAAATGGTTTATGGAAAGTCACGAGGCTAGGATGTGTCCACACAGCATAAAGCATACATTTTCATTCTTGATTTATTAGAGAATTAAAACAAACTCAGACATCCCACTCCCCATACATCTCCTACAGCTCTTTATGGGAGAGGTGCTTCAAATGTTTTGTCATATAATATCAGCTTAATGAATATTAAAAATATAATAGAGACTTTTAATTTGAAAAGTCTCTATTTTCACACTTTACTAGTACAGTATTTATATCATTTTATCATGTAACTTCTGGTTAACGAACAGTAAATGTATAAAATATAAACAGGTCAAGATTTAAAAAAGACTTTATTCTGTTCTTCTGATTCTGACATTTTCTACACAATTCTATTTTTTTCCCCCAAGCTCCTAATGTCTTTTTTTCTTGTCTAGAATTCTGAATTCATTTTGATTTGTATTCTGAACTTTTCAGCCTTCTGACTTTTTTCATCAACCTTTTGGTTCTGACAGCCTGACTAATGTTAGTTCTGACCTTTTCCTCAGAATCATGACTTTAATCTCAAAATTCATGCTTTTGTGACATTCAGACTTTAGAACCTTAGAATTCTGAATTTACATTTTTTCGTAAATTATGTATTTGTACTGTAAATATATCAAAATTTATACAGTTTGAGATTTTTTTAAAATTGACTTGAATTTCTTCTGTTTCTGACTTTTTCTTCAGAATTCTAATCTTTTTTTTTTCTCCCAGTCCAGAATTCTCAATTTATTTTGATTTCTCAAATTCTGAATTTTCCAGCCCTCAAACCTTTTTCCTCAGCCTTCTGTTCTGACTTCAATGTTAGATCTGACCTTTTTCTCAGAATTTGGACTTCAATCCTAAAATTTATACTTGACATTCTGACATTTTTGACATTCTGAATTAACATCAAATAGAAAAAAAAATCCTGCACACCATCAAACCTGAAAATGTGAGAGTTTATTAGGACTCAACAAGCAACGTTTTGGCACTAATCCTTCACTAGGCAAATGGTGGGAGAGCTCTAGATGGCCGTCTTAAATACAAAGTAGCTAGCACTCAAGGGTGACACTGCTCAATGAACGATCTGTCAACCACATTTGCAAGTTTGACGGTGCGGGAAATTTTTCTATTTGATGTACTTTTGGGCTTATCCTTCTGCTCCTGTGCAAAGTTTTCATCCTCTGACATTCTGAATTTAAACATTTTTGTAAATTACTTCTATTGTCTGTGTGTTACATTTTATGAAGAAAATTATTTTGATTGGAGACAAAAATTAAGCCACCATTTGCATATTAAAAAACATCATTAGTGTCTGCAGTTTTGTAATTACCAGTGTAGGTTTGTTTGTGTGGACATAGCCTTGAAACATTTTCCCTTCACAATTCTTCAAGTGCGTCCATTATATGAGCAATACTGAGTACCACAGTCTCACACTCAGTCAGGGTCAGCAGTGACGGCCAATGCACTGAGCAGATTGCTCAGTGTGCTAAATGTGTCACACATTTAATCTATTGCAGAGGCCTGAGTTAACAACTGTCATAGTACCATAATATCACTTTCACATTCTCCAAAAAAGAGAAATACGCATAATACATGATGCTGAGTACAGAGACCACACCTCCACTCTTTTTACAGTCAAAATAACTTAAATTCAAGGATATAGTCAACTACCACAGGGTTTCCAAACTTTTCAGGCCATGACCCACAAAATAACTGTCCAAACGATCCACAACCCCCCAGTGTAAAATGTTGATGCTCATAATAACCTTAGGAGGAAAAACATTTAAACGCTGCGTATTATTATTATTTTTTTTTATTATATTTATTTCCATGGTTTATTTTTAAATTACTTACAGTTTTGACTAACAACTGCTATTTTCTCTAAAAAAAGATTAAATAACATTTGATAATTTGTTTTTATGATTTCTGAAAATCATCTCGCGACCCCCTTGATGGTGTCTCGCGACCCCAAGGGGGGTCCCATACCCACTTTGGGAACCCCTGAACTACTACACTGCAACAATAATGTTCAAATCTAAAAACAATTTATAATCAAATCTATAATCTAAGAGGAAATATGAATTTCGAAACCAAGGTTGTATGAACCACAAGGAGGAGTTTTTATTTGTCTGTTTGTGGAGTTAGATTATGGAATAACTTGAATAGGACTCTAAAGAAATGTTCTAATGTTCACCAGTTCAAAAAAACAACAACAAAAAACAACAACAACAATAACAACAAAAACTGTTTTTGCTGGGTACAGGGCTGAAGAGGGATTAAACAAATACAAAGGGTGTTCAACTGATGAATTATTTTTGTTTGTATTTTGTATATTTATTTTATTATTGTTATTACTTTTATGCTATTGATTGATCAAACTATTGTATTTACAGGAAGCTGCTAATTTGTAAATCTTGAACTAAAAGGGGGGTGGGATTACATAAGGTTACACTTCAACCCACTCCTTTTTGAACATTTGTTATGTATACTGGATGTACATTTTATGTCTATTTTATTTTTTTTATTGTTCAAAATCAACGGCAATGAATACTGAATAGAGATACACTCATACAGACGACCATTCACTGACTTGGGGCAGTTTAGAGTCACCTAACACATGAATGTCTTTGGACGGTGGGAAGAGACACCACCCAGAGAGAGTACTAACTGTTTTGCTACCATGCCCCCCAAAAAACTTGATAATAAAAAGGTGACAGCTGGTGTATACTATATCCTCTATCAGCGTCATGTGTAAACCTACAGACACATTCCCGATTAAAAGGTGCTATATTATGCTAAATCAAATTTTTTTGAGCATTTACCCATGTTGTTTACACCTCAAAACATGCCTGGGCTCTGCACTACGAAACTGGATTTGAGTTAGTGAGGTAACTTCGGGGTTTACCTTGGGTTGTCGGTATGAAATTGTATCACTTTCTATCAAGGTAGATCTCTATGGAAACATATGCTGAAGCAGCAGAGGAAAAGAGGAAATGCACAAGTGGCACAACTAATAGCAGCAGGACGTAAAGCAACATTAGAGACACAGTAAAGTACAGGCCTCAGGAGTAGTATTTTGTTTCATTCACACATTGAGTAATCCTTTATGCTGCTGCTGTCTCTTCCCATAAGAGCTTAAACACTCAGGTCTCACCGCTCTATATAGATGGTGAAACCAGGAAGTTCTCATTTATCTGTCAGTGTCAGTGTGTCAAAAACACAATGTACACAGTAAATTTCCAAGAGTCAGTTTTACTCTGTTCCAAGTGTATATGGTCCTTATCTGTGTAGTATTAGATTTATTCTGGCTTTACTGTTAAAATTTAAGTGAAAAATCAACACAGCACCATGAGACTGGTGAACAGTGCCACGCATGATCTGATGTCTTAAAGATGCAAAAGAGTACATTTTCATTCACTCACTCTCATCTTTGAATGGGTAGTAGTTGAAAGTAGTTGTTACTTCTTGAACATCTTGTGAACATTGTATTGCTGGTGCCATACTAAAATCTTATCTACTAAATCTGCGGCCACTCCGACCAAAAGTCACTTATACACATCAATGGCTCATTCTATGCGTGTTTGTTCACAGGCAACACTGTGAGAAGACAGGAGTCTGTACAGGGCCCTGATGGAGCTGAAGGCTGATGCTCAGCCCTTAAGAAACCCCTCTGTGCATCTGGCAGAGTGTTTTAAACTGCTGGGGACTGACGTCTGGTAATGTTCTTTTTAACTCTCCATATAGAATAAAATGCTTGTCAGACTTTATGGCAGGTGTATTGAGAAATGTGTTTTTGATCCAACAGGCAGAAGAAGATGTCTGCGATGGACACGTTACAGACACTAATTGTCCAGCACAAAAACACAGTGAAGGCTAAACTCCATGAGGTCTGCCTGGTGCTGATAGATGAGGTAGGTTTTCTCCCTGAGCTTCTTTAGACACCTTTTACGAGAGTGTCCAGTGTCAAACTGACTGTTTGTCTCTCTCAGGTGACAAATCTGTGCTCCTGTGTGGCCTGTGCTGCAGTGGACTTCATAGCCCTGCTGTACATCTACCTGCGGGCCCTCATGGACACTGAGGTGGAGAGGACAGCACGGGCCCTCATTTTACGTCTGGTCCAGGGCAAAGAAATGTTTATAAAGGAGAAGGTCAATGTAGCCCTGGACACCCTGGTGCAGAACTGCAGCTCGGGACATGGGTAAGAACTACATCCTTTTACCCCCAACATGTAAACTGTATGGAAGCAAATGTAAACAGAAGTTTGTGACCACACTTTCTGCTTCCTCAGGCACACCTGCATCTCGGTGAGGGCCAGCACTGCCGAACATCTGGGGCAGGTGGTAGACAGGGTTGGGGTAGAAAACCTCTTTGCCACTGGGAAATACTTCAACAAACGGGTGGTCGTTGCTGTGTCCCAGATGGCTATGGATGGATGGCTATGGAAGTCAGGTGAGGAACTGAGCTCGTCATGTAGTTGTGTTTTCTATTTCCCATGTTGCTCTACTAGGTTAAACTAATTAGATTTTTTTTTTTTTTTCATAGACATGAGGGACAGAGGATCCGAAAGACTTTTGTCCCCACTGAGGAATTCCTTTGGATCTGGAACCATGCCATTCCACCTAAGGACAAGAGGCCCCTGAGCAAGATCCTTAAAAATCTGCATTAGACAGTACACCTTTATCCATTTTAACCATCATCAAGACATTCTCTCTGCCTTTAACATTTTTCCTTCCCAGAACCTTGCAGGCCTGCGCATGAAACAGCACCAGCAACCATCTCTCTCCCTAAGACCCAGACCTTCAGCAAACGACCTGGCAAGCCGGACAAAGAACCATCCCACAGAGCCACATCTCAACCCAAACCAGGCTACTGCTTCAGATGTGGTGAAGATGGCCACATAAGACCACAGTGCGAGAACAAACCAAATCTGCCACTTGTGGCAAAGACAAGGTAACAGTGTCTATAATAATAATAATAATAATAATAATAATAATAATAATAATAATAATAATAATAATAATAACAAAACTTAAAATATTCACATTCTGGTTACTAAGATCACTATTTAAACATTACATGAACCAATACTGCACCATTTGCTCTCAAAACAGGTTTTAAGTCATATCAGGAGGCTTACAAAGTATAACAA
This sequence comes from Bostrychus sinensis, assembly GCA_020698575.1. NCBI lineage: Eukaryota > Metazoa > Chordata > Actinopteri > Gobiiformes > Eleotridae > Bostrychus > Bostrychus sinensis. The sequence continues at coordinate 33,443,071 of CM036245.1, read as the reverse complement.
CTCAACACAGGTGTAGCCTACCTCAGTCTTGTTCTGGTCCTTCTCTTGTTTCCAAAACCAATCTGAAGAAAATCCAGACAAAACTAAATAAAATAAAACTAGCATTTACCCCAAGCAACATCTCTGCTCTTGAACCTGTGGGACCGCTGTCAAAAAACAAAACAAAAGGTAGGCTCAATCACACTCTTCATCACAATGACACAAAGCAAATGCTTTTAAAAGTCGGGCCTCACCTGTGGTGTTATCAAAGTCCTTAACAGGTAGACACTCGAGTTTAGATCCCTCTGGAACAAGGCTTGATTTATTATTTTTCTCTCAAACTCTTTCAGGACCACTTTAATGGGACAGACATTTTAAGAAAGCACTGATATTCAGTCCATTCAAACACTTTAGCCTATAAACTGCACCCATGGGTGGCCTCTCAGATTATACTACAAGAGCCTGAGATAAAATAAAATTAATAAAGACGACAGCGTCCTGCGCATATGCATAGGCTAAAAGTTTTTTAAATGCTCCATGGGCTGTTGCTCTGTTAAGCCCGGGCCTCACTGACAGACCGGTGTCTGCTGTCCCGTTAACATGTTCCAGAGTTTAGAGTTAGAGAAAGAGAAGAACAAGCCTTGTCTCAGAGGAATCTAAAGCCAGGTAGTTACCTTTAAAGGACTTCTGATAGCGCGACAGGTGAACGCCGCTGATATTGGACTTATAAAAGCACCCGCCTGGCATCACTGTGATGAAGAGCCACGAGCGCGATCCACCTTTTCTCCTTTTCCAGCGGTCCCAGAGGTTCAAACGCAGAGATTTTGTTTGGGTTATTTGCTAGTATTTTATAGTTTTGTCTGGATTTACTTTGGCTCATTCATGGAAACAAGGGGAAGACCAAAACAAGACTTCAAATGAGGTGGGCCTGTTTGTGTCGAGTGTTGCCTCCAATGCTTCTCGTGGGGCTTTGTGTGTATCATTAATAATTCAATAACAGGTACATTTTGGGTTCACATTTGCCATTTCTTATTTTGGTTTATTTAACCGGTGCAGGGTTTAACTGTAGCGTGCGCTTTGACTAGCCCCATGTTTAATACTTCTTTTTAAAGAGATTTTAAACCTTTTTTTTTTTTTTTTCTTTCCCTGGTCCACATCTTGCGTCTCTATGTATGGTGTGTCAATTGTATGGAATGTAATTATGGCTGAATATGAATTAGGGTTCACTTGTAAATACTGTGTTGTCACCTGACTAAATTAAAAAAAAAAAAAAAAAAAAAAAGATTTTAATAAAAACATTTAAGTAAAAACAGCCACAATGTACATAAAAAATAATCTGAAACATGTGAGAACTGCCCCTGTAGCTGCTTCTGCAAGTTACTTTAAAATAAAGTCTGTTAATGTTAAATGTTTTAGAAAAAGAAAAGGTTAAATACATGTTCTATAATATTATAAACAAAGACTGGCTTAAAATGGGCAGAGCGTGTTGTGTGTGATTGCATATCACATAAATAAATTTGTGTGCTTTATATCTGAAATAAAGTGCGCCGGGTGACGGCTTTAGTTAATTGACACAACAATATCTCGCCTCCGTGCTCAGCAATTAGTCAAACATTTAACACACAAATGCTAAAACCCTTGTTTGAAAGATTAAACTGTTAGTCCATAGCAGCGTTAGTTTGGTGATTTTATTTTGCAATGTGTAAGTTGAACATTGAAGCTGCCCTTGTCCAGCTGCTCGCTTACAAGCTGTGACCGGAAGTGGATCATTCCATTTACCCGAATGCGGAAGTAAGCACATAACACCTACCATGGCTCAACAAACTTTTAAAACATTACCTCAAAATTACACAAATCATCACAATATCACTGTCAACTAACAAAGAAGTCACACATAGACCAATGGTTCTCAACTGGTCTGGCTTTGGGACCCACCATCACTCTATAATGACAAGCAAGTGATTCAAAAAAAAAGCTCAATTTCAAATCATCAAATGTTAAAAGAAAAAGAAAAATAATAAATACATTGTGCAGTTTGAAACTGGGGTAATATCAGAATGCCACAGTACGCCAATACAAAAAAGAACATATTTAAAGAGGAACCAAGAAAGTGGCAATGTCAGAGAGGGAACTATTCCCTTCTACCTTCACTTAGCTGCATTTTTGTTTAGAACCTCAACTCTTCAGGTCAGTGACTTCAGCCTTTTTAACCTCACTTCAACCTTAGAGCTGCTACAGTAACATTACAGAACTGGATTTTTTTTTTTTTTTTTTTTTTGGGTGGGGGTGGGGGGGTTCTTCAATTCACCTTATGTCCCATATTGCCACCTTTTTATCATTATTAAACTTTATTCATTTCAATTCATTTTTTTTATTTTTTATTTTTTGCCCTGGCAAAGGCCCACCACCCACTGAAAATGGTTCCTCGACCCACTTTTGGATCCCGACCCACCAGTTGATAATCACTGATTTAGACAAGCTCCAACTCTAAGGATGGCCTATTTCAAATGGCAGTGTTAATGAGTTGGATTCAATCCTGTTGTACTACAAAGAAAAGCAATGGTGATACTCTAAAAACATGTGTTTAAACATGTAATTAATAGGCTTTAATACCATTATTCTTCAGGTCTTTCATGTTAAATCAAGGACTAAATAATATAATCCAAAAAGTAACATGTAGTAATCCTAGATTCCTGACTGAATCTCTCTCTTTAGGAGCTAATCCATGAGACAAAGCCTGGACAGACTTATTTTCTCCAAATGACAGGTGCATATGTGTAGTGTGGACACAACATATTACTGAAGATATTAAACTAGAACAATGCTGCAGCAGAGATGCAGGGATTGTGAGGCACTTGGGAATAAAAACTGCATAATCAGCTCAGTGTTGATCGGGTGAACCGTGGCTAACAGAAGCAGGTGCCAGCACTAAACCAGAATCAGTACATGGATCACTGGGACAGCATTTACTCACTAAGCCTAAATGTACACAATTTATAGAAAGAAAAAATGTTCATGCATACATATTATCAGTTATTCTGCTATAGAGGCATAACCCAGAGGACAAAAAGCAACAAAACATGATCCAATGTACACGGCACCTAATAGTATATTGTGAGTAATCAGCTGTGAAAAATGCAAAACCTTACTACATCTAGGCTTTCTTACCATGCTTCATTGATCATTTGACACCACTTTTTTAACACTGACCTATTGAATGTTGCTAAGAGTGGAAGTGTCTAAATCAGTGCTGGCTACATCTAGTTACACAGAGAACACCAGGGGAAAAAAAATAGTCCCTGTATGGAAATTTGACCCATCCTTCAATGCCACTGGGGCAAACTGTCAGGAGGAGTGGGCAATCTTTAGCCAGGATTAGACTAGTGTGAATGTTTTAGTTTGAAAGGGGAAACCGGAGCACCCCGAGAAAACCAACCCAAACACAAGGAGAAAATGCAAACTCCACACAGAAAGGCCCCACATTATCCTGGAATCAAACCTAATAAATATACCAATAAATAATGTCAACCCGAGAATATACCAATAAAACCTGGGAATATATAAAAAAAAAATAATAAAAAAAAAACGAGAATACTGATAAACCCAGGAACATAGCAATAAACACAGGAATATACTGATAACCCCATGAATATGCTGATAATCCTGGGAATATAGCGATAAATTTGGGACTATACCGATAAACTTAGGAATATACCAATAAACCCAGGAATATATGTTAAAATGCAAATATAAATAATAATAATAATAATTCATCGAATTTATATAGCGCTTTTTTGGACACTCAAAGACGCTTTACAATTGATCAATTATTCATTCACTCCTCAGTCACACTTGGTGGTGGTGAGCTACTTCTGTAGCCACAGCTGCCCTGGGGCAGACTGACGGCTAACCTGGGAATATACTAATAAATAATGTCAAAGAATTCACATTTGTGGGAATAATGGCAGGATGATAATAATGTTAAACACTATGATGTGGCAAAATTAGTTGCTTTTTTACTTTACCGAACCCTGGTAATGTCTTCCCACCCAGGACAAGGGTCATAAAGCATATAGCATACATTGTCAATGAACTTTGTGTTACACCTTAAATATTTCACCATCAAAATATTTAATTTTGGGTCACAATGATACCATGCTCTTGTGAAAGGATGCATAAACACCATTTCAGATAGTATACCTTTTTAGATGCTATTCCTGATGAACATTTTACCATTATACTAAAGAACAATCTACCTCAAGTGTGAAATGTAGAATATTTTACATACAGGGAACACTGTTAAATTCAGATGTGTGAAAACATGCAGCAACACCTTAAAATTACACCTCACCAACTCACTTAACTGTATCCAGGCAAATTTTTGAATGTGTACAGAAAAGTATATTCATGTGTAGGTTGTCCTGGAAACAGTATATTTCAAACTGCACAAAGTTTTATAGATTTTGTGTCGTTTTCTCAAAGAAAACTCTCCCAAAGTCCAATCCCCTGTAGGCTTACAACAATACACCCAACTCACATTTGGTTGGCAGTTGAATCTGTGTAAGAATTTGAATAATAAGTACCATTATTTAGGTATAACAGTATGTGTAGCTGGAGTTTTATGCTCCACATCAGGGAATTGAACCCCTAACATGCCATAGTAAAGGCAGGGGAACCAACTACTTCACTAATGAGGAAACTATAGAAAGTCCTACTGGCAAAGTGTCCATTCTGATACCTATAATCCAAAAATAGAGAAAAGGAGGCTGAGTGAAACATGAATAATTATTGGCAATTGGCAATGCATTCCCCCAATGAATAACAAGGCAGAGATAATTATGTATAGAACTTTATCCGTCAAATAGTGAACTAGGGCTAAAAGTTTATCATAAACTTTGATTTGAGAGGATCGCCAGTGGATGGGGACAATTACATCCTGGACAATGACCGGTTAGTCACAGGGCCAAAACATAGAGGCAGTGACAGACAACTGTGGACAATTTAAATTCATCAGTTCTTCTAGACATACATGTTTTTGGAATGTGTATGGCCGTGGTTCCCAAAGTGTGTTCCAGGGACCCCTGGTGGGCTGCAAAGATACAGCAGAGGGGCCACCAGAGGTTGTCTACACTTAGGTACATATTGAAGAACTCCTGCATTCCTCCTTTGCTAGCATTTGTATTTGCAGGTACATTATTAGTCTTTGGAAAAAAGTCAATATGCCATTAATTACAAGAGCAACAGGTGCAATACAAAATAATATAAAACACCAAACATGAAAATTAAATTTAAAAAAAGAAATTGAGTTTGAAATGAATTACAGTTATGTATAGTTAGCATTTAGCCAACAGTTTTATACAAATCTTAGGGGGAAAGTAGTCTGCCAGACAAACTCGTTAGTTTGTCTGGCAGAAGTTAGTCTGGTACCTCTTTGGTAAGATTTTGTTTCTGAGGTGGAACAATGACAGACAAAGTAACCAATCAGAGAAACAAAGGGCGGGGCATAAGCTGTATTATGAGCAGCTCTGTACTTATTTCTGAACAGGAACAGCAGCAGAAGCCAGTTGTACAAAGAGTTGTGGAAACAGTTGTGTTTTTGTTTTTGTTTTTTTATGTGTTCGTTACATCAGACATCAACAGGACTTTACTGTTGTGAAAATGGAAACAAGACGAAGAAAAAATCACAGAGGACTGAACAACAATGCAGACTTCAGCAGAACCAACAGTTGATAAAGAAAAGTACTAAACACTGTTAATCCGGTCAGAGAAGGTATTAAATTAGCTTGGTAGTGCTACCTTGGTTAGCTCTTCTGCTTTTGCAAGACGCACTGCAGGTAAATGACTGTGATTGGCCAATTCCAAATTGAACCAAAGGAACGTTTCGCTTTGAGAAGGGAAACAGTTCGCGAAAAGCAAGTAGGAGAGTCTGGCTTGCCAGGCTAGGGGAAAAGGATGACAGACTATATTTTGAATTGATAAATTGTTTTATAATTTTATTGCTGGGAGTCCACATGAGATATTCTGATTTTTAAGGGGGCTGCGACGCCTTTGACTATGGGAATAGCCATTGTAAGGAAATGAGGACATGGATAGGACGACTCCACTGAGGGAGATCGCTGGCAGCAGACTCAGCGATTGTGAGACAAAAACGCTAACCATTCTGCCACTATGCAGCAGTGGCTTAGTAACTTTGCAGTCATGATTTGGATGACTTTCACTTAAAAGAGGTATATATGAAGGTGGCTGAAGGGTTTTTTGGGTAAAGCCGCTTTGAGCCTTGATATTAAGTCAAGTCCCTACCTACTTTGACACGGTTTTTTCGTAAACCCTTCTAGTTTGATCTTGGTTTATCAGGAGTACAGGGTTCTCTGCCTATGGCCCTGTCTGTCACTCGGGTGAATGGAGGTCACTCTATGTATTGTTTGGGCAGGTTCCAGAGGCTGACTGACAGGTGCACTTGTACAGAGGAAGCCTCCCCCCCTTGTAGCATTTACCTCTCATTCACCTGCGGTCGACAAGCCCCCTGTCTGCACACGCTGTCTGCACACTCCGCCTGTCAATTATCAGAGCCGTCTAACAGAGAGCGGGCCAGTGCACTTCCAGGTGGGAGGCCTGTGACACTGCTCAACTCTGCAGTCTGCGTCCTCCTACATGTTGCATTGGGTTGGGACTTTTGACATACCCGATATTTTTGAACGTCTTGCTCTGTGTCCACTACAGTGTACTTTTTAAAGGCAATTGTCTGACATTGGACATTGGCCGATTGAACATTCTGAATCGGCGTCAGAAATCGTCAACGAAGGAGCACCAAGACTGGTTGTGTGCTCCATTCATAATCTATTATACAGCTCACGATTAACATCAAAATATAACCCACAATCTCCCAGCAAGAAGAACGTGAGTTAGATCCTCGGGCCGGCAGGCACACACACTCATGTCTTCATGTCCTCCCCGTGTTACCCTGGCTTCTCTCTGGGTACTCTGGCTTGCTCCTATCCTACCCACATGCATGTGTTAGGTGAATTGGTGACTCTAAGCCCCAAAGTTACTGGGATGGGCTCTAGTACCCATGGCCCCTAACAGGAATTAGCGAAAGAAGATGAATGAATGTTCTAACAACTATTCATTGTTTCCCACATCTGTGAAGCTGACGATGTGTCCTGCAGTCAGCTTACCATACCTTGAAGTCTTGTGCAGCCTTGTGCTTTATTTATTAATGTGATAAGAGGTTTATTTACAGAAGCCCATTATCTGCTGAGTTTAATGACTAGCACTGCCTGCTGTTGTAAATAGTTATTATGTCTTGCACATGCCTATAACCTATGCACTGCTCTGGAGTTTCACTTATTTATTTATTTCAGGGACAACACATATTAATAGACATTTTAGTAAATATGCCAGAGTTAGCCAAAAGGTTACTTTTCATCTGCAGTCCCTGGACAGATGTTAAAGTCACACTAAAAACATTCATTCATCTTCTTTCACTTATTCCCGTTAGGGGTCGTGGGTGACTGAAGCCTATCCCAGTAACTTTGGGCCTTAGGCGAGGTACACCCTGGACAGGGGCCAGCTTGTCGCAGGGCTGACACAGAGACAAACACGGACAGACAACCATTCACTCTCACATTCATTCACTAGGGGACATTTAGAGTCACCAATTAACCTAACAACCTAAAAACAAAAAGAGTAAAATGACACAACTACAAGAGAGTGGGTCTTTGGTTTGTCTGGAGACTTTTTTGTGCAAACCAGGGGAGTAGTCAGTTGACAGAGGAGACGCCTTGCCTCTTCTGACGTCACCCAGGTGTTGGGTTGGTGTGTCCCAGCCTTAAAGTGTCAGCCGTGCGTCTAACTGGCCCTATCCAGGGTGTACCCCACCAAAAGCCCATAATTGCTCGGACTTTTCATTGCATAAATGAATGAATGTTCACAGACAACCACACAACTGTTGTAAAAACATATCCTCCTGGGCCAAAAGTTAGAATGAAAACCAATACAATTCCGGCGGCACGGTGGCTTAGTGGTTAGCATTTTCGCCTCACAGCAAAAGGGTTCAATTCCCGGACCGTGCGGGGCCCTTTCTGTGTGGAGTTTGCATGTTGCAAACTCTGGGTCTGGGTGGGTTTCCTCTGGGTACTCCGGTTTCCCCCATCAACCTTAAAAACATGCACAATAGGCTAAAAAACTCCAGCTAAGTACTCCTGACCAGGATCCTGGCTCAAGATCTGGAGAAGGGTCCCCGGGCGCTGCACCGCAGCAGCAGCCCACTGCTCCTGACAGGTTGCCCTAGCGGCCTTGATGGATGGGTCAAATGCAGAGAATGAATTTCCCTACGGGGATCAATAAAGTATACCTTACCCTTACCTTAATTCCTAACCAACTGTGAGGGATGAGTACCATTATGAGTAGTACTTTCTGTAATATACTAAAATCAAAGTAATTGAGAGCTCTTAGCATTAATACAGACCATTTGAGATTGCTCAAGATGCACAATATAACAGCTCTTAAATACCTCCTAACACTCTAGAGACATTTTTTGTCATCCATTTAAATCTATTCCTTGTATTACATTTCTTTGCATATTATCTAAACCCAGACAACCTTCAATAAAACCTCTCATCATTCTGCTCTTTAGAACATCTGCTGAAAACTGTGCAAATTTCTGACCTTAAACCACTTCTGCCGTTGTTAAATTACTCTTTCTAACAGCGAGATGTTGGCGAACAAACTCTTATCTGATAGAAAAGTGGGATGCCCTTACAACTAACACACAGCCTTTCTACAAACTAATGGCAAATGCATTGTTTGTGCCACTCATTAATCTCTGAGTGCTGCTCCCCATTCTCTCCTGCGTGGACGTTATTAATCTTCGCCCGCCTTTAAATGTAATGGCACTGTCCGAGTCGGGGAGGCACGATAAGAGTCCCCCCCCCTTCTGTGGATGGGAAATGGCGGTGAGCACATGGCAGGCATATCAATACATTCTATCTGAAAATAACACTTTGACATTCCTAAGGGGACTTTGGCCAAAAATCAATAGCGGTGCACATAAGAACACACTTCTCTGTCGGAATGCCAATACGAATGGCCATTTATCACTCGGCTCAATGTGCGAGACTGTGTTTATTGTCCCAAATTCAGTCTGTCCCGGGGAACAGCAAGCGCATACAGATTTGGGACTTACAGGAATGATGCAGAGAATGCAGTCAGGAGCTACTTCGATAAAGCTTTGAACCAATAAAAGCCCTTTTTGTAGGAGAAAGAGTGCTATCTGATATTACTTAAGAGGCGTGTGGTCAATTCATTTTCACTACACTGCCTCTTAGGCTCCAGTAACATGCTGCAATTTTGGCAAAGGCTGATGAATTATTAATCACTTGAGGCAAAATCAAGCTTTTGGTGGTCTCACTGCTCAGGATCAAAGCTGACCAAGCTTACACTGGTACAACCAAAGACAGCTTGAAAGAAAAATTGGATAATGTCAATCTTATAATAAAGGCTGAATCTTCTGTTTAAAAGAAATATATTATGATTTTATACATATTTTTAAAATCAATCGTGATTGGTTCTAGAACAACACTGCACATTTTACAACCTTTAAAACATTATCTGACTAAAAGAATATATTTTTAGTAAATACTCTCCTGGTGCCATAAAGAAACAGGTGAGGATACCAGCAGAGGGCAGCAGAGTGATGCGGTCTTGTACATAATCAAAGAAAAAAGCACTTCACTTTTACAACAAAATGAAAAATAGCAAATTCCTCAGCTGTACAGCGTTTTTTTTTTTTTTTTTTTTTTTTTTTTTTTTGATAAAGGAATGAGAGCAGACTGAATGTAAAGGGCCTTTTGATTGGTCAGTGCTTTCTGGAGTAGGTGGGGATTCGTAGGAGAGGAGAACTTTCTGAGGCCTCAGAAACTCAGTGCCAGAGAATACAGGATTACTCAAACAGGCGTGAATGAAGCAAAACAACTCCAGGTATGTTTTTGACAAGGAAACATTATAACGTGGTAGAAAGCTCAAAAAATTAGGTTTTGCATAAAATATTTTTCTTTCTATACCAAGTTGTGATACCTGGCGAGTCCAGAAAGCTACATGGCAGCCTCGTAACATTCAGCTCTATGTTTTGAGCTGAGTTTTCAAATTAAGCATCAGTTAACAGAGACAGGGCATCATCACGTCTGTTTCTTTACTCCAGCAATTGAACTACTGTTAACCCACTGCTAAAAGCAAAAATAAAAAGAACTCACAAGGCCATGTCTAGCTCTGATAGCACGCAATTGCTATCCAGTCCTAATGGATAGAATGAGTTCTACTAACAAACCAGCTCAAGCAATCTAAAGTTGGCAAAAATATAATTTCCTTGGCAGGTAATAAGAGCCTTGTCAAATATGCACGTAATGATGTGCACATTACTGCATTCTAAACATAGCACACATTTTCAGCATAGTGTGTGGAGTAGTGAGACAATCATCTGAAAATAATAATGCATAAATGTGTGTAAAATGACTGCATTTGGAGGCAAAGAATTGATTCATTCATTGATGTGTGGACTACATTTTAATCAACCAAGTTTTCCTTGGCTTAAATACAGCCCTAGTTTCATTGTTGATAAGCAATAAGCACTGAGTCACTTCACATTGTTGTTTACACTTTTGCACAGCCACTTATTTTATGCATTTGGAACGGGCGAGCCAAAAAAGCAAGTCCAATTATTTATCAGCTGGACTTTTTAGCAAGGCGGGGGAGATGCAGGTCGGAAACAAAGCTCTGGCCTGGTCCCCGCGGTGATTAGTTTAACCCGGCGTCCAGGGCCCTGTCCGGGAACACCGTTGGAGTTGGCCCTGCTCCCTGCTCCAGTCATCAGAGGGGTCAGTGCTCCTCCTCTCCCACTGTCACCGCAGCGGCTCTCGCGGGACTGGCCTGCTGTAAGTAACTGAAGGGGAGAGGCCTTTCATCATATTCAGCTCACACACCCTCGCTCACACTCCAGTGGAATCAAACACAGCCCTCTAATAGGAGCTTTGGGAAGGTGGCCATGTCGGAGGGCTCTGGACAGCAGCAAGGCCCATTGACAGAAGTGAAAATACAAATCTTATAAAGTCGAGGCAGTGGACGCCAGGTGGCTTGGATTTAATTTTTTTAAAGGGAGAAGGGTCAGACAGGCCTTTATATGAAAACAGATTTAGGCAGAAAACTCACCAAGCAGAAACAAATAGGTTCTGAACATTGAAAAACATATTTTAAAAGACTGCATTGTGCAAAAGGTTATGGCATTTTTTTCTTGTTTTCCTTTCGGCTGTTCTTTTTCAGAGGTCGCCACAGCGAATCGTCTGCCTCCATCTCACCCTATACTCTACTTTCACTGCAACTCACTTCATGTCCTCTTTCAGTACATCCATAAATGTCCTCAATATACTCACCATCCCTCCTCTGTACATCTCCAAACCATCTCAATCTAGCCTATCTGATTTTATCTCTACAGCAGGGTACCCAAACCATGGTCCGGGGCCCATATGCAGCACAAGCCTTTGTCTCAGTTATCATATATTCACACAGTAGTTATGTTTGGAGTTATTTTTACAAATGTGTAGCTCTATTCTCACTTTTGTGTGAGACCTGGCCTCAAAAAAGCAACTTGTGGAAACCAGTGGTTGGTGATGCCATACTATGTGCCACCAACAGGCCTGGATAAATGTAGGCTTGCAGATGGGCATCCGGGGTATAACCTATGTCAATATACTAAATGATTTACCGTGGAGACCCCTTTCTTTCATAGCACTCCTAAGTCAGTGATTCCCAACCTAAAGAGAACCTCAACATCTTCACCTCTGCTACCTCCAGCTCTGTCGCCATCTTTTCCTCAATGCCACTGTCTGGTCATAGCTGGTCTTTCCACTTTGGCTTTCATTCTTCCTGAAACTCTTGTATCACACAACACACCTGACACTTTTCTCCAACCATTTTTCAACCTACTGTACCCCCACACACATCTTTACCTCTTTCCACACTATTCATTGCCGCAGTTCCTCAAAATGCTGCATCTTCTTTACCTCTACACTCTCGCAAAAAATGTTGTGGCATAGAAAGAACATATTTGTCAAAGCTACAGTCTGTTTTCTGTAGTTTTTTGCTCTTGCAAGATTGGGATGTAAAATAATGAAAAATTACAAAATTGTACCCTGTGGAAGGGGGTCATTACTTCCATTACTTCCTCTACAGTGGCCCAAAGCACACAGGCAGACACATTTACTGCTAAAAAAAACTTAAAGTATATTTGAACACACAATTTTGCAAGATTTTCTGTTTCTGAAGTGAACTTAATAAGCTTCCTTACTTATTTGAAAGGACGATTCACAGACAAAAGCATGTCTCTGAGAAGCTACTATAGATCCTCACAGGCTGCAGAAAAGAAAAGTGCAGGATGTGGAGCAGCAAACCATGCATCTTTAGTTATATTATGTGATTTCTATGGCAATACAAATGAGAAAAACATTTCCAAAAATATTGTTTGGGCAGATGATGTAGTATAATGAAAAAGGTTATATTTAAAGGGGCTATATTGTGCTTTTTTATGGCAACACAAATTAGTTTTCCAAAAAATATTGTTTAAATAGATGATGTAGTAAAATACTTCCTATCTAAGATTATATTTACTTCAAAATGTATAGTTTTATTTGCAAGTCTCACTTCTTCCTCACTTAAACCAGCTTCATCCGAGCTCAGAATACTTCATTAGCAAGTGCCATGGTGTCATATCTTCTAGCCTTTGTGTTATCAGTGTAAAATCTATAGAGAATAGTCAGCCACTCCTATTTTAGGCATGAAGACAGTAACAACACATCACATAAGTGAGACCAACAGAAAAGCAGGTTTCAACTAAAATCTGTACAGATTCTAAATCCCATTCAGTTTCAGGAAATTTGATTTAACCCAACTTGCTTTTTAAGTGCTCTATAAATAATACTATTCTGTTTGATTGTTGGGCAGATTTTTAGGACACTTTCTGTAAAGGTAAGTAATGGCCCAATAAGCACTGCACGGATCAAGGAGTCTGTACCATTGCAAAGACAGGACCAAAGTTCTAGTGGATTCTTCACCATTGTAAGATACAGCATGAGGTCTTTATGCACAATGGATAAAACATTTACCCTTGAATTTAAAAATCCCCAGTTTGAGTCCAGATCAGGGCACTACAGCTCTACCATGCATGATAGGGTCAGTGCCTTTGCAGAAGCCTGTGGTCTCTGAGTGCTTCTTGTATCCAAAAGAGTTACATAACATTAATGCATCGGTCATATATAGTGTGTTTTTGTTTTTTTTGTTTTTTTTCTTTAGACAGGAAAGGTGAGTGAAATGTTTTACCCAATGCAATGTCAGTAGCGGGCTCGAGCTGCCAAATTTCCAGTCAATGGACGGAAGTTTCTACCTACTGAGCTACTGATTGCCCACAGATTATGATAGAGAATGTTTTAATTACCTTACCTGGACTAAAACTGAACCTTTAGGACATGGGTAAATGTATAACATACATTTATCTTGATCAAACAAAGAAAAAGGCGTACAAGCAGTCAGATTGGTGCTGGACTAGTCCTCTCAACCCACATAGCTCAATGGATGAAGTAAACAGATCGATGGCATATAGAGAATAGCTTGAGATTCATGCATTTGGACTGATGTTACGGGGAGAGGCCCAAGGACAATTCTTACTTTCATCTAAAAAAGCTAAAGGGTTTGTGCAGTCCCAGTCCTGTCAGCCATATTATGTACATTGAATATAAATTCTTCATAACCTAAAACTGAACTACTATTACTCTGTCTGCTGTTTATCTTTTGGGTCCATTCACATCAGAGTATATTCTAGTCTCTGTAGTGTAACTGTCTTCAAATAGAGGTGCTGTATTGATGTGCACCGTATAGAAACCCAAACATGAACCATCTCCCATAGCCCAGTGGACACTCCATAAACTCCATTTGACTGTGGTGTTTTCTCTCCGGTGTTTTGGCCTTGTGCAGGTTGCTTTGTGAGCGGTTGCTGCAGTAGAGGAGCTTAAAAACATAGCATTGATTATATAAATGTTTTAAAATGCTATGAAATGCTTGGGGAATTCTGACACTTCATGCAACCCAGGTCCAATCCCAGTCTGGAGCAGCATTTTCGTTCAGTAGCAGACCATCTTGCCTTAGACAGATAATAACATAACCATTAAGAAACATCAGTTATGTTGATCCAGCTAGCTTTGCCATAGCTTACAAAGTTAACCGATTGGTGTAGTGCTCAATAGTTTGAAATTCAACCCACATAAATCAAACAATCAGTAAATTTACAGTAAACCATTTAGTGCATTGGCATAGGTTTTACTCCGGATGCCCATCTGTAAGCCTACATTTATCCAGGCTTGGTACAGGCACATAGTATGGCTTAAATTTCTTGGGCATCACCAACTACTAGACTCCATTAGTTTCTTTGCTGATGTCAGGTCTCACACAAAAGTGCTTGTTATAGCTACAGATTTATAAAAAAATAACTCCATAAATTTGTGTCAGCCCTGCGACAAGCTGGCCCCTGTCCAGGGTGTACCCTGCCTACGGCCCAAAGTTACTGGGATAGGCTCCAGTCACCCGCAACTCCTAACGGGAATAAGCAGTAGAAAATGAATGAATGAATTCCATAAATAACTGCTGTGTGAGTATATGAAAACTGAGACAATTTTGGGCAATAAAAAACAGTCTGAGGGTTGATGCATTTGGCTCCTGGGGCATAATTTGAGCACCCCTGATTTAGTCTCTAAGAATGTACAGTACAAGAGTAAAAGTGCTTTTTTTCCTCAGACTATGGACCTTTTACATTTACTATTTTCTATGCATGCACAGGTGAAAATTGGAGGAGGCCAGACAACCCACAAAAGCCCAGAGTAACAGAGCAAGACATTTTATCTAGTTTGTTGTATTACTTTAATTGTAACAAGCCCTCTCTGTGTCCTGTACCTCCAGTGGTATCTCTGAATGAGTCCAGCAGCCGCCCCTGTACACAGCCACTGCCATCTCAGCAGCGTCTACTCCGGCGAAAACACCACAATTTAAACACATCTCAGAAACCACGTCAAAGCCGGCATTACAGACACATATTGCAGCCCCCTGACAACACCCCAACCAATTTCTTCTTCTATTTTCTCATCTCGTCTCCACTGTGTTTCAATTGGCGCGCTTCATGTAAGAAAACCCTGAGCGGTTACAGCAACACGAGCCGAGGAGGGTCCGGTAATAGAGAAAAGTTGATTTCCCACAGCTGTGTCATGGTTTGATCCAAAAGACTCATCTTTTCATGTTGCACCACCACTGGACAAATAAAGGTTGCACAGGAGTCTGGTACATGGTAATGGAGAATGTCGGGAAAACATCAGATACACTGGAACCAATATAAAGAGGTTGTAATTACTGTTTGTCTGTAATAAGTTCTGTGTAAGATGTTTATTGCATCCTTTTAAACACCTTTTTCAGAATTGCTTTTAAGAAAATTGGAATTTTAACTTGATGTTTAAGCAATACGAAAGGTAATTTCCTGTTGCAGTGGTGAGATCTTCTGTCTCTCACACTGGGGTTTCAATTTCAAAAGGGCCAAAATTCAAACCACAAAGTCATTTTTGTGTCAGTCCCAAGCCCAGAAAAATGAAGGTGGCTGCATCAGGAAAGTGTATAATCCAATGTCAGACTAAATTTGCTGTGGTCAGCCCTGAAGGGAGCAGCTGAAAGATGTTGCATATGACATTTCCACCTTCCGAACATCACCATCATCATATATTATAAAAACATTTGAATTGGTTGTAATAGTTTGTGGTGATGGCCCTAAAGACCCATCCTTTGATTACAACCCAGTAAACAATGCTTTTCGTGAACATACATACATTTATTTTTCTAGTAGCTGTTATAATGCCATTAATCATAAAATGCTTTTAAGGTCTATATTATAATTCATGTCTGTGATACATATTTTCCAAATTGATGGGGTTCTTATCTTTTTGTTTTGAAAACTGTGTTAATTGGGAACATATTTTTAGTTTTGGAGAGAGAAATTTGGATGGACATAGAAGTGTTTTACACATTAATGTTCAGCCTTCTCTGGTAAGTGTGTCTGAGCAGTTAGGCATTAAAATTAACTGCAAGAACTTGAGAGACAGAAGCATCTTTTCAGTCTTCTCAAATGTCAGTGTTGGTTCTTTAGTTTACTGATCTCTTCCCAGCCTCCTGACATTAGATTTTAAATAACTGCCTGGACAGAAAAAATAATCTGATGTGATTAGGGAACTAGAAATCCTTTTTATTTCAAAGCAGCTCTATGTAGTATTCGTACATTTTTTTTGTGGTAGATCAACCCTTTATGGGATAGCACTCCTCGTTTTCTATCACTATGTAACTCAGGGGACTAAGAAGGTCACTGTGCAAGCTTTCCCAGGTGGAACTAGCTGGCGGTTAACAACTAGATAACAAGCTAACTATATCTAGGGCTCAGAATCTAAAGGGTCTAAGTGGCATTTTAAGCAAAATTTAGTTATATAAATTACATGAAACCTCATGAGGAGCACTCTTTCCTGCCAAAATATAACAACAACACCAGAAGTGGAGAGGGTTTTGTCAGAGGAGGTGAAGGAAAGAAAGAGACAAGGCAAGGCCTTCATGAATACGTTTTTTTTACCATTATCTGCCAGCTAGCCAGCTAGAAAAGCGTGTAGAGTAAGCATAACAGGAAGTTATGCTTAGTATAATGCCAGACCCAAGCCTGGATACATGTGTGGTTGTGGAAGGGCAGCTAAATGTAAAACCTACCCCAAAGTACTCATGTCAATGATTCAGCATGGAGACCTCTGAGAGAAAGGGAACATCCAAATGGGACTTGCAATTACGGTGAGGTGAAATCCGTCATCTGGAGTGAGAGGCCTTCCTCTGCATGTATTTTTCAGTATGTGGCCCTCAATTAAAAAAAGTTATACTGCCCTATTAATGCCATCATTAGAGTAGACTTTTCACTACTTCTCCTTGACCTATTTTTGGTTTAAGGGACAGTACCTTTACTTGGAAACATATTTTCCAACACTCACACACCGACCCACTTCTGATATCAACCCTATAGTGTTGTTGTGCTGCAGCAAATGCCCTGACACTATGCATACTGGCAGAATCATGTGCATACAAATGAGAAAGTCCGCTTAAGGCAATCCAGGACTCAAACCTCCCTAGTCTTTATCTGCTCAGCCCCAGGACAAGAAACACAACTCCACACACATTCTATACGCACAATGGACACACTGTCAGACTTCATATCTTTACAGCCCTGCACCAGGGAAATGCATATTTAAAAAAAAACATTTTACAGCCAATGTAGGGACAATAACGGCAAGATTGAGCATTATCAAAAGTGTAAATGAGAAAGACATACACATTATTGCCAGTGTGATTTGATAAATGATAATATTCCATTTCTTAGATAGGGATAGGGGATTTGGGCTCTTCTCACTAATACTTAATTTAGTCAGTGAATAAGGCGCTGTCCACTCAGGCTGGACGGGGCGGCATGCTAAATGAAGTCAGAATTGGACGGAGATTACAATATGGAAGGTGTTTGATTTACTATAGGGCTTTAATATGGATGAAATTAGACTCAGAGATCAGGTTAAATGTGCCAGGAATGGAGACGATACTAAAGGACTTTTGGGGGCACTTTTGATTCCAGATTGGTAATAAGAATGTATTAGTGGGGTAATAAGGTAATCATGCATAGGTAATACTGCTTGTTTTGGATCCAGTATCTGTTTGAGTACTTCGTATCAGCAGTAAGTAACTAACATATCAAGTCATCTACCTGATCAGGAAGTACATTTTTTGAAGAAAAGACACTTTTATTTTATTTTTTAGTGGAGAATGTTTTTGTTACTTTTACTGATTATGTTTTTAATGTAACTATTTCATTTTTAATAGTGAAAGTGTTTTTGATCTTGGTGGCAAACTAGGTAGTTACTTTGTTCTGCTACTTACTACTACTACTACTACTACTACTACTACTACTACTACTACTACTACTACTACTACTACTACTACTACTACTACTACTACTACTACTACTACTACTACTAATAATAATAATAATAATAATAATAATAATAATAATAATAATAATGCATTCGATTTATATAGCGCTTTTCTGGACACACAACACGCTTTACATTTCATTATTCCCCACTGTTGCCATAATATGCCACAGCTGCCCTGGGGCAGACTGACAGACATGTGGCTCCCATTCTGCCTAATGCCTCTCCAACCACCAAACACAGTAACACTAACATATTCATACTTAGACAGACTTTATTGATTCACTTGGTCACAGTAGTTTCATTTTTACTAGTAAAAGGTAAAAGAGGTATAGAATACTTATAAAATACTATGAATAAAATACATAGGCAAGGTGGGTGAAGGGACTTGCCCAAGGACACAAGTATTTATACAGTAAATATATATACAGAGTCGGCCCAGGGCATAAGCAAAATAAGTGGCTGATTAGGGCCCCAAGGCCGCCAGGGGGCCCCCAAGAGCACCTGAAATGGCAATACACATGTTGATAAAAAATATTAAATTATAATAATAAAAACTGTAATACAAAAAAAAACCACCATTTATTATTAACTGAGGGAATTGTCAATAGTCAAGCATTGGCGGCACTGAAATGGTAGGGGCCCCCAAGTCAAATTCTCCCCCATGAAAGCTTGGCCCTGAGCATATACACTCTCCTCTCTATCATTGATCTGTTTCAGCTACATGCTGCAACCCTCCTCCAGGTCCCCAATTCCACCGAAGCAGCAGTACCATCAGCCCCCTCAGATTCTCCATCTCCTCCTCTTCACCATCAGTGTCTAGGCTCCAGCAGGAGAATTTTTCCCCATAACAAATCTAGTTTACCCTCCCTTCTTTGTATAGCTAACGTCTCTACCTGCCAGGCTCTAAGCTCCAAAGTTTACTCCAAGTTTCATGAAGTGTTTCAGTCTCCACACCTGATATTTTGTTTTTATTGTGAACAAAATTAGGTTTTGCAGATGATTGCCTTCTGTTTTTATTTAGTGTCCCAACTTTTTAAGAACTGTCTGTGTCTGCCTATAAAAAAAAAAAAAAAAATGAGTGGCTCGGAGCTGTTATTTAGCAAATTTTGCAGCTCACTTCTGCAGACTTCCATCAGCAGACAGGCAGGAGTATCATGATTACTGCTGGAGGAGGTACAGGCTGACTCTGGGATGTTTACAGTCATACAGACGTGAGCACATTTGCATATACGTTTGGATCGGCTGCACCCAGCGTGACGCCCGACAGCCGTGTACCTCGGCCCACTTCCAGCTCTCTCCCAGATAGTCTGCGCCCCTCTGTAACGCGTTGTCAAGCTAAATGTTTAAAGGTAAAATAGACGTGTTTGCTGTTGTTTTCTCTGAACAGGTTTTCAAGCTGTGAAAGGCTGATAATGCTGTTCACTCTGAGTGCTACGTGTCCTGTCTGCCCAATGAGTCCAAACTACTGTCTGTGTTTATGAAAGAGAGTTGAGGGATAATAACTGAATATGTCAGCGAATGGCTTGGGTTGGCCTCCTGTTTTGTTGGTTTAAGTGATGGATTTGCTTGCTTATAAGCTCTGATGAAAACAGCTCATACAAAAGTGATTAGTTTATGTGATCCAGTGTAAATACAAACTTGATAGTCCATATACAATAGATCTGGTGTTAAGACTGAAACCATTTCGTGTAAAATAAGAGTTCATCTTTAACTTGATAGCAACAATACATCTAAAATAGAAAAAGGTGCAAAACAAACAAACAAAACCTAAGAAAACTAAAAAATTAAATAAAAACTAATAAAAAACAGCTCGAGTAGGAGTGGCCGATATAGCATTTTTTTTAACCAATGCGAAGTAAATACTGGGCCAGTATTGCCATTTTTATAACTAATACTTTGTACAAATACAGGCATCTTAGTGCTTCATAGAAGAACTAGCAGTGTATCATCATATGTTAAAGGTGCTATGAGCAGTTTATATTTTTTAATATTTCATAAAAACTACCCACGTGTCCCAAGATATGATGTAAACATGTTTAAATCAAATATTAGTTTTACTGATAACAATGGTACAGCTGATTTATTCACAATAAAAAAAATATTTTAATGCCCAAGTTGTTTGCATTTCTTGTTTTGGTTTTAAAACTGTATTGCCGATTGTCCAATCAGAAACTCAAAAAGACTGGTAACCCACTGACCATTGATTTCATTTAAACCGCAGTACCATTTTCCAGCCAGTAGGAGTGCATGCTGCTTCCAGTACCTTTAAATGTGAAGACATTTTAACCACTAAATAAGTTTGTTATTGTTGTTTTCCACTGTTATATAGATGTTAAATCCCAGATATGATTTTAAGCAAAGTTAGACAAATAAAAAAGTAGTTTGTTAACATAAAAAAAAAGAAAATTCTTCCTTTAGTTAACAGTTGCAGGAAGGGGAGGGGGAGCAGCAGATTCAATCCCATTGTATCGATCCAATATCAATACTAACTTTGGAATCGAAAATATTATATCAGATATTAGAACCGATCTGCCCACCCCTAAGCTAGACTGAGCATTTTGAAACTAAGGATAGGTTAACTGGTGACATTTCAGTAAGATGTCTAGGCATAAAGGGGGCATTTTAGAATGTAAAAGTCCATTTTTAATAATTGAATGTTTTGGACGCTCATAATATTGAGATCCTCCAGTGACCCTGTATTAAAAGCAGACACAATTCTGTACTGATAATCAATCGCTGCATGTAAAGAAGTCATGTGAACGTAATCCTAAAAACACTGCTATCTTCTGCGCCAGTTCAGTTTGTATTTTCCAAATTTTGGTTAACCTCAAATTTTGGTTCATCTGACCATTTAACAGTTTTTGTATTTCAGTCCATTTTAAAAGAACATTGGTCCAGAGAAGTTGGCAGTGTAGTAGTCTGCTCTGCTGAGTACTACAGATACACTATATTTCCAAAACTATTAGCTCACCTGCTTTTACACACATATGAACTTAGGTTTAATATGACGTTGGCCCACCCTTTGCATCTATCTATGTCAGACGTCTACGTATCTGATCGAGAAGGTCTGGCTCGCAGTATTTACTCCAATTCATTCCAAAGCTGTTCTAGTGGGTTGAGGTCAGGACTCTGCAGCCCAGTCAACTTCTTCCACGCCAAACTCACTCATCCATGTCTTTATGGACCATGCTTTGTGCACTGGTGCAGTCATGTTGGAACAGGAAGTGACCATCCCCAAACTGTTCCCACAAAGTTGGGAGCATGGAATTATCCAAAATGTCTTGGCGCTGAAGCATTCAGAGTTCCTTTCACTGGAACTAAGAGGCCAAGCCCAGCTCCTCAAACATAACCCCACATCATAATCACAATTTAGTTATGTGGGTGGGTAAGCAAATACTTTTGGGAATATAGTGTATCTACTACTAAGTTACTTCTATGTTACTACAACACTACTATGTTACATCAATCTGGAATGTCTCTCTTTGAAAAGATTTATAAAGAGGAGGGACTTTGGTCGACCATTTGAGGTGATTGGATGAAGCTTCAACCAATGACCGCCTTTCATGATTTAATTTAGCCAATCATACCAACGACTGTACTGTTGTACACGAAACAACAGGTCGTTACAAAAGTAAAAATGTGTAATAAATATGTTGTCCAAGACTTTTTGTGGATTTGGAAATGGATTTTCATACGTTTGTGAAGTCTTAAGAATCCAGCTTGATGCACAAGGTAAGCTGTAACCTGTATCTGTGCAAACTTAGTAACGATACAAACCAACATGGCAAGTGTCAGCACAGAGCACCACGCTGGCCCACCTGCAGCATTACTAAAGGATGAGTCGGGCCAATTACCATATATTGCAAATGAGATGACCCTCTGACAGCTGATCCAAATGACCACCAGTGCCAGAAAGTCTAATTAGTTCATTCCTGTACACTTATTTAACTGTGTCTGTTAGTCAGGGCTGAAGGGCTGCAGGGCTGTGTCTTCTTAATAAAGGAATAGCTGGGTGTGCGTGAAGGCCACGCAGAGCTAACAGAAGGACAGCCCTGGGGCCAATCAGAGCAGATCTGCACCAGGGACACACTGACCCCTCAATGTCAGTGCAGTGCTCCAGGCGAGAGGCCACGACCACCTCCTGACCACCACCAGATCAGACCAGAATCAGGACTTCTGTTCAAAGACTTAAACTGAAAGTTGGGCATGGCTATATTTCATTTTTAGTTAGTAAATCTGTCGGTCTGTATTAATGAAATGACGGTATATCTATAATGGCCATATGTGGGTTTTAAATTTAATGTTTTCCTTTATTCTAAAAAATTACTTCATGAGTGAAATCTATGGAAGCTTATTGTATTCACGTCAAAAAAAAAAGTTGTTTTATACAAGAAACCATTCATGTTTTTTGGAGTAAAGTTCTGGTTTTCTGAGTAAAAAAATCTTTTTATGAGTAAAATTTGTTGTTTTTACAAGTAAAAAGTACTAATTATCCTGTTTT
Source organism: Bostrychus sinensis (assembly GCA_020698575.1). Lineage (NCBI taxonomy): Eukaryota > Metazoa > Chordata > Actinopteri > Gobiiformes > Eleotridae > Bostrychus > Bostrychus sinensis. Next base: position 33,420,505 of record CM036245.1, on the reverse strand, counting down.
ATGACTAAAATTATTTCTGTCTTATTAAAAAAGTTCTCTTATTATGAGAAAAGCTGTGTTTTTATGAGTAAAATTTCATTTTATCCAGCAAATTAATTCTGTTTTATACTACAGTGAAAATAATTTTGTTTCACACGTTATTTTACTCATAAAAACGGAACTTTTTCATAAAAACAGGACTTTTCTGATAAAAACACAACACATTTTTTATTTTTTTTATAAAGTAGTTGAACTTTTTAAACTTTTCTTGTAAAAAAACAGCTAATTTTACTCATAAAACAAAACTTTTCGCATAAAAAACAAGTGAATGCAATATGCTTCTGTAGAAATCAAAACCAAATCATCATGATCAGAGTAGACACATTTTGAGAATTTTGGAATAAAAAATAAAAACTATATAGCCTGTACTCAGTCCTGCCATTTTTAGCCCTGTCAACAACACTATGGAATGCACTACATGGCCAAAAATGACTTGGAAGCAATTTTGAAGCAAACAATGAAATGTATTATATCGTTTTATTCTGTTTATTATATTATAAATAAACATCTATCTAATAGTAGAAACCGCTGTAAAGGGAACAATTATAACTATATAATATATCTGTTTTAAGTATGCCATTGTGAGACATATATAACTTTGATAAATATTTAAGAATACCCTTGATTCTATCTATGGTCAGGCTGACAATGTCTCCACAATTCTTCACAGCAACAAAAAGTTGTTTAAAAACGAACATTGCAGTGTGTTCCTCAAACCTTTCAGGAACTCAGAGTAGCAGAAAGTATTCAGACTTTGTTATACTGACTACTGAATACCTTTTATTGTGTATAGTTATGAATGGAGCTCAACTTAACATTGAGAAGAGAATAAAAACTCGAGAAGCAGACAGGTATCTCTTATTAAAAAAATGTACCTGTACCTGTACACCTGTTTAAACTTTACATTTAGACACATTGGGCTAATATCCATCCAGATCCATGTAACCTGCACAAGTTAAAATACACAGTGGATGTAATCTGGTCATGTTATTTTGTGTTAAGTGAACTTGAGGAATTTTAGTCATAACCTGAACATAATAAAAGTCTCAAACGCTGTGGAAATCATTATGTCAGAAAATTTCTCTGATAAAATTCTACTTCTGTACCCAACATAACTCGACTTTTTCCCTTTTCCACCTTTTTCACAGCAAATACTGTATCATGCATGCAGTAATTGAGAAAGGGCATCCGGGCTAAAAACCTAATGCCAAATGTGAATTACTGCATGCATGATACAGTATTTGCTGTGAAAAAGGTGGAAAAGGGAAAAAGTCGAGTAGTAGGTGATAGTTGTGACCGCCTATGGCTGGATGACACCACATGACTGAACTGTATTGATAAAATTAATAAAGATGTCTTATTTTTATTTACTAAAAAAAGAAAAAATATATCAACCATAGAGTCTTTCAACTTAGAAAAAAAAAGAAAAAATTGAAAGATTTTTATTACAGTCAGTTTGTTAATGTCTACTGTGTTAATATTGTTTAATGTCTTTTTTACATTGTAGCACAGTGGTTCACAAAATGGGGTCCGGGGCCCCTGGTGGGCCGCAAAGGTACTGTTGGGTGGCCGCCATTTCAAACACAAACTGTGTTTGAAATAAAGTACAATTAAGTATTTTATATATTTAAAAAATTTATCATTTTGAAGCAATTTTTAGCTATCAGTCTGTGTTTTGTTTTTTGTTTGTTTTTTCAATGTTTTTATAGAAATCTATGCGGAAAAAACATGACAGACTTTTGAATATAGTAAAGTTTTATTGTTGGGTCTCCAAGTGGGATTTTCAGATTTTAAAGGGGACCGCGACACTCTTGGCTGTGGGAAAGGCTGTTGTAGCACTTGTAAATGTATATATTTAAATATTATATATTGTAAATTCAATGTATTTATTTATATGTGTATTCATATTATTATGTATCCATTCATTTGTTTGTTTGATTGTTTATTTATTTTACTTTATTGTTTTATTATTCATTTATATTATTTTTCATATTAGATTTTTTATTTTATTTTATTTACGGCCTTTTGAACTGAGAATATAAATAAACACAAATCATTTTCAGCTCATACCAAAACAGCTATAGCCATTTATTTCAGCCAGGTCCATAAATTGCTTAACTTTCTTTCAGCTAAAACACAATTTATTAGCATTTCTAATAAATGAACCACTGTTGAGAATATACTGCTGCAGATACTGCGTCCACAAACGATCTTAATGTATCTAATGGCTTCATTCATGTCAGTGCTGTACTGCATTAAGCTGACTAATGCCATTAAGAGCCGCTGCAGCCCAGTCCTCAAGCCATTAGTCAAGCTTATGTTGAAACCATCTATTTTCTCACCATCTTAATTAAATATTAATGACCAATATTTCCATAAACCAGGAATAAGTAGTTTGTTAATATGACATCTTTTGCTCATCAGGCTCATTTAGCATAATTCCTTCACTCTTATCGCCACTGTTTATTAAATGGTGGGTCTAATGCTTTGTTGACTTGCCTCTGGAGTAATTTAATGCTTCCTTCAGTGAGAAACATGTCAGAAGTGCGTGATAAAAGTGAAGCAGCGGGGTTTTATTTTTGACAGAGGCAGGAGTCAGTCAGTATGACAGCCGCTGAGTCATTCTGCGGACTCGCACATGAATACTGCATGATCCTGGTGTTCAGATAGGATTTCATGTCTCAGAGAAAATCAATAGTATCCTGTGATAAACTCCTTCCTTTAGTTATAACAATAGGGTTTTCTGTCTTGTTATTGTATCTTTTCTGGCTGTCTTGTTATACCTTATATCCAATACTTGTAATGTTTTAATAGGCGAGATTAATATAATAAACTATAAGTTATAATGCGCCTACATCACTGGTTCCTGACCTTTTTTGTCTTGTTTTGGGCTAATTTTTTATGATTTTTATATAAAGTGATTATAAAAAATAAAAAATAAAAAAAATAATAAAATAAAACATCTCAGTACATTACAAAAAAATTTTATACTTACTTGATTGTAAATAAAGTAGTCTGTCTGTATTTTTTTTTTCTTTTAAACTTAAATTCAAGATTAGAAAATAATCTGCCTGCCTTTAAAAAATACATAAAATAAAAATATTATAACAATATAAACTTCTAATACAGTTACTTATTTTTATGTATATTTTATCAAAATAAATGTAATAAAATAAAAAAAAATCTTAAATTAATTATAAATTTCCAACAAAACATAATAACTCACTGTTGAAACAAGTATTTAAACCTTGAAAATTAGATATTTTAGCTTTTTCCTTTCATACGTTTTAATATAAAAAGAAATGGCAAGAAATAAATTATTGCATAATTCCACATACCTCCTGCAATGTGCCTGCATACCCCTAGGGGTCCCCTTACCCCTGGTTGGGAAACACTGACGTACACAACAAGATTGAGCTGCTCATGTTTGTAGAAGTGGAAGTACAAAATCACAGATCTATAGCTCATGATGCCAACAGCCAAAGTGTGCAGAGCTGACAGGATACTATCATTCACTGATAGTATTTCTAATTTTCTATCTGTGTACATCTTCTAAAATATACTTTTACATGAGTACATTTGAGATCATTTTACTTGTAAATTCTCTTGAGTAAAAGCATTTTTTGACCTGAGTGAAGAAGTGGTAAGTATACTTGCCTTGCAATCATAAGGTCACAGGTTTGATACTGGTTTGGGAATAGTAGTAATAGCAGTACATGTAGTACTACTAACAATTGTAGAAGTAGAAGTACTACTAGTAGTAGATTTTGAAGTGAAATTGGAAAAAGTGAAGTGAAATGTATGTTTTACTTGGATAAACTGGTGGAGTACGTGCAGAAGCTCTACCAACTGAGTATTAGTGTTTAGTATCATTCAGAGTCAGACAAACCTGAGCCTACAGTAGAGGTCTCCTGCCTGGCCTGCCAGACTAACTCTTCTCTTATTTTATACAAAGAAGTTAGTCTGGTACCTCTTGGTTTGAATTTCATTTCTATGGGTGGAACAATGACAGGCGGAGTAACCAATCAGAGAAACCAAGGGCAGGATGTAAGCAGTGCACCGCTGACCTAAACAAACATGGTGGATTGTTTTGAAACAGGAAAGAAATACTGTAGCTGGGTGGATGAAGTGTCCTGCCCAAGGACACAACAGCAGTATGCAATGCTGGTAGCAGGGATCGAACCATCAACCTATTTAGTGGCTGAATGTCTCTACCAACTGAGCTACTGCCACCCCATTCTTTCTTGGTCAAACATCACTTTTTGAGTTACAGTGCTAATGAAATTAATCAACCAAGTTGGCAAAAAAAGCAAACTTTTAACAGTGGCTCCTGACTATCTGTCCAAATGGCTGTTTCCACACTCACTTCACTTAACTGAGAAAGTAAATGCTCCTGGCTGCCTTTACTAACCACCTATAGATGCAGTAGCTGGACCCGAGCCAGTGACGCTCTGAATGCAGTCCCTGAACACTTTAAACCGTGTGAACTCTCTCTGCCCACCCCAGCACGCACACACACACACACTCCACAGACTCTGAGAGCATGTTCTGACACCGCAGCAGCTCCTCAGAGGGGAACCCTGGGAAAGTGCTGCCTCTGCACTTCATCTGACGGCCGGGGTCATCCCCAAAGCGCTACCGCCATTTCTCACTGTAATCCCTAAAAGACCAGAGCATCACAAGACTCTAGTGTTTACCGCGGATTAGCTTCTATAAAGGAGGCGGCTGGAGGAGAGAGCTGGAAACGGGAGGTGGGCTGAGTTCAAACCAGGACATCCTCATTCATTCCCCCCGCCCCGGGACCGTCAGGATTATTCATGACACACAGAGCTGTAATTGTCAGAGATTGTCAAAGCGATGCAAACACAATGGCAAACAACGAGACAACACATGCACGGGAAATCTATTTATGAAAACGACTCGAATGGGAGAAGAGGAGAAGTTTGGGCTTTTATGAGATTTATGCAAAAATGTGTCATATATAGATAGACACTGTGGCGAAGAGCCAGATTGAAAACTTTAGAAAATGAGAAGTCGAACTCCAGACAAAAAGATGTGAATATTCATCGAAGCTCGACTTAATTTCATAGCAATTTGACTTTTGCAAGAGAAGTCAAAACATTCAGGGACTGCAATTACTTTGTTGAGTTTCAGTAAGAAACACATTTGCTGCACAATTAAAGAAAAGTTAGAATAAAATGAAAAGATTTTGTTTTGCCAAATTATAGACATTAATGATATTTCTGTTTTCCACCTGTCTAAATTCAAACTGGCAGAAACTCAAAGTCAGTCAAAAATGTTACGTAAGAAGCTTTAAATTAATTTATCCTTTTACTGAGCAATGGCTTTTATAACTAGCACTAAGCATTAAGGTGGCTGTACTGTTAATAATAATAATAATAATAATAATAATAATAATTTTTACCAAGTTTAATTTTTCTATGTTGAAAAAAGTTTGTGAACAGCTCTCATATGCGCAATATATTTTCCCACTTCCAGGGGTCACCACTGAGCCATTTTTCAACATTTTTTCTCCTGGACTTCTAATATGTAAATATTTGGCCATCTTGAATTTGTGCTTATTTGGTGGACGCCTTCAATAACAATAGGCCTAATAATAATAAAGCATCAGTCTTATATTGTGTGTATATATGAAAAAATCAATAATATTGGAAATATAAATTTTAGAAACTTGAATGATAAATTAAAACCAGATACATCTTTTTGGTGTTTTTGATGAAAAAAGTTATATTAAACTTTGCTTTGCTCTCTGTCTGCTGGACATAATCAGCCCCAGCCGCACTGCTAGATTTGAGAATAAACTTTTATGATTTTTGGTCCAAAGTTACTGTATCAATGGTATCAGTATGGAGCTGTTGAATTGTATTGTTATAAATCATCCAATATCATTTTTGATTCTGGTTGAAACAATACCAGTCAATAGTTAGTTGCATTTTTGCATTTACATGACATTGATGTAGAAACAGTATCATGAATGTCTCCTGCTGAGGTTAGGTGCTCTCAATGGAAATGGTAAGAATTCTACTTTTAACAGATGCCAAAATGTAAAACAAGTCTTATGGTCACTAAGTGCCAGTCTGGCTCTTTGTGTTGTACCTGTGTGTGTACAAACACCGTCCATAATATCAAGAAAAAAGCCATGATATAAAGACAGCCAGTCTTTATATCCAGCCAGTCCCTTTGATATATACAGTAATTGTTACATTTTTTAGTTTTTTTCTCTTCAATTCACCAGACTTCAGAAGGTATGAAGTCTTGTAAAATTAAGCCCAATGAAAGTTACTGCTGACTGCAGATATGATGTTTCCAAAATAATGCCTGTGCACCTTTTTGGTTCATCTTAAGCCCGTTCTGTGGTCCATTATGATACCACTACATCTGAATTTACATCTAGTCACATTTCACTTTTTAATGCTAATTTGGTGAATATTTTCTACTCTTTTAAATGTGTGTATTTTGTATTGTTTTTATTGTGTAGTTCAAAATTCCAGCTCCACACAGAATTAAAATTCCATTCCCTGTACTGTGACACCACTACAAAGTTCAAATTAGCACATTATACAAGCTGTTAGCTCACCAAAAGAGATCATGCCAAGTGTCAAACAGCTGTGGATCTTCTAAATTTCATTGTGAGTTCAATGTCTCTGAACAAACCAACATGTAAATTAGCACTGAAGGAAAAGTGGGAGCATAGTAAACTTTCCCTGTGGAATGAATTATACACGAAGGGCCAGATTTATCAAAGGTTTGCGTGCACGCTAAATGAAAAAGATGTGCTAAAAATGGAGCAAACTCAGGCGCAGCTGAGATTTGCGTCTCTCACCGGAGCAAATTCAGCGCGGCACAGATTTTGCTCCTGTGATTCAATGAATCTGTAAAACAAGGCGTTCTTGCAAAAACGCTCAAAATTCAAGGCGTGGAAAATGCAAATGAAGTCAGTTTGCAGTCGCTGTTTGATTTATCACGAGTACGGAGCTAAATCTGCGTGAAAATTTAGCACGTTGGAGAAGCAGGTGCAAAAGTTTTGCGGAGGTAAGAGTGCAGCTTTTAGTGCACAGATGAGGGGTTGAAAATAAGTTCTAATGCTTTAACAGGGCTCATTTACAAAGATACAACAGTAATGTGTTGATTTGAAGACGAAGGAAACAAAGAAACAGACTTTACCTGCGGCACTTTTTCCTTGATTCTTGCTCGTATTTCCCTGAACTTCAGCCTTTTACAGCTGCTGTCTCTGGGCTTTCAGTCTGTTTAACATTCTTTGAAATCCTTACGGTGACAGAACAGTCTTTAAACGCTGCACAAACTCTACTCACTGTGTTTATCTCATTGCCTCCAATGCTCGCTGCGGCGCTTGACTGACAGCTGCCCCTACAGAGGCTCAAGGCTGTGTGGATTTGATCGAGCGGAGGACATCGAAAATGTTTTTTAATTGTTATTTTTATTCGATCACCATCAGCACGCCAAATAACAGTCAGTCCTGTTATTTGTTGGACTCTCAGATTGTGTTTTGTGTTGCATCTCTGTAGGAAAGATGCAGTCAGAGCTGGCAAACGTTGCGTTTTACGCTCGCGCAAAATTCTCATTTACCTATCAGATTTGCGGCCTCAGTTACTTGCGCAGTTTCTCTTTGTATATCACACGCAACACGCCCACAAATACCAGACGCTATTTTTTAAGCTGCACTCGCAATTTTGCACATGTTTTAGTAAATATGGCCCTAATAATATAATTAACGTTATATGTCAGTAATATTATCCATTCCTTTATCTTCTTTTAGTCAAGGGTGGCAGGAGCCTGACCCAGTTACTTTGGGCCTATGGCAGGGTACAAGGCTAACACTTACAGACGTACTCAGGCAACAATTGTTTCACATTTGTTCACTTTGGGCATTTTAGTGTCACCAATTTTCCTACCTGTACATGCATGTCTTTGGTTGATAGGTGATGTAAATAAGCAATGTATAATGCACACAGAAAATAGTAAAAATGTAATGTCCCAAAACATTTTTAGCTAAACTTAAACATCTAGCTCTAAGTTTTAGAGAATGCTTTGCCAATATGTGTTATTGTTGTTTTCTCTTTACCTCACTTTACCTCTCTGATTTTGTTTTTGTGCTATTTGTTTGTGTAACTAGAAACGCTGAATGAGTCTATTATTGAGTGTTGACAAGTAGCGTAGACCAATCAGCCTGATAACAGGGCCTGGATAACTATGGTTCATAAACACAAATAAAAGAAATAAAATGATGCACTTTCAATAAAAAATAAAAATAAAAAAAATGGAATTACAAGCTGAAAATACAAACCCAATTCTGAAAACGTTGAAACAAACAATATAGATAAAAACAAGATGCAAAAGTTTGCAGTTAATCTAGATTTTATTTGCAATAGGCCATAAAGTATCAGCTCAAAAAAGTTAGGATGAGACGGGGGAACAAGAAAGGAGAATGCGAAAACGTTTGACTAAAGAAAAAACATCTGGAATGAGCAGTAAGATGGAGTATAAAAGCATTATTGGATGTGGTCACTATACATTATTTATTAATTCCAACTTTATTAAGGACACAGAGCACCTGGTTCATAAAAAAAAAATAAAATAAAAATGTATAGTAAAATACACTGTATATGTACTGTACATAAAACCAGGATTGCCGGTGACTCCACATTTTAGATGTGAACCTTACAGAGCTCATCCTGGGACAGACCAGAGCTGGTATGATGGAGTTAGATCTTTTCATGACCCTTTACATTTAAATGAAAAAAAAAAAAAAAAAAAAAGCCGAATAACAGCCGCACAAGTTTGTACACCACAATTTACAACATTAACATTTGGCTTGCACTGCAGTGTCTTGGGACTTTGAGTAATATCCTTATGGAGTCATTGTATGCAACTGTCAGACTTTGTAGACTCCTCTATAGCTGTGCCACAAGTGTGCAGTATACAACAAAAGTGCAAAAAGTTCTATAAAGTGCAGTTTTGACATCAGGGAAGCATATGTTAAACCTACGAACCAGAACACTGGTTTTGAACCTTTTTGGTCTCCTGGTCTATTTCTCATACCATGAGTATCCCTCACGAACTCTGTGTTGATTATTCTTCAAAATGTGGTCATATAAAACATCTGCGTTTTTTAATACTTAATTAATAGTAGATACAAATTCTCCTGTATTTTTTTCTTTTAAACTCAAATCAAGATATAATAATAATAATAATATAATTTGTCTGCCTTAAAAATAAAAATAAAAATATAAGAATATAAACTCTTCATACATTTACTTATTTTACTATATATTTTATGAACAAAAACAATTAAATAAATAGTACTATTAAACTAATAATAACAAATAATACTACATAATACTACAGGTACTGCAAATTCCTTGCGTACCCTTGGGGGTCCCCGTATCCCTGGTTGGGAAACACTGAACTAGAATATTTGCCTGCCCATATAATTTACATTGCATGTTTCTGTCATCTGAGAGGTCACTTGTATTATAATGTCCCCATTAAGCCCAGGATATATAAAATATTGTGTTTTATGAAATTTGCAAACCATTGCATGCTGTTTTTTGTTTGGTTGTTTTTGCTTTGGTTGGTTGTTTTTGCTTTGGTTGGTTGTTTTTTGCATTTTACACAATATCGCAACTTTTTAGGAATTGGATTTGCATTGCCATTATTACTATTAGGTCCTGCCAAACACACAATATAAATTTTATCCTGGCAGATGACCTTAAATGGCTGAAGTCTGGTCGGACTCTGATGGCACTCGGAGGTGCAGACGCCCTCTCATGTGTGACCGCTCTTGCTGTGTTTTCCTGGATCAGAGCGGCGTGTGTGGTGGCAGATGGGGTCGGGCCGAAGCTGCTCTCATTATTGAGCCTGGGAGCCTCTCTGTAGCTCGCTGCCACCTGTCCAGCACACTTAATGTTATTCTAGCACCTGGACGCGCCATCACAAGTCACCATCAAAGTGGCGCTCTGAGGGCACCGGGCCGTCTCCAGAGGGACTACAGAGGCGACAGCATCACCTCCTGCTTGCATTATACTCTGTGAGAGGGCTATTGTAGTAGATCTGGGCAACAGTACGCACCTCATCGCTGAATGATGCATGACTGTGGGAAAGTCTGGGAGGAAAGTAGCTGTTTCCATATAGTCTGAACCAGATAATCTTTACATAGACAGGAGTGTTTCTGGATCACGTTCACATATGATTTCTGGGGGTGGTATTGAGCCCATGTAATGATTTCCAGAACATAATCATGACAGTTTTATTACAATGCCACTTGAGGTCCCCAAGATCAGGAACATGCATTACTAATAACAGGAAGTCTTCAGTTCTAAAATACACCTTTTATATCCAGTCACCTTACTGAAATGTTGTAAGTAATTGTGGGTGGCAGTAACTCAGTTGGTGGAGACGTTCGCCCACTATCCTGAAGGTTGACAGTTCAAACCCCACTAGTGGCATTGCATACTGCCAGTAAGTGCTTTGAGTATCTAGAAAGTTGCTATATAATTCCAGTGCATTATTATTAACCAGATCACCATCAGCATCTTCAGTACACTCCTGCACAGCAGTCAGGCCTGGGCAGCATACGTCAGCCAGGAACAGAAACTAAACAGCTTCCACTTGCACTGCCTTTGCTGCATCCTTAGCATCAGTTGGAGAGACAGAATGCCTAATGCACAGACTCTTGCACGAGCTGGCAACCCCACCGTGTACACACTGCTGCCTCGGTCATATGTGGCGGATGGAAAATGGACACATGCCAAAAGACCTCTTATATGTGGACCTTGCTCTTGGCAAAAGATCTCTTGGGCTTACTAAACTGCACTATAAGGACGTCTACTAAAGCAGTATGAAACTTATGGACATTAAAACAGAGACCTGTTTCACCAAGAGATGGCGAAATGTGCTTCAGAGGAAACTTAAAGAAGGAGAGGAAAGAATCCTGTGACTGGCAGAAAAAAAGCCAGTCATACGTCACCCTCCTGTGGAGCCATCCACACCTGACCAGTCTGACCACCCGCCTTGGCCTGGTACAGCAAATACTGTACCAGCTGGGACTGTACCACAGCATCATGGTATCACCCAAGGCCGATATTGTCAGACGGAGGCCAAGACTAATCAGCGCAGCCAACCACTTGTAATAAATTAGTATTATTAACTAGCTGCGAACCCAAAGTCTGAAAAATAAATGCTCATCCACTAGCCCTAGTGTGTCTTGTGGTCTGTTGCTGTTTATACTGTTGTTGTATGAATCAGAACAATTTCTAAACTATGATTTATTCATTTTTAATAATGTATGAGGTTGGGGTTAATGGAATATAAAACCTAGGACATTGTTCCATTAACTCTTGCATTTGACAGTAAATGTAGAATACATGCTAGTTCTGGACACAAAAATCATAATGGTTATCTCAATCAAACTGGCTGTGCAAGTAGTTTAACAGCACTAACAGTATATGGTTAGTTTAGTGGTCTTGTTTAAAAATGATCACTTTTATGTGAATGTGAAGTTTGGTGGGTGGATACATAAAAAAATAGCAAAAACTTGCTTTTACATCCAGTCCTATAGCTGCCCAGCGTTGACAAACTGAGCACTAGTAGGGGAGAAGTGAAGGCTTGGGACTTTATATACTTCTTCAATAAATGTTTGACATCTCATCTTATGACATTCTTTATACAGAACAGTATGTCCCTGTAGAGCTACCGTAGGTGCTTACAGGCTGTAGAATAGAGGGGTAAAAGTTAGTACATTGCAATGTGGAATAGTGCCATTAGAGCCTAAATGTTCCTCAGTACTCTATGCCTCTCCAGTTCCAGCAGCACACCCCCTCCTAGTTCCTATACTATCCTGAAACCACCAGTGATATTGGTTCTGAGGTGATTTTATAAAGTGTGTTTACCTAAAATGTTCCATACAGTATTCCCCTCACAGCGGCCTTGTTTGTCAGTGATAAGATTGGGTTTAGTGAATCCCTGTGAGATGGATGTCAGCATTCTCCTTATTACACTTTTGGAGCTGTGCTGAGTGGCGGCCAAGGCTGTTCATCCATCATGTGTTTTTACTCAGATCTCCACAGATATGTTCAAACAGCTCATCCGTCATTGTGTCGCGCCATCTCTCGCACTGCCCACCTCAAATGATGTCTTCCGCGAGCACAGCCGAGTGTACCGAGGCACACTGAGCATGTTTAGGTGAGGGTAGTAGTTTGTAGCTTTGAACGTCTGGTTAAGTTCAAGAGCGCAGTGGTTAAGTTTAGGACCTTAGCAGCATTACTCCAGTGGTTTCCAAACTTTTTTGTCTTGTGAACCCCCTGGGCCTTTTGTCATACCATGGGTACCCCCTCACTCATACATGTGGATGATTCTTGGTGATCATAAAAAAAAAAAAAAATGTGTCTTTATTAGTGCAAAGACGTTGTATCCTTCCTTCATTGTAAATACAAATTCTCCTACATTTCTGAAAAGTTAAATCCAAGATAATAAAAAACAATAATCCGTTTTCCTTTAAAATAAAAATATATTTAAAAAAATTACAATATAAAGTCTTATTATTTTACTTAACTTACTTTTATTGTACTAATTAGTTTTACTTATTTTAGTATACTTTATTTAAACGAAATTTAAATTGTAAATAAATAAAAAATCCATACGTTTTAATTGTTTAAAATGAAGATTACAAATATTTTTTCATGATTTTTCACATAAATTATCAAATAAATCCATGTACCCCCTGCAAAGTGCTTGCACACCCCCAGGGGTCCCTGTACCCCTGGTTGGGAAACACTTTATTAGTCCATCAGTCCATTATCAATTCACTCCACGCACACTGGTGGTGGTAAACTACTGCTACTGTAGCCACAGCTGCCCTGGGGCACACTGACAGAGATGTGGCAGCCATACCGCGCCTATGGCCTCTCCAACCACAACAACAACATATTAATACACCAGTGCCACAGACATCGGAGGCAAGGTAGTGTCTTGCCCGAGGACATAAAAGGGATTCATTCACCAACCTTCCATTGAGAGGAGAAAGAGCTTAACTGCTGCCCCAATATATATTTTACTTTGTTTAATTCTTTTTTATTTATGTTTTTATTTTCTGCACTGTTTTTCCAGCACTAAGACATATCTAACACTAAAATACAGACATTTTCCATCAGCTAATTTTCAACAGCTATTAAAAGCATCCCTTATAACCCTCATAACTCCCGGCATGACAGACGTGACTGACGAACATGGGAAAATATCCCGGCGGCGGGTTACTGGGCTGTATGTACTTAAATGACTAATAATAAGTTGCTGTTTTTTTCACAAGTTAACAGTTTTCCTCCAATCAAAGTAAGGAAAACTAAAGAATAAAAATAAAACCATTTTTAACCTTGTGTCAAACCAACCCATCAAAATCAGCTGAAGTGGGCGGATTGTAGTGCTGCACGATTAATCCAATCGCAATCGTGATGTCATGTTGTGCGATTACGTAACCGCATAAAAGACTGCGATTTGCAATTTAATGTAAACCAATGTGGAGTAAGGTGACGCCACATCCACACGCTGTGTGCAGCCGCAGTGTAACATGCGAGCTGTGTGGGACTCAAATAAGTTGTAGACACAGGACAAAACTCGGAGGCAAGTATTTCTTTGGAGCACAGGAACACGTCTCTGTTTATTGCCTGGCGCTCAGAGAACTGACAATCAGAGCATGAGAAAAACATGAACCAAACAGGTTCAAAGTGAATGGCACAGGCGCACTATTAACACAACTCAGACACCCGCTTACAGCAGGTATGGTCACGTGACTACCCGGCTTGCAGCAAACAGTAGTGAAAGAAACATGAGAGAAAAGCAGAGTTGGTGGCTGAAAAAAATGCAACTTTTGTTGTATGGCGATAGTTTGGATTCAGGTACGACGACGCTGAACAACAGTAAGTGCTGTGTAAAACCTGCAAAGCTAAAGTCGCTACGTCCCGAGGTAATACGACCAATCTCTATCAACATTTGAGACAACACAGAGAAAAATATGACGAGTGCATGCAAATAAAAACCCAAACAAGTAACGCGAAAGATAAAACTGAAAACCGCCTGAAAGAACCACAACGTACAATGACGGATACATTTGCAAGTGCTATGCCATTTAACAGGTTTACGTAATTGTTTACAGGTTTACGTAAAAGTTTATAATGACATTCTGTTTACAATTAGCAGAAATATCTTTATTTTCAAACTTTTATTTATTTTTTGATATTAAGTTATTTGGAAAAAACATTATGTAATCTTTTTTGTGTTGTGTATGTTTTGAGTTGAAAAATACAGAAACTATATTCTGTGTTGTCCTTGATATTCAAGCAAGTAGACTCATGACACCATTCATTAAATAATATCGTAATCGCAAATCGCAATATTGTCCATAATAATCGCAATCGCACATTTTTATCAAATCGTGCAGCACTAGCGGATTGGTAACGCTTTTAATTTACACATAATAAAGCTCCTATATTGTGCTTTCTTCAGGCTTTTTGAAATAATTTTGGACACCTTTGCATTTGTATTTCATGTTTTATAACTTAAAATAATAAGCATGGAAAACTTCTTTTAGGGAACTGCGACTTTCACTTTGCAGAGAACGCTTTAATGGATTAGGTGGCTGACACCCCAACAAATTGGCAGAGCATAAAATGGCCATTTAGCATGGCTATTAGCAACATGATGCTAACAGATAAATGACCAACTGCTTCGTAGTGACTGCAATTTAAGCACTGAAATTATCAGAATGAGTCTGGTGATGGTGTATGGACATTTTCAGCTCTTGAGACATGTATGGGTCCAGCATAGACAATTACTCAAACGTGTGAATGAAAGAAAATACTACTCCAGGTTTTTGAGATGGAAACAACACTATAACATGGTTAGCAGTTAATAAAAAAGTTGATTTAGCAGAACAGGGGACCTTTAAACAATTCTGCATCACAAATCATTTGTCCTCTGTAATTCAAATGATGTATTGGAGCTTAAGTGTCCACACACAAAGATCCTATCCAAGAGCCACCACAGTAGACACACAGTAGACGTGTTGTTTGAACGTCTGCTTTGCTCGGAGCCTCTGTACGTCTTTATTGCTCCCATTAACATATCTCCTAAATCCACTCTCCGGCACGAGGCCTACAAGTTGATTAAAGCCATGTTTGCTCGAAGGCAGGGAAACACACAAAGCTTTCTGCGGGAGCTATCTGCAGAGCTGCCATTAAAACTGTAATATCTCTTTAGCCTGGCGGACCCCCGGACGTCAATACCTGCGTCTTCATGACCGACAAAGGCAAACAGGCGAGCAGCTCCCAGGCACAATCCCACCTGATAAGAACCATAACCCCGTTCACTCTTCACTCGTACGGCTAATCGAGTCGGCCTGACATCATGAACTCAGATAATACCAATAAATAGCATTCTCTCACAACGTGTTCCATAATTAAAGTCTCCCTAATCCAGCATTTGCAGGGGTCTGAAGGTGGAGACAGTGCTGGAAGATAAGCCACGGTGAGGCATGTTCATTACTGCAAACACATGGAGTCACTGTTGGCTTTCAGAGTGTTTGGATAGTCCTGCAAAGAAAAGTGAATGATAATTGTGGGAATGCTCAAAGAAATCAAGACTCAAAGTTTACTTGAGGAGGAAGTGCATTTTTCTTTATGTTGAGGTAAAGTGAAAAATCTTCCAATAGTATGAGATCAGAGGTAGAGAAAACTTGTACTCTATGAATGTAATAATACATCATTTTGACCTTACTAACAAGTTCCATTTGATTGATCTACAGCACTGATATAATGGCTGCCAACTAAAAAGTGGCTAATTCAGAAAAAGCACTGTCTACACCAGGGGTCTCCAACCTTTTTGGGTTTGAGGGCTACCCAAAAGATGAGAATTTGTACTGAGGGCTACTCGTGCAAAAGAACCCTCTATATTAAAGTCTTCACATGCCTTTCAAAGGACACTAGGATTGTATGATTGTTTGCTTTGCAAGTTTAAAAAAATAAATTATGACTAAAACACTGCAGTAGTCACTGTTTATAAATATCCCTCGCACCTCATTGGTGACCCCTGGTCTACACCTTAACAGTAAAAAAAAAACAAAAAAAAAACCAATGAAAAAAAGAAGAAACACGGATAAATAAGAATTTACGCAACACACAGAATGGTAGAAAGTTATGCTAATGCTAAAGTGGGCGCTAAAAGGTTAAGCTAGCCTCAAAGCTTAACTTTAGGGTGACCAGATGTCCCTATTTTTCCAGGACTGTCCCAGGTAAATAGGGACGTCTGGTCAACCTTGTCCCATGTCCCAACACATCTGTAAAAACACCAATATGTCCCTGTTTTCAACAAAGCATGTCCCAGTTGTCCCCATTTTATCCAACAGAAACTTAAAATCAATAATCTAAAGACTTTGGCACTACATTTATTTACATTATTTTCATTTGCATTAAATTGCCAGAAATATGTGTCCCAGTTTTTGGGACTAGAAATTTGGTCACCCTGCTTAACTTGAATGTTATGTATTAGTAAATGGTAGATATGTGTAACACCAAGTGTTATTAAATCTAGGATGTCACATTCAGAAGAATATGGAGGTTAATAATTGAAGCACCTAACTTGTCAAAAGCCAGAGTGATATGTGTAGCACTATGAGTGCTAACGTTCTTTCAGTCTGGGATGTCTCCTGCTGACAATTGTAAAGGGGAGAAACTCGGGAATATTTGCTGGTGATTGGATAAAGCACTATCTAGTGACTGTCCACCACTATTTGTTTTAGCCAATCATAGCAATGATGCATATGAGGTAGCCAAACAAGAAACTGCTATGATAGTAACACAATCTCATAAAAAAGTTAATGAAGGCATCACCATATTATCAGGTATCAATAAAAGGCATGTTGCTGTCAGCAAACCTAAAACCTGCTAACTCACAGCAGCACTGCCACAACAATGGCCTGAACTGCCAGCGGTCAGACCCAAACAGATCAGAGAGCCTGACAACATGGATTTTTGTGAGCTTGTGAACTCAAATCCTGCAACAATCCAGCTTGCTGCACAAAGTAATGAAGCACCAGCTAATGACTTTCTACTACGATTTGTTTTAGCTAAGCTTAGGAACAACTTCCAAACAAACCCCAAAAGAAACTCATGAAAATCCATCTTGCTGCACAAGCTAAGTCCAGTTTTACTTTAAAAACCTGAAACATAGCTATGAGCATAAAACATAGCTATGAGGATTCTGTAAATGTTAAAAAAAATCATTCAGATCTATTTAAATAGAGGATTTTTTTCCAAGCTGACCAATGACTTTTTTTTTTATCCATCCATAAAACACCTTCCATAAGTAATAACACATCCCTGTATCATGTTTCATGCTCAAGGACATGGCTGTGGCTGGAATGGGACGACAACAGATAAAAGTGATGCTCTGGTTCTTCTGTCAGCGAGGTGACATGAGCAAATGGGATGATTGTTAGTGTTGGGCCCCTGTCACACACATCAGCTGTGACAGTGTAAAATTACACATCACACCATGGTCGGAGAGGAGAGTGAAATGCACACTGGTCTGGATACAGGGCGGCCATCACTTTATGGTTCAGTTACTGTGAGGGGACTATAGAAGACCAAAGAGTACACATTCTCTTTATTGATGATACTGAGAGCTGAGAATCTAAATGATGTTTTGGGTAAAATTGAGATTTTTGTGAAAGCGTATGATGAGCCAGAAGTGCCAAAAAGAAGCACAAGTGCATATAACGGCTGTGCCATGCTAGAAAATAGAATGAAAGGTTAGAGCCAAAAATGTGACCTTTTTCACAATAAAAAAGTATTAAAATATACAGTGGGGCAAAAAAGTATTTAGTCAGCCATCAATTGTGCAAGTTCTCCCACTTAAAAAGATGAGAGAGGCCTGTGATTTTCATCATAGGTATACCTCAACTATGAGAGACAAAATGAAAAAAAAAAAATCCAGAAAATAACATTGTCTGTTTTTTAGAATTTATTTGCAAATTATGGTGGAAAATAAGTATTTGGTCAATAACAAAAGTTCATCTCAATCCTTTGTTATATACGCTTTGTTGGCAATGACAGAGGTCAAACGTTTTCTGTCTTCACAAGGTTTTCACAAACTGTTGCTGGTATTTTGGCCCATTCCTCCATGCAGATCTCCTCTAGAGCAGTGATGTTTTGGGGCTGTCGCTGGGCAACACGGACTTTCAACTCCCTCCAAAGATTTTCTATGGGGTTGAGATCTGGAGACTGGCTAGGCCACTCCAGGACCTTGAAATGCTTCTTATGAAGCCACTCCTTCGTTACCCGGGCAGTGTGTTTGGGATCATTGTCAGGCTGAAAGACCCAGCCACGTTTCATCTTCAATGCCCTTGCTGATGGAAGGTTTTCACTCAAAATCTGACGATACATGGCCCCATTCATTCTTTCCTTTACACGGATCAGTCGTCCTGGTCCCTTTGCTGAAAAACAGCTAAATACTTACTTTCCACCATAATTTGCAAATAAATTCTTTAAAAATCAGACAATGTGATTTTCTGGATTTTTTTCCTCATTTTGTCTCTCATAGTTGAGGTATCCCTATGATAAAAATTACAGGCCTCTCTCATCTTTTTAAGTGGGAGAACTTGCACAATTGGTGGCTGACTAAATACTTTTTTGCCCCACTGTATGTTTCATTACTTCGTTACTTATTTATTTAGGAAAAATCTCATTAAATCATGTTACTTTTTGCTTTTTGTTTGCTTCTCACTTGCACTGTTTAAATGTTAAGCCTTTGATATTATGCACAGTGGATTAGTGGTTCTCAAACTCTGGTTCTAGGCACCACTTTTGGTATGTGAGTTTCTTCTGATGATACTCAGGAGTAGGGCTATGCCAAAAATCTAATTTAAAGTTGAATTGTGAGTAAGTATAGGGTCGATCTCGATGATAAGCTTAGAGCGCTTTTATTCGATATGAGCTAGTCTACCAGCAGCAGAAAACAGAGTGGCAGAGGTGCACACTTATGTTTACAGTGACCGTCCACCTGGTACAGCAAAAGCCAGAGAAAACAAGAGTGGAATTTAGAGGAATAACCACCTAAAAAGGTACTATGCACTTAAATACAAAAAAGCATAAAAAACAAGCAACGCCTCTGTAGCAACAGTGCCTGGAATTAACCGATAGATGAGCTAAGCCAATGTTAGCATTTGCTGTTCTACATAAAAACAGCAGTCCGTACAATAGTTTTCCACTGCAATTATTTGATGGAACAAAGGGGCAAAACTGTTGTATATGTTTCATAGATCCTAACACAGAGAAAATGCCGCCAGGGCTTTAAAAACGGGGCGCGAATGCCGAAGGAGCGCACAGCTGCAGTGTGTCACGTGACGCGCATCAATACTGCAGCTTGTCACTTGCAAAAGCTTCGTGATCACTCTTTAGAGAAGACTATTATCAGTAAAACAGGTGATTTTACTGATAATAGTCTGACAAAATGAGAGAACTAGGTTCATAAAATAAATGGTCCATTATGCACTGTTGAATTTCATAAAATTAGATATTACATTATAAATGTGCTAGAATGTGTTTAATTTTATGAGTATGCTGTTCATTAAGGTTAAGGTATACTTTATTGTCCCCATAGGAAAATTTGTTCTCTGTATTTGACCCATCCTTCAGGAGCAGTGGGCAGCCGCGGTGCAGTGCCCAGGGACCCTTCTCCAGATCTTGAACCAGGATCCTGGCCAGGACCTAGCTTGAGGATTAGACTATTGTACATGTTTTGAGGTTGATGAGGGAAACTGGAGCACCCGGAGGAAACCCACCCAGACACGGAGAGAACATGTAAACTTCACACAGAAAGGCCCCACATGGTCCGGGAATCAAACCTGGGACCTTCTTGCTGTGAAGCGAGAGTGCTAACTACGCTGCCAATCAGCTGTTTCTCCAACACAATCCTCCTCTCACTTCAGAGCAGCACTTCAGTTGCTGTATGAATACTACTGACGCTGAGCTTCAGTGGATTCCTATGAGACTGCTTAGTCCAATCTTAGTCCAGGTTTAGTCCAGATTTAGGCTCATTTTAGCCTGTTAAAGCTGGTACTTGGAAAGCCCAGTTTTTTGGGGTTTTTTTTGTCAGGTGGTACTTAGTGTGAGAAGTTTGAGAATCGCTGCTGTAGATGATGGGATATTTAAAGTCTTTACAATTTTACTTTCCAGACCAGTATTCTGAAACTGCTCTGCAATTTCGAGATGCAGACTTCTACAGATTGCCGAACCTCTGTCCATCTTTACTTCTGAGACTCTGCCTTTCCTAAAATGCTCCTTTAACACCCCACAATGTTACTGATCTGTTGCCATTTAATCTAATTAGTTCAATATTTTTATCTGGCTATTGCTCTACTTTTTGTGTACTTTTGTTGCCCATGTCCTAACTTTTAGAGACGTGTTACTGCCATCAAATCGAGCTATTATTTTTTGTGAAATTGTAAAATGCCTTAGTTTTATTATGTATACAAAACCTTCCTTTCTGATGTTATTTCTATTTTATTTTACACTTTGTACCAACTTTTCTTAATTGGGCCTAACAACAATACTGTATACATTTCCTCATTTACATAAAGTGCAGAGGCAGTGACTACATGAGACTACAAGCACAAACAAAAGTGTAATTATGAAAGCCTGTCTCAGCTCTAATGTATGCAGTAGTCTCAGTAATCAGTGACACTGCGATCTCTCATTCTCATGTGCACAAATGTTGTCAGTGTTGTTCTTTGTCTTTAAAGAAAACACTTGTGTCCTGATTGTGTTTAATTATATAGAACACAAATCAGCCACAAGCACATGATGCTCGCACACTCCAGTCAAATAGAAGGCATGATGCAGATAAAAAAAAAAAAAAAAACAGCCTCCACATTGTCAAAGTTACTTTTTAGTGTCTATCCTAAGAGCTCAGTCATTTATCACTAATTGGACAGTACTCACAATGCACTGTACCTTGACTATTATCTTACTGCGTTTAAATGGATATGGCATAAAAAACATAATTAATCAAGAAAAATTCTGGGAAAGTTATAATTTCAAGTTTAACTGCTAATTTACATTTTCTTTTATTATGTTACTGCCTAGCTGACAATAGTCAACTCAATAATGGGACAAAACTTTGAAGAATGTGGTGCATCATACACACTCTGATCTCATGAATTGGCCATAATTTGAAAAAAATCCAGTGGTTTTTAGAGAAGTACAATGCAACTCTGTACCTGTGTCCACCTCTTACACTGCCTGTGATGGCACCTTCCACTGTGACAAGCATTTTACTTTGTTAGCAAACCACAAATAAGCTCATATAGTGTCACCTGATTCGTTCACACTCAAACTGCCATCACTATGAAGCAGAAAGCTCATCAGTTAGCGTCATGTTGTTAATAGCTGTGCTAAATAGTCATTTTAAGCTCTGTCCAGTCCCCACCGTTGCCAGCAGGGGAAATATATAATCCAAGTGTTCTCTGCAAAATCAAAGTAACAGCTCCCCAAAAGAAGACGTGTTCCATACATAAACATTATTTTAAGTTACAAAATGTGAAATACTAATGCAAAGGCGTCCAAAACTATTTCAAAATGTCTGGAAAAAGCATAATATGTCCTCTTTAAATTAAGTTACCATTTAAAACAGTTGTTCTTGTATCAAGTCTTACTTCTGTGAATAACGAGTCTCAGAGGTAAAGTACTCCAAATCTGTACTAGTAAAAGTACTGTTGCCTAAAACATATTATTGAAGTTTAAGTAGAAAATACTTACTGCTCCTACTACTACTAAAACTACTGACTTGCCACTAGTACCATTCCTTCTACTACTACAAGTGCAACCGCTAGTACTGCTACCACTATTACTATTACTACCCACTTTAGGTAGTACTGAGTACTATATTAGATTAAAAAAAATACAAATAATAGAAAAAAATAAATAAATAATTTTAAATATTAACTCACACATCGACACAGACCAAACTAATAATTTGATGGGATGGCCAGGCTATTTAGTTTTACCTTAAATGTTAAAACATACTACAAACCTACACACTAATAGCCTGAGTACTTGTGACAGAACAATCTCAGTGATAAACTAAGGCACGACTCCTTTCCCTCCCCTATCTCTCTGCCTGTATCAGCACAAGCTCTCATATCTGTCCCACATTACTGACTGTTGTGCGAGCCCAACTCTCCCCATAACGGAGCGTCCCGGGGAGATTGCTCTGGTTTTACAGGGCAGCAGATATTGGAACGGCAGATTGCACCCAGCCCCAAACTGCATTTTTACACACGAGCCACGGTAAAAGTCAACCTTGGAGCAGCAGCAGTGCCGCAACCAATCAAAAAAAAAAAAAAAAAAAAGAAAAAAAAAAAAAAAAAAGTCAGCCGCAAGTTTTCTAATGATTTGTGGATGTGCCTGATAGAGTGACAGGTTATCAGCGGGCTCGGCAGGGGGCTACAATGAAGCAATCAGGCTCCAAACAGGTGTAAAGATGGGGGATCGGGGGGTTTTAATAATGTTTTTCTGCACCATTTTACAGAGCTTTTTGTTAAGGTGAGAGTTTAGTTTATTTTGATTGCACCATTTGAGTCAAAAAGTAAAAAAAGTTAAGATGCTTGTGAGAAAGGTGAGACAAAGGTGTGATGGCATAATTTGTGGAAATCCCTGTAGATTTGACACGTCATTAAAAGGAGGTGCTACTGCAGGTATTGAGGTATGCAAATTAGTTCTATGCAGTAACTGTGACATTATTTTAATATAAAAGACTTGTTCAATACAAAAATATGGTTAGTATAGAACAAACATAGCAAGTATGAAACAGATGTTATGGTTAAGTAAGTCACTTTCCTTGCAGCTTTTCCCTTGTATGCCAGATCCACTTTTCTGGTGCAAATCTCTCAATTCTGGCTTGGGACCACCACAAAGAGTGTATTGGCTTGTGGCCTCCTCTATAGATGGATTATTCATGAAGTGATGGCTACGGGGATAAAATGACAAAGCATCATAGAACAGCGTGGAACTTTGGATAACCTTTTTTCCTTCCTAACAGCAACAACAACAACAACGACAGATTAGATTTAAATTGATTTAAATGATCATTGTGCTTTACATTAGTCCATTATTCATTCATCTCCAGTGAGTGGGCGAACAGCTCTACATACTGAGCTACCATATGTACCATTGTCTTACTGTAAAAGTAGTAGTTAGTAAAGTAGTGTAGCAGAATGCATATGAGGCAGTAAGAAATATAGGAATTCAAATGACATTTGAGTAAATCCAACTTGTACTTCAAATGGCTATATTATGCAAAATCAACTGTTTGGATCTTTCTTTCTGTGTATAATGTCCCCTCATCAAAAACATACCTGCAATTGTGTTTTGTTTCATTCACACCTGGCGCAGCGGTTCTGATGCCTCAAAACACTTCCACACAGCGCTGACCAATCAATACTAGCCTTCAACATTCAGGCTGCTCTCGTTCATTAATCCAAAAAAACAAAACAAAACAAAAAAAAAAAACGGTGTGCAGCTCTGTTTCCTCTGATTCCTCACAGCTATTTTTCATTTTGTAGTAAAATAACATCTTACAAAAAAGTTTAAGGGAGTGAAGTGCTTTTTTCTGCGATTACGTTCAAAAGACTCAATAGAGTACTTAATAAAAATGTTTTCTTTTAGTTACATGTTTTTAAAGGTTATAAAATATGCAATGCTCTTCTAGTGGTGAACAAGATTGGTTTAAAAACATAAATAAAAGCATTATATATCCACTTTGAATATGTCTAGACTATGTTATTATGTTTATGTTTTTCATCATAATTGTGGGACTCGACTCAAACATTTTCTAAGTCATTACTCAATCTGAGTACCACTGGTCTAGGTCTAATTCAGATATAAACTGTGCTGCAGCTTCTATTATTTGTGGCCTAAAGTTGCACGAATCTCTTTTATAAAACAGCTCCAGCCTTCTCTGTTGTCTCACTGTTAATTCTCTGGAGGGTTACGGTTTGGACAGGTAATCCCCGCCAAGGACAGCCGCGTTTTATGTCGCTATTTCACACCGCGCTGTAAAAAGCCTGAACGTCTCTATCTATACATCTAACCATCCAACCTCTGGGGAGATTTAACGTTAAGACTTTGATATTCCACAGGTACATTTACACCTGTCATAGATACCTTATGAATAATGTCCAATTAGGTCAAACTGAAATAGCAAAGCAAATAAATCATGTTCTATGCTCCTGAACGCACCTCACAGACTTGTCAGGCCGAGCACAAAATTACACTACCCATGGGACACGCCGGGCCTTGTAGTTCATTATTCCTCTTTTGCGGTGGGAGAAAGTGCACCCTTGGCATTTTTTTTTTTTTTTTTTTTCTTTTTTGCAGGCGAACACCTACAGTAGCAGCTCTTCTGACACCGGCAGCACAGCCTGACAGAGTGGCGGAAGCATTCAGGCCAAGATTCACGGTGAGAAAGAGGAACTAATGAGCGTTGGTGTGATTCTGCAGGGAGGGGACACACCAGCCAGTTCCATGAGTGTGAAAAGGAGAGGGTAAGACTAGAGGAAGCACGTTGCTCTGGTCCAAGACTAAACTGATGATGGGCCCCACTGGTAAATAAGTAATGACTTGAATTTTATGTCACATTGTCTTGCTTTACTTTGGAGTATGGTTTTGTTCCTTTTATATAAAATTTACCAAAGACTGTATTCTTTTAATACAATTTATTTAGTTTGGGTAATCCAGACATAAGGGGTCACAAGCCAGTACATTACTTTTTAGCAATTAGCGTAACATCCTACTGAAATTTTGAAGGTAATAAGCCAAAGAAGATGTGATTAGTTTTTGGTGTGGACCCAGGACACTGTGTAGATTTCAGGATATATTTAAAAAGCTCTGTACCACTGAGAGATTGGGCCAAAGCAGGGGCGTGTCCAGTTAGTCACCTGGGGTAGCACATGCCACCCCTGAAATCTCATTGGCCACCTCAGGTCCCTCCCTACTCAGAGGTGCTGAGGCAGGACATCAGCGGTCAGGAAAAAACTAAAATAAATAATAATGCATTGGTCTTATATGGCACTTTTTTGTAGTCACTCAAAGAGAAGCCATTATTTAGAAAATAAATCAAAAACAATTGGACTTAATATAATTTAGGAGATAACATTTCACTACCAACCAGGTGGCTTCAGCTGGATTAGTGCCGATGAGTCTGTGAAGTTGTTTTTGATTTATTTTCTGAATAGTTAAATCTACCTGGATGTCTCAGAATCTAAACTGTTTCAAAGGAGGCCATTGTTTTAGTTTTAGGGCATGTTTTAACCATTCTGAGACATAAGGGGTACATACTCACATACACTGAGCATTTACCTCTAAACTTGAAATCCCTGGTTTGAGTCCAGGTTTTGGCAACTTTTTTTTTTTTTTTTTTACTGTTGTCAGATAGCGTCTAGCGGAGGTCTGTGCTCTTTAAGTGCTTTTATTTAAACACAGATTAGAATGTATCCTTTTCCGATACATTTTAAAGGCTAATTACTTCCCTTTTACTTGCATTTTGACTTTTTCCAGTTCTGATCTTAGTTTTTGACAACAGCTGTTCCTGTTTTCTAATCTGTTTGCAACATGTTTATTTTTTTTGCTCACCATTCTAGGTAGGTTGTCACTTTTTATAGTACTTTTACTCCCTGATTAGTCTTAGTACTTATTTCATACTTTTGCATTGTCACATTGGTCAAGCTATATGGAAGGATACTGTACAAAGGCAGTTCAAGTCTTAGGAAACACAAAGAACCAGTTTATATGGTATTGGTATGTGGCTTTTAGTGGGTCTTTTAACAGAAAAAAAAATTAAGAAAAATTATATTATATTTAGGCCCTAAAGTTTAACATCACTGTCCTACTTGTACTACACGATTAACACATCCCAGGATTTGTAACACTTTGGCACAGCAATGCAGCAGGTTACGAATGACTCAAATGTTTTCCTCCAAACTCTTCCAATTCCATCGACAGCAAGAGCAGGTCTCTAAAAAGAACCAATGAGTCATGACCGAAGGACGGCATCCAATTTTGGAAAGGGAGCAGTGGTCTGAAGACAGAGACTTCCAGCAGACTGTATCATCGGCTCAGCTCCAGCCTCCTCTTTCTGTGGAATTATCCTTGTGTGGAATTTCCCGCCTTGGCTTGGCAGGATTCACACCGGGACACTTCACTAGAACAGCCCTCTCAGAAACTTCCGTCAAACGGCACGCTCCGCTCAGCCATGTTACTGCTGGGCTTAGTGCGGAACAACTCTGAGGCTTCAGGGGCCACTCTGACAAACTCCAACGGCTGATTTGAGGCGCTAAAGTTTCTCTCAACTCAAACGATGAGGTGAGTTGTTCAAAGAGGGGTTAGACAAGGTGCTTATCCTGCCTGTGATACAGAATAAAGGATAATGCATACCAGTCATGGCCAGTCAGTTGTTTGCATGCTTGAATATGAGAAACCTGAATAGCTGGTTGGCCTACACAACTTGTCATCATTGATCTGATGGCTGGCAGTTAAACAGAGAAAGCAAAACTGTCTGAGGCCATTTACATAACGAAACATTAAAACATGAAAAAAGTGAAACCTGGCATTGGGTTTGCATAATGTTTAGCAAGGTTTAAATAAGGGGAATCGTATTTATATAGCACTTTACCTATGACACAAGTCACCCTAAGCGCTTTATACAGAAGGGAAGGGGTATTTTATTCACTCCATAGTTGGTGGTGGTAAACTATGTTTTGTAGCCACAGTTTCCCCTAGGGTCGACTGACAGGAGCACGGCTGCACACATCTGCACCAAAAGACCCTCCGACCACCACCAACCACTCACTCACACTGGCTTCCTGGTATTTCCCCAGCGGTCTCCCATCCAGGTACTGACCAGGCCCTACCCTGCTTAGCTGAGGTCTGACGGGATCGGGCATCCACAAGGCGGTATGGCCTTAAATAACCTCCCAGATGATTGGTTAAACACTGAGGTCAGACTAAAAACTGTAAGTTTATACTTATGTCATCCAGGGGCACTTCTGAAGCTCCCATTGGTTGTTTTACACATTTTAACTCTAAATTAATGGCTGCCTCTAATACAGTGAATGTGACTATTTCAGCACTGGCTATGTCTGCTTTCAGAGAAAAACAGCCCAGAAAAGAAAAACTGTTTTTATTGGATGTCATATATTAGTATTTTTAACTGTGGCCAAATTGTCCATTTGAAATGGCAGCTATGAGGGATGGGATTGGCAGAAACTTAAAGAGTGCTCTCCTCTGTTTTGTACAACCTAATTTGAAATGTATATACTTTTTTTTTCACTTATCTCATTAAAGGTCCCCTATTAATACAGTAATCCTGTAAGGTGAGGCGCTACCCTTCTCAAGAGCTGAAAACGCTCAGCTTCACGGCTTGATGCAGATACATGAAACCCCGCTTTCTCCAGGAAGCGTACCTGCACGTTTTTAAAGCACATACACTGTCACCGGACTCATTCTGATAATGTCAGCACTTAAACCGCAGCCACTACACATCTGTTAGCTTCATCTTGCTAATAATCATGCTGATTATATCATGCTCTGTGCATTCTCCACAGTTCAGTACAAGCAATCGGAGATTCTCC
The DNA here is from genome assembly GCA_020698575.1 of Bostrychus sinensis. Taxonomy (NCBI): domain Eukaryota; kingdom Metazoa; phylum Chordata; class Actinopteri; order Gobiiformes; family Eleotridae; genus Bostrychus; species Bostrychus sinensis. The sequence goes on along the minus strand of CM036245.1, from coordinate 33,392,751 downwards.
TCACATGTCTGAACTCAAAGCCTCCCAACATTATTCCTTTGAGAATTCATAGAAGACGAACAAGAGGCAGTGTCTGTAGAGGGCTTCAGTCAGAGGACAGTGTTTGCAAAGAGCACAGAGCAGTGGGCGAGGTCAGCAGGGCCTTAAAGCGACAGGCACCTAATCCACGCATTTACACGCAAATCAAAGTAACAGTTCCACCAAAATAAAACGTTTTCATGTACGTTATATGTTATAAAACCTGAAATGTGGATGTAAATTGGTCCAAAAAAAAAAAGCTTGAAAAAATGCCTCTAATAGGCCCTTTAAAGCCTAGTTTCCCACTGTCTTTAGGCCACTAAATCCTGGTCATGTAGGCACCCCATTGGAGAGTGACTCAGCAAGTAATTTATGGTGCCATACTTCCTGTCCACTTAATAACAGAGTATTGAATGGGTCACAGTGACACACCGAAATCCCAGAATGCATCCTTGCTGTTACACGTCTATAGTGGTATGGACCTATTATACAGATTGCAGTTGCACACAGCATGTAAAAAAGCCCGAGCATTCACACACAGTATAGCTGCAAATCAATCACATCTCACCTCCTCCCGCCAACATGTTCCTCATATATACTGGCTTCTTGTCAGATACATGTCAGAAGATGGCATTTCTCTGTCTAACTTGGACTGGCAGTGAATCAGTTCTGTATGTATAAGGGCTAAAAATCGGAGTTTAAACCCAAATTAACGTTAAAATTATGCTAGATGGGTCACAACATTAATAAATAAATGTGTATGCTGTCTGTTGAACACCTAAAGGAATGAGAGAACTAGCTACAGGACCAAGTAAGTAGTGACAAGACCTTTCTATTAGCAACCATAAAGTATGAGCTGTCCTATTCATATTATACACACAGGAACATGTCCAATTTGAAAGGTCACAAAGAAATAATAGGTCTATATTTTTGGGCCACATGGCAGGGGTTCTTGATTTGGCCTGGTTAAATATTTTATTTTATTTTATTCATATAGTGCTTTTCTAGGCACTCAAAGCAACTTGGGAAAGAGCAAGCAGCCATACCACACCAATGGCCACTCCAACCACCAAAAAAAACACACTACACTGTAAAAAAAAAAATTGCAAAAACTCAAGACAACAGGATCCCTGTGGCCAACTCAAAATCAACAAGTAATATTTTTGTTCATTAAATTTGATGTTTATTTTTCTAAAAATCACCATTCCAATAACTTAAAAAAAAAAATCCATTGTTCAGAAAAAAGTATTATTATTGATAAGAATAAAAACTAAATATACTAAGTAGAATATTTTTTCTGAACAGTGGATAGTTGGTTGTTGGTTGTAATACGAGATTAAAAAAAATGATTATAGTGAGTAAAATGTAAAATTGAAAGTTTTTAGACATATGAACATCAAATTGCGTGAACAAAATTATTTGAAAACTTGAGATTTTGAGTTGGCCCCAAAACTCAAAAATCTTAAGGCATCCTGTTGCCCTGAGTTTTTGAGTATTCGCAGCATTTATTTATTTTTTCTTTACAGTGTAGTGCCACAAACACTGGAGGCAAAGTTGGTGAAGTCTCTTGCCCAAGGACACAACACCAGTATAAACAGGGGTGAGTGGAGATCAAACCGCCGTCTCTCTCCCCTGACCTACTGCTGATATCCTAGCTCCAGATCGTGGCTTCAGTCCTAGCTTCCTTTCACCTTCTGAATACATGCATTTTTAGGTAAACTTATTCCATCCACAGTTAATGAATATGATAATGAATTAGTCTCTGTCAGTGTAGTGTTTTTTCTGCATTTGATTCATCCAGCTGCATCCTGCAACCTTCGACAGTAGTTCATCAGGTAGAAACGTTCACCCTAGATTGGTGGATCATTTCCAGTCACCAGCATTGCAGACCCTCCACCCTTCCCTGTATGGATGTGTTAGTGGGATTGTGAGTTGGGTGGAGGTCAGAGAGCAGATGCATTAATATTATTGAAGACAATAAGGAGACAATGTCTGAAGAATAAAAGGGAGAACCCATTCTAAAAAAAAAAAAAATGTGAAAAGTAGATACATAATTTCAAATGATGAGGTTGTTCAACAAGATCTTGGAGAGTGGGATGATGCCAGAGGAATTGAGGAGTGTGCTTGGGCCAATTTTTAAGAACAATGGAGATGTGCAGAGTTGTGGCAACAGCAGTTGTATAAAGCTGATGAACCATACAATGAAGTTATGAGAAAGAATAGTGGAAGCTAGGCTAAGGGCAGATGTGAGCTTTTGTGAGCAGCAGAAGATACTTCATTTCAGAATAAAGAGGAACTGATAATAAAACTATAGGACAAGGCACTTCCACAAAAACTGTTGATTTTTTCTTTCTATGTATTCCCAAGCTAAATGCATATAACTTAAAACATGATTGCCAAAAAAAAACAAAAAAAAACTACTTGGACGTAGAGGTTGCACCATTGGGATCTTTCTTCCTTCATTCTTGTTCTTCACCCTCATCTTCTATCTATTTTCATTTCCCATTTTAAGTATTTAATGAATGCTGAAAAGTAAAGTTTGGCTGCAAAGTATCTGCTGAGAGTCCAGAGTGCACAGAGGCGTCCATCTTTGACTGATGACTGCTGATAATCCATTGTTATAAATGGTCTTATAGGATTTGACAAGCCTGAAGCAAAGCCTTGGATCACTTTTTCCCAGACAAATCATTGTATAGATCGAGCCAAGCACAATGCAGATAAGTTTACCCAAACTTTTGAAAAGCGCAGTCCATGAACCTACATCAACATATTCTGTAAGGGCGGATCAATGTGTATCGAAAAGGTTACACTGTGTGCCCTTGCTGTGTGCTCAAATCCCTCCCAAATCTGCATTCCCCGATATCCATACTGCTAACACACACACAAACACACTTACTTTCCTCTCTTTTGTTGGGTGTCTAGGGAGCGCACTCTTTAAATTAACTGGTCTAGTGAAGCAGGCAGGGATAAGCTGACACTCTTAAGAATTATCATCATTATAGTGCTCTGTCAGAAAGGCGGATCAGATTATGGGCGATGAGACTGCTGCGCAGGAGCCCGGGAGGAGTTGCGGGGTGGCAGCTGTTGCCCTATAAATCTGATGGTGTTTGTGTTCCCACGGGGGCCACCGGGCTTCCAGAAAAGAGCAACCCCAGCTGCCCAATATGTGGCCAAGAGTGCCTTCCAATTCACAGCTTCTCTCCGCTCCGTCTTGTCTGTGACCTTAGACTAGGCTGTCATCTTGAATGCCAAACAGCTTTATTATGGAGACTCTATATATGATGCATTCTAAATCTTGCAGAAATGTGCTTAAATGGCATTTTGGATTCAGTTATAAACTTTTAAATGTGGGTTGTGTAAACTTCATATTATCCAACTAAACAATTGTACTATATTTTATGTCTGTCAATGTTCATTATATTTTTGTTCATGTTACAATTTTGGAAATTTGGACATTAAAAGCAAAAAAAAAAAAAAAAAAGGCATTTGTTTATTATAGCCAAAATGAACACTTGAACACACAACAGAGATGGAAGTACTTACAACTCGCACTCAAATAAAAGTACTGTTACGTTGGAATACTAATAAGGAATACTAAACAAATTTTCAATATGAGTGACCTAAGTAACTACCACTGCTACTACAACTAATAATGCATCTGTCTTGTCTAGCGCTGTTCTAAACACACAACTGTCCTGGGGCAGACTGACAGAGACGTGGCTGCCTGGATGCATACACAGCGGCTCCTGAACTGCAGTGCTTATGATGCATTGCTTCCATGATAGACTAATGATGTTATGCAAAAATCAAAATACTACACAAACTAAACAAAAGTAGTGCTTTCTAATTATCTCATACACTGTCTTTCTCCTGCAGACACTTTACTGCTTCAGTAGCACCTAGTGGGAGTGACTGTACACAGAGAGTGACGAAGGCATGACTACGGTGAAGATGTTAAATTGTAAATGTATTTTTATTGCATCGCTTGTTAAAATCAAGTACAGCTTCTTTAAAAAGGCATACAGCACAATTAATAACAAAAATACCTTGTCAAAAAAATCATAATCCTTATTTTTCAGTGTTAAAATTCAGAGGTACAAATTCAAAGGGATTTAAAATTCAAATTCTGATGAGACAAGTTTGCTTCCATATAGACCCCCTTTAAAAACTACTTTCAGCTTAGCTAACAACTGCCCCCCACATTTTTCATGTATGCTGCTTTAGAATGATCTTATCACCCCAAGCATAAAAATGAACTAGTAGCACTGACATTCTGCCAGACCACATTTACCACGTGATGGAGTAGGGAGCAATTGTGGCAGTCAGCTGTTGTTGAAGGTGAGAAATCTTGCTTTCTATATAGCCGGTGCCATCTTGGTTATTTTTGAGATTATCCAGCAAGTCAATTGGAAACAGCTCCCTATGGCTCCAGCACAAATATAGGAGCTTATAGCAAATTCACAGAGAAAGGTTTCACTTTGTATTGTCACATTTTACTCAAAGTCATTAGACACCTTTAGCAGTGTTAACTATGATTTGCGTAAGGTGGCTTTCAGTGAATCTAATCATATATAGACACCTGAATTATGGTAATTTAAGTTCTGTGGAAAAAAGGGTTGACACTTGGATGGATATGAATATATCTTCTTGCGCACTAAGCCAGGTGCTTCTCACAAAAGTACATTTAATCCTTGCGAATCTCTCTGACGAGTAGTCGCACTGGCATTACACCGCACATAAAGTCTAATATCTATGGTCCCTGAGTGCCGCGCTGACACCTGAGAGAACAGGCCTCTCTCACAAACCTCTGTCTAATCCTCCACCACAGAGAGCTCTTTACCAGCTCGCACTAATGTGTCCATCAAAACGCGGCTTTCTCTCAACGCTTTCATGCTCTGGAAATACGAAGAAAGACACTGTATACAAACGGCCTACAGATAGCAAACATGCAATACAGTGCCACTGCAGAAGGTGGAAATGAAACGCCTGGAAAAGCACTGTGATATGTTCCTGACTTTTATCACAGTCTTGCAAACACACAGTTTTATATCAAAGAGAGCGCTCAGTTAAAAAGACATCAGCACTCTGGCAGTCCGCTCTAACGGCCATTAAAGAAACACATTTTCACTCATTTTGAATTATGTACAATGCATCACTGACAGGCTTACCGCAAAGGGGAAAAATAGCCTTTATGCCTGTGTCTATTGGGTAAACGCTATATCTTTTCATTGGTTCACGAAGTACTCAAAAGCTGTAGTATTGTAGTATTGCTACTTTATAATATGTTGTTTGCGCTTCGAAAACATACCTGGAGTAGTATTTTGTTTCATTCACACGTTTGAGTAATGCTGTTTACTGAGTCTATGTCCTTCTCAAGAGCTGAAAACGCTTGGTCTCATGGCTCTACAGAAACACGTGAATCCAAGAAGTACTGTTGTTTCTAAAGCTTATACATCATCACCAAATTCATTCTGATAATTTTAGCACTTAAATTGCTTTCACTATGAACCTGCCAGCTCATTTATCTGCTATATCGGTTAGCGTCATGTTGCTAACAGCTGTACTAATTATCCATTTTATCCTCTGCAGCCCCCACCAATCCAAGCAGGGGGCGACAGCTACCTAATCAAAGTGTTCTCTGTAAATTGAAAGTAACAGCTCCCCAAAAGGAAAAAAATATATATTATTAATAATATAATAATTATTATTATTTCAAAAAGCATTTTATAGGACCTACATTTGATTTTCTTAGCCTCTTCTCCCAAATTTCACAGCAAAATCTATAATCACTACTACTGTATAATATTACTATTATTGTCCCTAAACCAATAACTCCATCTTAAAATGACAAGGGAAGCCTACTACCCACTTTGCCACTGAGGTAAATTAAAAAATATTTTTCTAAAACTGTCTATAAGTATATTACTTAAGTAAAAGTACTGTATACTTTCCACTTCTGAATTGCTTCAAGGTTACTGGCTGGTTTGCGTATGAGTGTTATATGTATAAGTGTTATACTACTATAGCTAACCTTAAAACCAATGAGTTTACATGCATTTTGGTTATTGTTTGGTTCTCTGTTCATAGAAATTTTTAAAACGTCTGTGAGAAATCAGAATACTGTCATATGAGACTCGCTGAGGTACCTAGCACTAGATACTAGATTATGTGAGATACATTGCCCTTTTTATACTGAACATTATACATTCACAGCCAAATGAACACATTACACAATATATATATAATGATGAAAGAGTGACTAAAATTAAAATTATACAATTATTTTGCTTAAATTTGAAGAAACATAGTAACATAATAGTATAGCAAAGGTATAAGATAATTGAAATCAAATGTGGAAAAAGACTATACAAGCCCTATATTGTGCTTTTTTTAAAATAGTTTTAGATACCTTTGCATTAGTATTTCACTTAGATTAGATGCCTGTCGCTCCCTCCTGACAACGGTGGGGACTGGACAGAGCATAAAATGGCCACTTAGCACAACTATTAGCAACATGTTGCAAACAGATAGATCAATGAACTGACTGCTTCATAGTGACAGCAATTTTAGCACTAAAATGATCAGGAGGAAGACGATGATGGTGTATGGGCTTCCTGGTTTCATGTGAGCCCGAGCGTTTTCAGCTCTTGAGAAAGAGACGGGCCCAGCATAAAGGATTACTCAAACAAGCGTGAATGAATCAAAATAATACTCCAGGTATGTTTTTAAGGTGGAAGCACCATTATAACATGGTTAAAGCTAAAAAAAGATGATTTAGCAAAGTAGGGGGTCTTTAAAATGATAAAAGTACATTTAATTCCTGCTAACATCTCTGCTAAGTAGTACTTATATTCTTTTTATAAAGTACAATATCTTACCCTGCCATACTAATCTTACAAATACACAGTATGATATCAAAGAAAATAAAAAAAAAATATCAGTACTCCAGCCGCCATTTAAAAAAAAAGCCACTTTTTCACTCATTTTGAATTATGTACGCATCCCAGACAAGGCTGACCATAAAAGCAAAAATATCCGTTGTGTCTGCAACCTCAGGGTAAACTCTACATCTCCTCACCACTGCTGGCCCTTCTGTAATAAAGTCCAGTGCCCGGTGGGGGTCTGGAGCTGCGGGGTGTGTGCATTGTGATGTGTGGCTCTACGACCGAGCACTAACAGCCTGCAGCAGTATTTCAGAGCGCCGTGCGGACCTCGGCCTGACTCATCTCTGCACATATATATGTCTGCCCCGGGGATGCTGTTTGCGTTAATTATAGATACACAGGACATCAGTCTGTGCTAATGTTGTCCTTGTTTTACACAGACATCCATTAAGCGTCCGGTCCTCACAGCGTCCCTGATGTCTGTGCCGGAATCTAATGCTGCTGATGGCGCACCAGAAGTGGACTAATGATGCAGATAAGTGGAGCCAAGCAAGGCAAGAGGTAGGACCAGGACTTTTAAGGACTAAGTCGTGATCTAGACAGTTTCCAGTGATAATCTGAAAAGGGTGCACATTGGTGTGTTTAAATGTATCTCATCTCATGGATTTGGTTCAAAAGTCCACACTATGCCTATCCCTCACTATTTGGCCCAGACTGAGACTCTTTTTGCCGAACTACAGACCAAGGTCTACTGGAGTGCTGGTGTGTCAGTCCTGTGACTGACTGGCCATGATCCAAGGTCTACCCCAATTAAGGCCAATATTTGGTGGGATTGATACAAGTAAACCCACAACTTCTAAAATGAAAATAAACAGAAGATAAATTGTGTGGCATTTTATCTTCATGACTAGACATTTTTAGCCAGTCAGACAAACTCTTTTCCTATTCAATACAAAGAAGTTAGTCACATGAATTTCATTTCTAGTGGCCGGAACAATCACATGCGTAACTATTCAGAGGAACAAAGAGCAGCAGTGCAGCCCTTACCCAAACAAACATGGCAGTTTGCCATTTTTGCCATAAAACACCAGAATACCAGAACGAGCAGCTCTGTACTTATTTCTGAACAGAGACAGCAGCAGAATTATGTTGTACAAATATTTGTGAAAAAAGTCTGCTTAAATGTGGTCATTACGTCAAACACCAACGGGACTTTACTGTTCTTAAAATAAAAACAAGAAAAAGCAATAAAATCACAGAGGACTGAACAACAAAGCAGATTTCTGCAGAATAAACAAGTGACAAAGGAAAGCTGTAAACACCAGTAATCAGATCAGAGAATGTATAAAATTCACTCTGCTTCCGTATTAAGATGCGCTGCAGATTAACGGCTGTGATAGGCAGTTCCAAATCGGAGAGAAATGCTTACAATTGAGGACTGTCCTGCTTTCGAAAATACAAGTAGGAGAGTCTGGCTCAGCAGACTATATATATATATATATATTTTTTTTTTTTTTTTGTAAAGAAAATCATACACATCTTTCAGGTCCTTACTTTTGCTGGTATTGCTTTTATATGTTGTGACAGTCCCCTATGTTATAGTGGCTGGTGGATTTCTAATTGCCTGTTTCATTTGTCCTGAGATGCAGCAGCTGGAGGCAATCTGGGAATCACTAGGGCCCAGTGTTCCCCAAGGTATAAAAGGACGGCTTCCGCCACGTCTCTCTCTCTCTCACTCCAACCTCGGGCTTGGCCACGCCGCTTCTCCGCGCACCGCACATGCACTCACCTTCACTTCAACACCTACAGTGGGGCAAAAAAGTATTTAGTCAGCCACCAATTGTGCAAGTTCTCCCATTTAAAAAGATGAGAGAGGCCTGTAATTTTCATCATAGGGATACCTCAACTATGAGAGACAAAATGAGAAAAAAAAATCCAGAAAATCACATTGTCTGATTTTTTAAAAAAATATTTGCAAATTATGGTGGTATGTAAGTATTTGGTCAATAACAAAAGTTCATCTCAATCCTTTGTTATATACCCTTTGTTGGCAATGACAGAGGTCAAACGTTTTCTGTAAGTCTTCACAAGGTTTTCACAAACTGTTGCTGGTATTTTGGCCCATTCCTCCATGCAGATCTCCTCTAGAGCAGTGATGTTTTGGGGCTGTCGCTGGGAAACACGGACTTTCAACTCCATCCAAAGATTCTCTATGGGGTTGAGATCTAGAGATTGGCTAGGCCACTCCAGGACCTTGAAATGCTTCTTACAAAGCCACTCCTTCGTTACCCGGGCAGTGTGTTTGGGATCATTGTCATGCTGAAAGACCCAGCCACGTTTCATCTTCAATGCCCTTGCTGATGGAAGGGTTTCACTCAAAATCTGACGATACATGGCCCCATTCATTCTTTCCTTTTCACGGATCAGTCGTCCTGGTTCCTTTGCTGAAAAACAGCCCCAAAGCATGATGTTCCCACCCCCATGCTTTACAGTAGGTATGGTGTTCTTTGGATGCAACTCTCCTCCAAACACGACGAGTAGAGTTTTTACCAAAAAGTTTTATTTTGGTTTCATCTGACCATGTGACATTCTCCCAATCCTCTTCTGGATCATCCAAATGCTCTCTACCAAACTTCAGACGGCCTGCACATGTACTGGCTTTAGCAGGTGGACGCATCTGGCACTGCAGGATTTGAGTCCCTGGCAGCGTAGTGTGTTACTGATGGTAGCCTTTGTTACTTTGGTCCCAGCTCTCTGCAGGTCATTCACTAGGTCCCCCCACAAGGTTCTGGGATTTTTGGTCACCGTTCTTGTGATCATTTTGACCACGGGGTGAGATCTTGCAGGGAGCCCCAGATGGAGGGAGATTATCAGTGGTCTTGTATGTCTTCCATTTCCTAATAATTGCTCCCACAGTTGATTTCTTCACACCAAGCTGCTTACCTATTGCAGATTCAGTCTTCCCAGCCTGGTGCAGGTCTACAATTTTGTTTCTGGTGTCCTTTGACAGCTCTTTGGTCTTGGCCATAGTGGAGTTTGGAGTGGGACTGTCTGAGGTTGTGGACAGGTGTCTTTTATATAGATAACCAGTTCAAACAGGTGCCATTAATACAGGTAACGAGTGGAGGACAGAGGAGCCTCTTACAGAAGAAGTTACAGGTCTGTGAGAGACACAAATCTTGCTTGTTTGTTGGTGACCAAATACTTATTTTCCACCATAATTTGCAAATAAATTCTTTAAAAATCAGACAATGTGATTTTCTGGATTTTTTTTTCTCATTTTGTCTCTCATAGTTGAGGTATACCTATGATGAAAATTACAGGTCTCTCTCATCTTTTTAAGTGGGAGAACCTGCACAATTGGTGGCTGACTAAATACTTTTTTGCCCCACTGTACATTTCACTACACCCACTTCCTAACTGACTCTCAACTGCACAGTAAAACAAGTTCATCATAAGCTCATTTATAAAGCTCAATTTCGCTCCTAAACAGTCACTACAGAGAAGCACCCATTAGGTTCTCAGCCCTTGTAGGTAATTTGACTTGTACTGACTTAATTAGTAGAGGTGACCAATTCTAAAAAGTTTACAAAGATTGCATAAAGCATAATACATCTTCTTTTCTTGTATGTTTTTCCATCCAGGGTCAGCACAGCAAATCATCTGCCTCCTAATGTTGGCATTTACTCCAAATGATGACTGGCACAACTTGTACACTCGCTTGTGACCCCTTGTGGCTGGATTATCAAGTATGCATAATTTAGTAGTATTGTATTTGAATATAATCTTGCTAATCAGAGGTGAGGTCTACAACAGTGGCATAGTTGTTTGGCCTTGGACTAGAATGTCAACAATAGCATTCTCCTGTCCAACAAAAGCCAGATGTTCATGGATTTAATCTGACATTTTGGCCAGTGAGAGGGATCTAGGTGAAAACAGGTCATTCTCAGCCAGTGCTCCTCTCCAGCTGCCCCTCCATCTAATCACCAATTCACCAGAACGCATCTGAGTTTTGTTGCAGCATTGGTTAATACAGCAGCGGGATCTTTCTCTTTCTCTGACTACTTTAGGAAAGCTCTCTGCTGGGACACGGATCTCAAAGTGCTTCTCAAACAGCGGCTGTGACAAATATGGCTTCCCCTGACAGTGGCCCAAGGCAACGCTCATGCCTCCCCTGGTAGAGCTGCGGGCACTTGAGCCATTACCTCCGCCAAGCCCTGTGGAGCCTCTGGACGGACACACACACACACACACACACACACACACATACACACAGAGATGCTGATGCGACTTATGAAGCTACTTCCTGATGGCGAGAATATTAAAAATGTGCCTAGTGGTGCCCACCTGGGAGAGTGTCCATTTTGATTGTGTAGGGACAGGAGCTCACACTTCTTGCAGGTAGTGCTTACTGCGTGAGCTCCAGCACTGCCGAGTCGACTTATTGCAGTTGGAATATGCAGACGTAGACACTTTTGGTTATCGCATTCGGCCATGTATTCGATATTAACATGGATCTAAATATAGCTATATTGGAGACTTGAGCTGCAGGGATGTGGACTGTGAGGGACAAGCAGGCGACAAGTCTGCAGAGCAACGGTTTTAGATCAGTACTTTCAACTTTTTTCAAAGACCAATATTTAAAAATGGAGATGTTTTGGTCATATTTGCATGATTTTAATTCAATATTAGCATTCTAGCACAGTGTTCTGCAAACACTATAAAGTAGTATCCTGGCCGGCCAGACAAACTCTTTTCCTATTTTATACAAAGAAGTTAGTCTGGTACCTCTGCTTAAATTTTGTTTCTATGGGCAGAACATTGACAGATGGAGTAACCAATCAGAGAAACTAAAGGTAAGCAGCGGACCACTGACCCAAACAAACACGGCAGTTTGCCATTTTTGTCATAAAACACCAGAATACGCTGTATTATGAGCAGTTCTGTTCTTATTTCTGAACAGGGACAGCAGAGAAGTTATTCAATTAGCTCAGTAGCTAGTGCTACCTTGGTTAGCTTCTGTATTCTTAAATCGCATTCCAGATAAATGGTTGTGATAGGCCAGTTCCAAATCAACCGGAGAGAAACGCTTCCTTCCGACGGAGGAACCAGACTGTCCTGCATTCGAAATGAAAGTAGGAGAGGGTGGCTCACCAGGCCAATAATGTGGGAGTGTACTTTATACTTTTTGGAAGCACGTGGATTACTGAGTAGGGCTGGGCGATAAATCCATTTAATCTATTAATTCAGGTACCGTATTTTCCGCACTATAGAGCGCTCCGGATTATAAGGCGCACTGTCTTTGAATGGTCTATTTTCGAACTTTTTTCACATATAAAGTGCTCCGGACTAAAAGGCGAAACAAAACAGTCAGATAAGTCAGTCAGTCAAACATTATTCAACTCATTCACCATAACTCACAAACTTGTTCAGTTGTAACGCGTGAATAAAAAACACAATCTGAGACTGCTAAATCCAACTCATAACTGTTCAGTTAACGTTATAACAAAATACAACACAATACACTCACTTTTTCAGTTCATTCCTCGTCCACAAATCCCTCAAATTCTTCATCTTCAGTGTCCGAGTTCAACAGTTGGGCGATTACAGCAATATTATGGTGAAGCACAGTATGTATTACTCCGCAAAGCTCCTGACTACGGTAGCCATAAATAAATTCATGTATAAGGCGCTCTGGTTTATAAGGCGCACTGTCGTTTTTTTTTAGAAGATTGAAGGCTTTTAAGTGCGCCCTATAGTGCGGAAAATACAGTATTTAATTTTGGACAATGTCCAAAAAAATAGCCCTAAGGTAAATTGAAGTTTAGCAAAAATAGCTTTCTCTTAGGGCTGCACTGTCTTATGTGTTGTGGCTAATGCTACGGCTAGTGCCCAGAGCAGGTACAATAATCTCTGTGGAGACTCTGCAGATTCTAAAAACACAAAAATCACAGAGAAAGGAGTCATTTTATCTTTGAAATGCCTTTGCTTAGCAGGTGGCAGAAGTTTGGCAAAAATGAACAGTGTGGCATGTAGTGCTAACCTAAATACTTTGTTTATGTATGCTAATTAGCCATGTGCTCAATCATGTGTCTAGTTTCTTTCAACAAGACTCCATATGATGCATAGACTGTCAAACAGTCTTTAATGAGGTAGCAAAGGTCCTATAATATATATTATATATGCTTCATCTGGCCCCACTTATGTAATATTATTTGTAACAGAGAGAGAGATATTTGGTTGGTCGAATTACCACAATTATGACAGTAAAGGTTCATGCAATTTCTCACTCCACTCCTCCAACTTAACACTGAGCTCCATCCAAATGATGCCTAACAAAAAGTCACACACTGAAAACCGACTTGTGATGTCAGACAAGTTTAACAACCCACCGACAGACAAAATTTCTCAGGTGAAACTTCAGCTGACAGGGTGAGAACAGCCCTGCAGGGTTTCAAGAGCTGCAAACCTAAAGTACAGCAACCTGTCATACTTCTCACTGAACTTTCAACACAGGCTTAAATCGACATCTTAAAACTCAGCTCTGACTTACACCTACATGTTTGCATATGCATTACACACGCCCCCTTAAACATCACATTTGACCTTTGACGGAAAATGGAATTTTGGAGAGCTTAATACTGCGCCAAGAGGGGCCATTTATACAACAGAAAAAGAGGATTTATCGTATTTATTTCTGTTTTCTGTGGGACATATGTGGGATATATATCTGTACCGAAAGTGCAGAAATGCCACTCATCTATTGATAATAAAGAAAATCCATTCTGTTTCTGAGTAGTTTTTTTTTTTTTGTTTTTTTTTTTTGACGACAAGCTGCATTGCTAATAAGCTTTTAGTCTAATACAATCTACACTCACCGGCCACTTTATTAGGTACACCTTGCTAGTACCGGGTTGGACCCCCTTTTGCCTTCAGAACTGTCTTAATCCTTCGTGGCATAGATTCAACAAGGTACTGGAAACATTCCTCAGAGGGTTTTGTCCATATTGACATGATGCATGCTGCAGATTTGTCGGCTGCACATCCATGATGCGAATCTCCCGTTCCACCACATCCCAAAGGTGCTCTATTGGATTGAGATCTGGTGACTGTGGAGGCCATTTGAGTACAGTGAACTCATTGTCATGTTCAAGAAACCAGTCTGAGATGATTGGAGCTTTATGACATGGCGCGTTATCCTGCTGGAAGTAGCCATCAGAAGATGGGTACACTGTGGTCATAAAGGGATGGACATGGTTAACAACAATACTCAGGTAGGCTGTGGCATTGCAACGATGCTCAATTGGCACTAAGGGGCCCAAAGTATGCCAAGAAAATATCCCCCACACCATTACACCACCACCAGCCTGAACCATTGATACAAGGCAGGATGGTTCCATGCTTTCATGTTGTTGACGCCGATTCTGACCCGACCATCCGAATGTTGCAGCAGAAATCGAGACTCATCAGACCAGGCAACTTTTTTCTTCTATCATCCAATTTTGGTGAGCCTGTGCGAACTGTAGCCTCAGTTTCCTGTTCTTAGCTGACAGGAGTGGCATCCGGTGTGGTCTTCTGCTGCTGTAGCCCATCTTCCTCAAGGTTTGACGTGTTGTGCGTGTGTAACGAGTGGTTATTTGAGTTACTGCTGCCTTTCTATCAACTCGAACCAGTCTGGCCATTCTCCTCTGACCTCTGGCATCACCAAGGCATTTTCGCCCACAGAACTGCCGCTCACTGGATATTTTCTCTTTTTCAGACCATTCTCTGTAAACCCTAGAGATAGCTGTGCGTGAAAATTCCAGTAGATCAGCAGTTTCTGAAATACTCACACCAGCCCGTCTGGCACCAACAACCATGCCACGTTCAATGTCACTTAAATCACCTTTCTTCCCCATTCTGATGCTCGGTTTGAACTGCAGCAGATCGTCTTGACCATGTCTACAGCCTAAATGCATTGAGTTGCTGCCATGTGATTGGCTGATTAGAAATCTGCGTTAACGAGCAGTTGGACAGGTATGCCTAATAAAGTAGCCGTTGAGTGTATACAAAACCTTTTTAATAGAGCACCACATACTTAAAAATATATGAGGAAGAGGGTCATTTACATTGGTACTTTGGTATAGGATGCCCTACTACAACCCCACATTTATCCAGACTTGGGACCAGAACATAGTATGGCTAAATTTTTCAGGTCCACCAACCACCTTTTTCTTGCCAGGTCCATCTCAAGTGCTAGTTTTGGACCTCCATCCATCCTTTTGCTTCCACTTTTCTGGCAGCAGTCTAAGCTTTGACTTTCCTCTCCATAGACACTTTCCTCTCCTCTCAGCTCTACCAGGGCAATCCCAAGATGTTCCCAAGCCAGTTGAGAGACATAGTCCCTTGAGTTTTGCACCTATTGATGCCTAAAAAGAATGCCCTATATAACTGCAACACCCAGAAATCCTGTGCCACTAAGAGGCAGCAGCTGCTCAAGATGCTGCATCTATGCATCTAATGACTCCTGCTTAAAAGTTGCATTACTAAGAGCCACCTTTCACCCTATGGAGACTCACTAACTGTCATAGTCACAGATACAGTCATATGAAGCTTTTTAACTGTGGCAATTGGGGCCAGTTGAGAATGAAGCCCATAAAAAATAAAAAAGGGCCATAGTTTGGACACTTCTCATCTATACCGTGCAATGCAGTCTCTGTCCCCATCTTGCCACATTCTGCAAGCACCAAACATTGCCAGCTGGGAAAAACATGAAGAGACTGTTTCATTGAGGAATTGTACAGTGGCACGGTGGCAAAGTGGGCACTGTTGTCTCACAGCAAGCTGATTCCAAGTTTGATTCCAAGACCGCGTGAGGCATTTCTCTGCGGAGTTTGCATGTTCTCCCCATGTCTCGGTGGGTTTCATTTGGGTACATACACAATTGGCTAATCCTCCAGCTAGGCACTCCTGACTCAAGATCTGGAGAAGAGTCCCTGGGTGCTGCACTGTGGTCATCCATTGCTCCTGATAGGTTGCCCCTGTGGCATTGAAGGATGGGTCAAATGCAGAGAAGAAATTGTACAGCTCTGCCCTCAAGAAAGCTACAAGATGGCACCACATATAACGGCAGGCAAGCATGATATCTATCAAAACATTTTTGTTTTTTAAAAAGCAATAGTGTTCACACTGGGGGATAATTATAATTAAGCTACAAGCACCCAGAGGCACAGAAGTCTGTCAATGTATTAGAGTTTCATCTTGTTTTCCAGTTTCACCTAAAAGTCCAATGCCTATGGAATCCTGCCATCCTTACATTTCCAGGGTCCAGAAATTAATCTGGTTCCACACCAAACATCATTTGTACCTTTCCCCATTTGTGACCTTTACAAAAAGTTTGATCAAAATAAGCCTGCAACATTTGATGCTGCTTATAGACAAAACGGGCCCTATCTTGCAAAGAGTCCTCTATAAAACCTCTATTTTCAGACAGTGATCCAGCTCAAAATATAAAAAAAAACTGGCAAATCTGAACATTTCATCAAAGTCAAACCATAACCTTTGAGTTGACACTTGCAAACAGACTAACTGAAGATTTTACCATGTATTTGTACAAACATTCGTACACACCAATACCAACACAGATTTTGCTTTCTAGTTGAGGTTTGGGGTCAGATTCCTGACAAACTCCTACACTTTAACCTCACCAATTAGCTCCATGTTTGGTCGACCATTACTGGCTCTCTTTCATTTATCCATCCCCCTTTCCTGTCTAACTGACCATGTGAGCCGAATTATCACCAGGCTTTGATTTCTTTGTAAAATCACAAGCGGCGTAGATTAATTGTGACACTTCCAGGGACGGAACAGAATCTTTTTTTTTTTCTTTTTTTTTCCCAGAAATATGCTGCTAATGACTGGGTGTCACCCTCCCCTCCCTTTCTCTGCACCGCCACATAGTTATGTGTCCATGCCAGTTAGTTACCAGCCAGTCCGACGTGATAAAAGAACTGGGCAGATGCACAGATGGCTAATGGTCAATGAATGATTTCTATTGTGATTGTTCTTAAAAAAACCTGCCATAATGGAGGAAAAAAACAACAACAACAACAAAAAAAAAAAAAAAATGCTTTCTCAGAACAGTGTTAATGACTGGGCTTTTCATCTAGGCGCCGACATATTCTCCAATTACCGTCAGTGGCGTGTGATGAGGAGTGTCAGGAGTGGAAATGCAAACTAACTCCAACACGGACACATGTTCTCCGCTGTTGGAGCCACAGAATGTTGGCGCGGACGGGGAGCGCGGCAGCCAGCTCATCTTGGCACCGCCACCTCAGTCCTGGGCATACTGATTTCTCATATTCATTTCCATAAGCCAGCCTTGGTTTAATGAAGGGTGCTAATGCATTTCTATAACAGTGTTTTTAGCCTTCCCCCTAACACGCCGGTGTAAACAGAACATTGTAAATTCACCAAGCCCAGTTGTCATTAGGCGGTGGTAGAAATGTGTTTTCGGGGCCACAAAGGAGTTGTCAAACTTGCTCTGGCACTTGTCGCTGGCTTCCACTGTGGCAAAGAGGATCTAACGTACAATGGTGGCGATTGACAGAATTGAATTTTTCTGGTCGAGTTTCTAAGCTGTGAGTATCCGCCAAGCATCGACTCCCAGCCGACAGACCAAAGCTCTTCAAATGTGCGGCTGGAGAAAACAGTCTAGTCAGGAAGTTTCATAGCGATTTCATTCAATGACATCACTGGAACAGAATTCCAAAAGTGTTGGGTGTTTTTTCACTGACCTACATGACTAAAATGTGCTTTTTAAGACAACTAAACAGAACAGAAAAGTTGGCGACCAGTGCAATTAGTCACTACCCTCGCTTTTTTGAATGTGCTCCGACTTTTGATTGAGTGGTTGAGGAAGTAAATAGTCAATATTTAGCAATCAATTTAGCATTCAACTTCCTAATCCAATACTTTCTACAGAGACACAGCAGATTAACAAAACTCCTATTGTAAACTTAATACTCTATTAATAATATAATAGATTACTGTGAACAGTAGCTACATCTGCATTGCAGTATTTCATACAACATGGATATTTAAAAATATGGCGTATTTCTTAGTAACAGTACATATTCATTATGTAATTGTTACAATTATAGTGCAATGGCCCTTCTGCAAGATCATTGAGTGGTTGAGAAAGTAAATAGCCAATATGTAAAAATCAATATTGGTCCAGGGCTGCCCACAATTAGCAGTCTTTACCAATGAAACAAAATTCCATCCTAATGCAATACTTCTTACAGCAACACAGCAGGTTATATAGGGTTATAAAAAGTCCTCTTGAAAACTTAATAGAGATGAATTTACTAAAACAGCAGCTACATTTTCTTCTGGACTATTGTTTCATACAAACCAGATTTTTCCAAATATGTTACGTTGTCAGACTATTTCTTAGTAACAGTACATATTACAGTTTTTTGAGACCGCTGTGCCTCTAAAGTCAAAATAAAAGCACAAAGTGTAAAACTTAACACCCAAGGAGCAATAACTCCGCTCAAACTGGCACAGCTCATTCTCATCCTTACACTTTTATGACAACACTACACACAGTGTTTTGCAAAATCTAAAACACGATTATCTGCGTTTGAAACACCAGTCAAAACTGACTTTCTTTGTTAGGTCCTAAACACTGTCAACCAAAATACTGCACTATTGTATCAAAGTCCCAAGACTTGAAAAATAATACATACAAATCAGAAGATGAAGACGCTTTCATAGACAGACCCAGAAGGAAAGCAAGGAACAGTTTCAGAAGAAACAGAGGATCTACAGAACAGATCACTGCTGTGGACAGAGTCTATCCTGACCCAGAAACTGGGTTCCAGGTCTGAGCAAGGTCCTGGTCCAGGTCCGGATTCAGCACAGTTCTGATATCAAACCCTCCAAAAACTATATACTTGATAAAATATATTATTTTTATGATGCTACATTTTCTGTGTCATTTTTATAAGAGTGTGTAGAGTTTTTCATATCGTCTTTGATTTTGCTCATATTCTGACATGTTATGTGACTTGGAAATACTGTGCGTAAAGTTCTGCCACACAGGCTATTAGTTTCAGAAAACATGCTAAACAAAAAAAATGTAATTATGTCATTGTTACAATTTTAATGCAACAGGCCTTATGCAAAATCAGACATGATATTCGGATTATTTGTAACATTCTTTCTGAGGTGGAATAACTAAATACTTATAAAATTTACAAAATACATACTTAAAATAGACATTTTTCAATAAAGTATTTTTTGTCCTCAGTGGCTGGTTGGGTTGTAATAGAAGTATTGGTAGTAATAGCAGTAGCAGTATAATATAGTAGCAGTAGTAGTAGTAGTAGTAGTAGTGACAACCACTGTCTACTTTTACTTGACCTTTACTACTTGAGTAATGACAATTTAAGTATTGTTATAAGTATAATTATGTTTACTTGAGTACATATTGAATAGTACTTCCTCCACCTCTGCATACTTAGTTTGTGTTAAGGTGCCTCCTCAATCATTTGATCATTTACTGCATTTATTTTCTTTTATTTTTATTTTCTCATACTTAGGATACAGTATCAATCACATCAAAATCCAAATCTGGATTTTCTGTCCCAACTAGTAAATCCCATCTGAACCGAATGCATCCAACTACAACACACATGTAGCATCAACAGCAGAAAACATGGGCCAATAAACTGTTGAATGTCAAAGATAAAGTTCTGTTCCAACAAACAATGACATTTAAATTAAACCCCAGTCATGCCACATTAACAGATGGACCTTAAGCCGCCTCTCCGAGTCCTGTCGTGAAGTTGGGCTCACACCTTAGACCTCCCAGAGCCTGACTAGTCCTCCAACAATGAGATTAAGTAGACTGCCACGGGAGTGCACGACGCTTCATTAGGCCTAGCCAGAAAGAATGTGTTTGCCCAAAGCAATCTGACACCCATCGAAGAGTGGAAATACCACTAATGCGATTCCACATGCTACTCATTACGGCCCCACTGTATTGACTATATTTAAGGGGAACCAGAATGATTATTCAAAGGATCAAATCAATTCTGCACATAATGCTTTCACTCAAGATCTAATCACAGCGTGCTTAATGTATTTAATGGTGCTCAGGGCAGCAGAGCAGAAAAGCATCTCTGTGAAGGGGGCCGCAGCAGCGACAAGTCTCAGTGTGTACAGGTACTTTCTGTCTGATGACTTAGGAAGTACTTAAATCCTTGAATACTCATGCTAAATGAATACAAACATGACTTGCATTATAACCATCTTTAGGCTCAATATCCAATACTTCTTTAATTGAATTAAATGCAGAAATTATGTCTTTTTCACCACCATGATACCAGTAAATGCGCTGTATTATGGTAAATTCTACTGACCCCTTGTTTTTAAGTGAGCATCTGGAAAATCTTGGTTTCCTCAATCCTCGGCACTCGCCAATCACTTAGCCTGGCTGGCCAGTCAAACTTTTTTCCTATTTTATATAAAGAAGTTAATCTGGTATCTCTTTGCTTAAATTTCATTTCTATAAGTGAAACAATCACAAGGCAGAGTAACCCATCACAGAAACAAAGGGCGGGACATAAGCAGTGCTATGCTAACCTGTAAGCAAAACAAACAATGGGTGATTATTGCCAGTTTTGCCAAAAAAAAAAAAAAAAACACCAAAATACACCGTATTCTGAATTGGAACAGAAAACTGAACAATACCGCAGACTTCAGCAGAATCAACAGATGATGGAGGAAAGCAATAAACGCCATTAATCAGGTCCAAGAAGTTATTAAATTTGCTCTGGTGCCATCTTGATTATTGTTAGTAGGAGATTAGCTTCCATATTCATAAGATACACTGCAGATAAACGACTGTGATAGACCAGTTCCAAATCGACGCTTTGCTGCAAGCGAGGAACCAAACTGGGCGATCGGTGAGGGTCAAAGATTTTACCACGACGGAAGAAAAAGAGCAACAGCAAAACCAAACACTGGAGTGCTGACGAACATTTTTACATCACATTTATTGAAAAAAAAGTAAAGCTGTGTTCACTAGCGCCCTCAATGGTCAATGCATGTACTGCTCCGCTTGTCGGTACATTAGAAGAGTGCTTAAGATGGACAGAGAGCTCCGTCCATATCCAAATATGTATCTAACAGAGTATAAATGAGCCTTTAGCAAGTTTAGTTTGACTTAGCTGTGTGCATACAACAATAATCCAACAATGACTCACTTTTTTTCCTCTACTATTTAAGATGACATTCATTTGAACATAATTTGATCTATTAATGGCAATAATTAGATTTTTGCAATTGCATTTAAAAGAGTATGCTGTCATTTTCTACGTTGCACAATTCTAAATGTTTTCTGAAATCTGTTTGCAGTACAAACCCCCAAAACTAGAGTTGAGCCTTCCTGTTTGTTTCTAAACCCATGGCTGGAGCTCAGCTGTGATCCAGGGGAACCATCTCTTGGCACGACGAGAGGAACCAGCGCCTGAGCTCTTGAGTCCGGACGGGCTTTATCAGCACTTTGTCAGCCATTTTCAAACAGGATGGAGCAAAGCTGATTAGTCTGGCTCTACACTGCCTCCACCATTCCACTCACAGATGAATCATGTGTAATTCAAGCAAATGGTCCTAACGCGGAGTGGCATTAGCCTAAATGGAAGGTGTCGTTCCAAGACTGCTATGCTTTTCACCTCTGCGTGTAGGACATGAAGGTCGCAACATGTGCCGCTCCACGTGGGCCAGCTCCGGGCAGCAGGGCCAGGATGGAGAGCCCGGTCTGTGTCCAGGTGGACTGTCACGCCGGCTGTATACCCTCTCTGCCACCAAGCCCGGTCAAGTGGAAGAGGCCAGGCCTGGAGCAGCCATGTTGTGGCTTTGTGTGTGAGTGTGTGTGAGTATGTGTGCCTGTGTGAGTGTGTGAGAGTGTGTAAGAGTGTGTGAGCGTATGCAAAGAAGAGCAATCTGGAAGCTGCTGCAGGCTATGGCCTCTTTGACTTGATAGATTCCCTGAGCAGTGTGCAGAGCCAGGAGGGAGCCCAGTCAACATCCTGCCACATGCCCTGCGTTTATCTGCCCAAATCTGGAGGAAGGTTACTTCCTTTGGGCAGTTTTTCTGCTCAAAGTAATCACACAAAGTTATACTATTTTGAAATCAGTACCCGTACACTATTCTTTTGTTTTTGAAGATGCTGTACATGAAGTTTACCGAAAGGAAGAACAAAACTACACAGTACACAAAATTTTTTAAAGCAATATATTGTATGAATATGATCTAGAGCAAGAAGTCCAAACCATGGCCCGGGGGTCAAATGTGTTCCTATAGAGCCTCTTCACTAAACACAGTTCTGTGATACAAAAATATTGGTAAACTTTTAGATGCATTATAACATAACGTACATCTGAGGCCAACCCCAAACTGCAAGTGTCAATTTAGCCTTTTCTGTACAAATGATTTATAACCGCTGACATGGGAGGAGGCTTAAGATTTAATTTTCCTCCAGTCTACAGCTCTAACAATAGGACATTAACTTCAGAGACACCTTATGCTAATTGCTCACCTTATGCTAATGACCCTACTTCTGACTACAGTCCAGGCCATTCAGCTGATGATTGCCCTAAGCCTAATCAGGCTTGACCAGTAGGGAACTACTGTATATTAGCTTCCACTCACAAAACAGTTATCAGTAGAAATGACTAAGATGTACAGATGGAGTGATGAAACTGTTTCTAAAAACAAACCTTGTCCAGATGACCTGCTTGTTTAAAGGGGGTATATTGTGCAAAATCTGTCCTGTTATAATGTTGTTCCCTCATCAAAGAGTAAGCTGAGTAATCCTCTATTCTCTGGCACAACCTTTCTGAGGACTCAGAACGCTCAGTTCCACATACCAATCAACAAGCCCTCTACATCCAGTCTGCGCTTGTTCATTTATCCAAAAAAAAAAAAAAAAAAAAAAACGATGTACAGCTCTGTTTCCACTGATTCCTCGCAGCTATTTTTAATTTTGTAGTAAAATGCCTTCTTACAAAAACTTGAAATAAAAAGCTCTTCTTCTATGATTCTGTTCAAAATAAACAGTTCTGCACTCTGCTGCCATCTGCTGATCTCCTCATCTGTTTCTTTAAGGCAGTACTAAAGTAATTATTGAAAACGCTTTCTTTTAGCCAAATAATGTTCTTAAAGTTTGTGAACGTGCAGTACTGTTCTAGAAGTGACTAAGATTGGTTTAAAAATATCAATAAAAGGATAATACATCCCCTTTAATAAAATAACAGCAGGAAACCTATTGTTGGTAGGGACAGATAAAGACATTTTCTGATAATGTATCGTTAATATATCCTTCTAACTGACCTAATGACAGTATAGAAGTTGAGTCTTGATAGCTTGCTTAGATAAAGTCCTCATCCATTCTAGACCTGGCTGTGCTGCTGTATTCACATTACAGAGAAAAGCTATGGCAGCAAGTTTCACTAGCTATTTTGGAAAAGAGGCTGTATGTGACACAAATGCATTCTTCTGGTGTTTTCTCATTCAAATGCTATTGTGCTGAAATTGATTCTTTGCTCCCCTGTGGCTTCCCAGATGACAAGCATGTAGCATTTACTGTATACGCCTATGCAAATCATTCAGATATTCAAGCCAATTCAGGTTTCCTCGGAAAAAACAAGGCCGATTGCTGTGAGGTGTGAGATCACAGCCTCTTAGGAGGAGGAGACGAGAGTCGGCCAGAAGGGGAGAAAAATTCAATTCCAAATCCGCGCTTTCAAAAGCCGATGGAGGCTGAATGCAAATAAAGTAGTGTTTCTGTGTGTTGTGATTTATCGCCGTGCGGAGCAGAGCAGGAGTGCGGCCCCGGCGCTGTATCGAGCGGAATGACTCTCCTCACATATTGGAAAAAAAGCAACTCTACAACAACAAAGTGCGAGGAAAACAGAGGCAGACAGATGGACGACCTTCACTTGTCCTTGGCCGAGAGAGGGAGGGAGGGAAGTAGGAGTTTATTTAGGAGAGAACAGTGGATTGATGGAGGTGTGGTCGGAGAAAATGAGTCGCACTTAAATATCACTGGGACGTGCCATTTGGAGGCAGTTAAATAAAACACAAAGATTTATCAATGTCTGATCTCTGCGACCTCTGCTAAAGTTCAAGGAGTGTTTTTGTATTCTGTGGTGCTGGTTTGTCTGAGTTATCCCGACAGAGTCATAGTGTCAGGCCTATTCTTTATATTAGAGGATTTTTTTATTATTTATTGCTGCCCAGTGGATTTGACGAGCCTGGCCTGCCAGACAAACTCTTCCTATTCTATACAAAGAGGTTAGTCTGGAATCCTTTCACTTGAGTTTCATTTTTATGGGTGGTACAATCACAGGCTGAGTACCCAATTAGAGATACAAAGGGAAGGACCCAAACAAACATGGTGGATTTTTGATGGTTTTGTCACAAAACACCAGAATACACCATATTATGTGCAGTTCTGTACTTGTTTCACAACAGCAGCAAAAGCCAGTTGTACAAAGACTTGCAGAAAAAGTGGGACTTTACTGTTGTTAAAATGGAATCAAAATGAAGAAAAAACTCCCACAGAAAACTGAACAACAACAAGGATTTCAGCAGAACCAACAGGTGACGAAGGAAAGCCCTAAAAGTTGTTAATCAGGTCAGAGAAGTTATAAAATTTGCTTGGTATGAGCCAGCACTACCTTGGTTATTTCTGATAGGAGATTAGCTTTCGCATTTGGAAGACTCCTGCAAACGCCTGATTTGACAGTTCCAAATCAACTGAGGAGAAATGGTTTGCTGTGACTGAGGAAACAGACTCTCCTGCTCCGTGCTCCCAGACACGGGAAGAACATGCAAACTCCACACCACAAGGCCCTTTCTTCCTAGTCTAGCAATCTAACCTGGGACCTTCTTGTGCTGAGCCGACATGGCTAACCACTTTGCCAATGTGCTGTCATGCATATATTTTGAAAATGTAGTGCAACAAATCAACATAGGATGCTGTAGGGCATTATAAAACAAATAAAAACAAATTGAGTACGTACATTATTACTACAATACTCCTGAGTTTCTAAGCATATTGCACAAAATAGATGTTCCATAATCAAATACAAAGAATGCATTTGCCACAACTTTGCAGCAATCAGAACTAGTTTTATGCCCACTATATGCATGTATTGTGTGTATTATTTTTCCTTATTTCAAAAACTGCTTAATCACAGAAGAGCATATTGTGACAGTAATCGGTGCAAAAAGTAAACCTCAACATGTCTACTTTATTCATTTATTTGTGATTTTAAAGCTTCTACTGATTGGTCTCCACTGTCTTTTCCTAATGTCTGCTGATAATACAGAGAAAGTGGCTGATTCAGTGCTGTCTGCTTCTAGTTGCACAGAAAAAAAAAAAACGTACAAAAAGAAAAGCTTAAAGAGAGAAAAGGGAAGCGAAAAGAAAATACAGGATAAATATTGTCACAGCCTTCATGTGATGTTTAATAAGATGGTGTTTTTTTTGCAATATAGCTTGCTTTTACTCTAAATCTAGTGCTACAGGTTAAAGTAACATTCAAAACTGATGTTGTGATGTCGTACTTGCCATTGCCAATTGGTTTAGTAGTTGTTGTACAGAAAATGTCTGAAAATGTATCTTCAAACCAACATTTTCCTGGCTAACATCCAAAGTTAAAAGCAATCCAACAGCTGTATATAAACCCTGACTGTACGCTCATTCACTCTCCTGTATTTCCCATAAACAGGCGTGATTGAACGGGGCTCTGGCGTCAGCCCCATCTGCCGTCTCCCAGGTTTTAATTCAGCGGTGATGAGTCATGTCACCGCTGCCCTGCCCGCCGGTGAGCTTCAATCTCTGTGCCCGACGACTGCGGCGCCGAGCCATCCCTCAGCGCGGAGCGGGCATCAATCTGAGCGCCGGCGGAGCTGCCTCGAGACGCTCCTGAGGCCGAGACAGCTGCCATGATCTGCCGTCACAGGCCAGCGTCTCAGTCATACCTGAACGCCACGCGGAAGACAGAGGGACGGAAGGGACGGACAGAGTGAGAGGTCGTCTCTTTGCTGTGTGTGTGTGTGCCACTGTTCACACTGTTTATAGGCGTTGGCAAAGATGGAGATGATCTTGCAAATGTACAATTCACAAGTAAATGAGGGAAATTTAAGTAAAAACAAGATTAAGATTAAGATTAAGATTGCAGATTTTGAGTTTGATGACAGCAACACACTGCAAAAACACCAGCAAAAGACTGGAAAGGAAAATAAAATGAAAATACAATAAAATGGTACTAATGAACATAGCAAGAGGAGCATTTGTATTCGGCGACAGGTTAGTAATATGGGGTTATACAAAACATTTCAAAAGTGATCATAGGCTGAGGCTATAATATGTGCACAAAAATACTGTAAAATATTAGAAAACAATATTAATTAAAACAAATTGTTCTTTAAAAAAATCAAGCTACTTCATTCTGTTTTTTACTTTTTTCCAGTTTCTTACACATGGCTTAGTGCTTCCACAAATACTAAACCTGTCTAATTTTATCTTTTCTAGCCACTGTTTATTTTCTTTTCTCTCATGACAGCAATTTCTCAGAGGCTCCGAGTCTGAGACAGCTGCCATGATGTGCCGTCACAGACAGACAGACAGACAAAGGAAGGGAACAGTGAGAGGTCATCCCTTTGCTCTGTGTGCCACCATTCATACTGTCTAAGATTATTCACAATAGAACATAAACAATATCAAGTATTGAAACTTAGATTTTTTACTATTGAAAGAAAAAATATTGTTCTTTATGAATTTGATGGCGGCAACACATCTCAAAACATTTGGGACAGAGCCAACAAAAGGCTGGAAAAGTGGTTGGATGCAACTAAAAAGTGCATGAGGAGCCTTTTTTTTAAATATATATAAACGTATAAACCTAGTATTTTAGAAAGGCAGATTTTCTCATAAGTAAAAATGCCCCCCCCCCACCCTAAAAAAAATAAATAAATAAAATAAAATAAAAATAAATAAATAAATATTATATATATTTTTATTTTTTTCAAGTCAACAGAAAATTATAGAAAAATTTTCCTTGCAGCGTAAAATTACAAAGACCATCTCCTACAAAAGATTCAGGCATGAACTGTGTCATTATAAAAATATATTATTTTTTTTTAAACTTAAAAAAAAAACAAAAAGAACAATTCATTTTGTTTATGTATTTCATTGTGGATAAAACTGCAGATCATTGTGTTCAATTTTCATTTATGTTTTTGGTACTTTGCTAGAAATGGGTTAGTATTTCTAACCCAGTTTAATTTGGCCATAACCACAGAACACAGAACATCACAATTCCGGCCCAAGTTGAATTCATTTTTTCCACACTCACAGACCTCTCACACACTCAGAGGCTGACAGCTCCCCTGATCTGCCACACCTCAGTCATACCTCAACACTATGCAGAAGGAGGACAGACAGACACCTGAACGCCACACAGAAGGAGGACAGACAAACGGATACCTGAACGCCACACAGAAGAAGGACAGACAGCCAGCCAGACTGACAGAGGGACGGACAGAGTGAGAGGTCGTCTCTTTGCGCTGTGACACTGTTCACACTTCACTCTCAGTATCAGCCTGTGAGTCGCTGTCTGAAAACTGCCAAAGATAAAGATGGCACAGGGGAGAGGTGACTGGTCTGCCTAAATGTGGAAGAAATACACATCTATACTGTCTTTTAACACTGTCTCAAACATACTGCACACCAAAGGCTATTACTTGAAACATTTTTGTTACTTATTCCTGTCTAATTTTCAAAAGATAACCATCCTTATCACAAGATGTCATGAGCTCATGTTTGGCTGCTGTCATATTCTGTAGTGACAGAGATTAGGATGATTTGTTTAGGCAGAACTTTTCTCATTTCGACACTGTTTTTGGCAAATTTTGCTATATGGAGCTCGTCCTACTCACAAGTCAAATTTAAGAAAAATAAAAAATAAAGCCATCTCTAGCTTGTTTTGAAACCATTTATTTAAAAGTTTAAAAAGTTGCTGAGTTCCACTTTAATGTGCCAAACTTGTTAAACAGCATTTATATTGAAAATCATGTTACAGTTGGTATTCTATAAGGGGCAGCAGTAGCTCAGCCGGTAGAGACATTCACCCACTAACTCGAAAGTTGGCGGTTCGATCCCCGCTACTGGCAATGCATACTGTTGTTGTGTCCTTGAGCAAGACACGTTACCCATCTTGCCTGTGTGAGTGTGTTTGGTGGTGGACAATTTTTCTTCTTAGATTGTGGTATTTTTGGCCATTGACTAATGTTTGGTTCACTTTGCATTCTCCTCTTAGTTAAACTGCACCAGGGTTCACTTGGAAAAGGAGCAAGACCTATATTTTAAGGAAAAACAGACTGTGCCAATCCAAATTTGGATTGCACATCCACCAAACAACCTAAACAATACCTTTGTCAACACATCTACACTACACAACTTATTAGATAACATAATGTTTACATTATTAGGCTTTGGAGTGAGAAAAAGTTCATATATATGTTTTTATCTATTGTTTTTTTCTATTGTGTGTTATTATATAAAAACAGTGACCTCTCTACATGTTTGAGCGGTACACATGTGATAGCTCAGAAATGTCATACATATATTCTAAATGGTAATGATGTTGCAGTATGTATATGTTATGTGCATAATTTGACACATCATAACTGAGTGATGCAGATAGAAGCAGATGAAAATAGAAACAAATAGTCTCGTCTGATCAAAGCAATGAATATGAAAATTGCAAATTTCAAGCGATATCACCAGGTTATGGAGCATGCAAATGAATGGGAGTTTTATTCTATTAAACTTAAAAAAAAAATCAACAAAATCTTTCCTTTTGGCTTTTACACAGCAAATGATCTGCCTCCTGATTATTAATTATTCTGGCTGTTTCTAACCAGACCAGTCATGTGAGATTTGTACTGTGCCTACCCCTGCTGTTACCTTTTGCAGAATCATGTCTATGTCTCCACAGCCCTATGTTCCCAGAGGTCTTTGTTCCCACAGCCCTATGTTCCCAGAGGTCTTTGTTCCCACAGCCCTATGTTCCTACAGCTGTATGTTCAAAATAGGCTCTTTGTTCTTGCAGCCTTGTGTTACCACAATTCTCAGATTAAAAAAATCAATAAAAATCAGGTCCTATGTTCTCACAGCTCTACATGCCGACGGCCGTCCCACAACTCTATGTTCCCACAGTCTTATGTGCCTACAGCTCTATGTTCCCATGGCCCTATGTTCCTACATCTCTGTTTCCATTGCCCTATGTCCCCACAGCCCCACGTCCATACAGTCCTGTTTCCAACAGCCCTATGTTCCCACAGCCTTATGTTCCAACAGCTCTATGTTCCAACAGCCCTATGTTTCCAACAACCCTATGTCCCTTAGCCCTATGTTCCCACAGGCCTTTGTTCCAACAGCTCTGTTACCACAGCGCTATGTTCCAACAGTCCTATGTTCCCACAGCCCTATGTTCCCGCAGCTCTATGTTCTGACAGTCCTATGTCCCACAGCCCTATGTTCCCACAGCTCTATGTTCTGACAGTCCTATGTCCCACAGCCCTATGTTCCCACAGCTCTATATTCTGACATTCCTATGTCCCACAGCTCTATGTTCTGACAGTCCTATGTCTCACAGCCCTATGTTCCCACAGCTCTATATTCTGACATTCCTATGTCCCACAGCTCTATGTTCTGACAGTCCTATGTCCCACAGCCCTATGTTCCCACAGCTCTATGTTCTGACAGTCCTATGTCCCACAGCCCTATGTTCCCACAGCTCTATATTCTGACATTCCTATGTCCCACAGCTCTATGTTCTGACAGTCCTATGTCTCACAGCCCTATGTTCCCACAGCTCTATATTCTGACATTCCTATGTCCCACAGCTCTATGTTCTGACAGTCCTATGTCCCACAGCCCTATGTTCCCACAGCTCTATGTTCTGACAGTCCTATGTCCCACAGCCCTATGTTCCCACAGCTCTATATTCTGACATTCCTATGTCCCACAGCTCTATGTTCTGACAGTCCTATGTCTCACAGCCCTATGTTCCCACAGCTCTATATTCTGACATTCCTATGTCCCACAGCTCTATGTTCTGACAGTCCTATGTCCCACAGCCCTATGTTCCCACAGCTCTATGTTCTGACAGTCCTATGTCCCACAGCCCTATGTTCCCACAGCTCTATATTCTGACATTCCTATGTCCCACAGCTCTATGTTCTGACAGTCCTATGTCTCACAGCCCTATGTTCCCACAGCTCTATATTCTGACATTCCTATGTCCCACAGCCCTATGTTCCCACAGCTCTATATTCTGACAGTCCTATGTCCCACAGCCCTATGTTCCCACAGCTCTATGTTCTGACAGTCCTATGTCCCACAGCCCTATGTTCCCACAGCTCTATATTCTGACATTCCTATGTCCCACAGCTCTATGTTCTGACAGTCCTATGTCTCACAGCCCTATGTTCCCACAGCTCTATATTCTGACATTCCTATGTCCCACAGCCCTATGTTCCCACAGCTCTATATTCTGACAGTCCTATGTCCCACAGCCCTATGTTCCCACAGCTCTATGTTCTGACACTCCTATGTCCCACAGCCCTATGTTCCCACAGCTCTATGTTCTGACAGTCCTATGTCCCACAGCCCTATGTTCCCAAAGCTCTATGTTCTGACAGTCCTATTTTCCTACAGCACTTTGTTCCCACAGTTCTATGTTCACAAAAATCTATGTTCCCTCAGCCCAGTGTTCCCACAGCTTTATATTCCCACAACTCTATAGATCCACAGCTCTATATTTCCACCTTTTAAAGATTTTTTTTTTATTAGGCTCTATATTCTCACAGCTCTATGTTCCCACACTTCTAAGATTTAGGGTTAGAGTTAAACTTGCACCATTTACTGGAAAATCATTTTAGAAATAGGGTAACATTGGGATTTGGGAACATAGGGCCTAATTTTGAAAAAAAGAAAAAGTGTGAATTGTGGGAACATAGGGCTGTAAAAACTTTAGGCCTAATTTGAAAAAAAAAAAATTGGGAGCATAGGGCTGACTCCAATAATAGACAGTGATAATGGTCTATAATCTTTCACCATCGTCATTTGGAAAAAAAAAAAAATCCTGTCAGTTTGAAGCATGCAGTAACACAAATAGCACATATTAATACCTTAACACTGTTGGCGTGGTTATGATTAGGTTTGATCTGCATAACAAAACACACGCCCCTTTATAGCTCGGCTCTATTCATTATTAATCCGTCATCTTCTCAGCTTCCCGTTCTGGAAATCTCACGGTTACGTTCCTGAAACAAAGCCCGGCGGTGGAGGTGACAAACTCGGTGACGCCATTAGAGAGTTCTCAGCGCTGCGTGTGGAAGAAACGGTGTGTTCTCGCCGCAGTCTGCTTATTACAGCCGAGAGTGGAGCTAATCCTCTGGACTAATCTGAGAAGCAGCTCTTTCAGATAAAAAAAAAAAAAAAAAAAAAAAACACACACTCTCTGACAGGTGCAGCTCATTTTTACAACACAGCCTTTTAACAGCTACAATCCTGCTAAATTGGTCATTAAGCACTGCCAACGTAATTCAAGTCATAGCACTGGCTTTCTTACTGTTTTTACACAAATTCACATCCAGCTAATTTTATTTATTGTTTATTAATGTTCTATGCTTTACTATTAGAGATGGAACTTGACATTCATTCATACACATTGGTCGGATTTTTGAGATTTGGGACTCGAGCTTAGATCTCAGTGAACCTACTTAGACCCAAGTCTTGGATTTGCAGACTCAGACTTAGACCAAGCTCTTCTCTCATTTATTAAGACTTATGACTCAGACTAGTGGTCAATAACACTTTGCTCGGTCCATTGGTGGAGTTTGAGGGGTGGCACTCTTACTAAATATGTTACACTAATAAAAAAATATGTCCCAAAAATGCTATAAAGTAATTCAATAAAAGAAAAGCAAATGACAGTGAATCTAAATCATATTATCCACCTCATATCTACATTTTGTTCATTTAGTTTTGTGTCATTTGCCTTTCTTCACATTGAGAATGACGTAACAATAAACTTATCATCTGACAAGATAGTGGTGTTATACACAGACCGAAAAAATGCTCAATGATTTAATGAAGAGACTGTGTGCGGGAGTTTCATGATTTTTTTTTTTTCCAAGTCAAGTACTCCTCCTCCTACGCACCTCTTGTTATCTCAGGTGTGCAAAGATTACCTTTAAACAAACAAAAAAAGGTGATTATTTCTGCACTAGGTGGGTCACTCACGTAATTATAGGCTACTGCACAAGTGACTCATTTCTGAGCATTAGTTGTCTTCTTGGTTTAAGCTGTTTATGATTTATGGTTTTCAATTTAACACAAAATCGTTTATGCCAGTAGCTACATGGAGACAAATGCTGGTGTTTTTTTGTTTTTGTTTTTGTGTTTTTCACCAGTCTTTTATGGATTTCACTATTTGCGATAGGCTATTGGATGTCAGAATTGGATTTCTAGCGCTGTGTTGTCTGGTTTTGGCTCAGATGTGGTACTTTTGCTCGTCTCTTTTTAATCTTTAAGTCTGCAGTAGGCAATATATAAAGTAAAATATCCCATATAATCACAGACAGGCTATAAACTACACCTATGACTCGGTCTTGGGAACTTGTGATGCACTTGGGTCTAGTGTAGCATCACAGTCAACACCTTCATGAGTAGAGTAATATTGGTGATTTGAATTGATTTGGACTCGACTCAGATTAACACTTCAACTCAAGATGACTTGTCTGGGACTCAAGATGAAATTTATTTGGTGACTCATATCGAGTGCTAATGACTCCACTTGGACTAGACTCGGACCAGTCTTTAGTGACTTGAACAAAGACTGAAACCTCACTCGAGCATGACACTGACACAGTTTATACGCAGTTTATAGCTGGAAAGGCGTGGCTGGAGATGATTTTTCAAGTTGCTTAATTTTCTCATGAATCAGTTCCCATTTCACAACACAATACGAGTTTGCAAGGAAATAGCATGGCACACTGAGCAGCAGACGTTTATACAAAATGCTGCAGAAAAATTTTATTCTAAACCAAAGCATTTTATTTGTAATGCAACCCATAATTTGTTTAAGATAGAGCAAGAGAAAAAAATCTATTTATTTCAGACATGTTTATAATGTACATAATTCTACCTATAATTGTATTATTCTTCTATTGCTTTTGCACTTAGCAAAATTTTAATAAATATGCTGCTAAAAGGCTGCTTGAAATAGGTTTGGACATCTTTGCATTAGTATTTCACATTTTTTAACTTAAAATAATGTATATGTGTAGAAAATTGACTTTGCAGCAAGTGCTAGGATTAGGTGTCCCCTGCTGGCATGACGCTAACAGAAAATGAGGGGACTGCTTCATTGTCATGTCAATTTAAGAACTGCAATGGTGACGGTGTATATGGGCTTTAGAAACACACAGGAGCGCTTTCTGTTTTCACAAATCTACGTAGAGCTGTGATACCAAGCCTTTAAGCTCTTAAGAAGGAGATGACCTCAGTATACAGGATTACTCAAACATGCATGAATGAAACAAAATATTACTTGTAATATAACTATGTTTATGAGGTGGAAACAACTTTATAACATGGCTAAAAGCTCAAAGAGGTCGATTTAGCAGAATAAGGGACCTCTTGGCCAGAGATAATCTTGCAACTGGTTTAATTTCCCCACATTTCTGTGGGAGTTTCCATTTCACAGCACAATAAAAGTTCATGACTTGGCAAAGTCAGGTTTACAAGGAAACAGCATCACACACTGAGCAGCAGACATTTAGAAAAATGCTGCAGAACTTTTATTACAAACCAAAGTCTGTTTTTTGTAATGGAACCCAAACTTTGTTTTACCTTGGTTTTATTATTCTTCTATTGCTTTAACATTATGCAAAACCTGAATAAATATACTGCTTAATAGGCCACCTCATGCCATAACATCACAAAAAGGCTTGTCAAGGAAAAGTACATTCTGAGGCCCTGAAAGGCTTACATCAAAGATTCTATAGAGTACAAATCCTCTAAGCACTTGGGTGATGTTAGATGTTATTAACGTCCTTGACCTTACTCCATTAGCTTCTATGATCATAAAATTGCACATAGAAAAATGTATGAACATACAGTAGTGTGACTGACAACAGACAGCCTTTATAATGCATATTTTCAGCTTTGCAAGCTTTCTGCATACATTAACTTCAAGTGTCAATGTCATCTGGAGTTTTTGCAATTCTCAACTTTCCAAAATGTTGAATGAGAAAGTTTGGAGCAGGAAAGCCTTTATGCACACACTTATATGCTGTACTGCACTTTACATTCATTAATAGTAACATTTTGGACTTTACCTACGATCTAAATGCTTGTTTGGACATTTGGCCTTTTAAATTGAGTGTGGTATGAAGTCAGGGCTTAAATGTGTGTTCTAGTGCGATTGTAAGGTCGCTGCTGACAGATGGCCGCCGTCGATAATAAACTATTTACTGGTGTGTTTGCGTTGGTAGAGTGATGTTTGAGGAGCTAACATTTGGCCTGGATATACATGACCGATAATTAGCCTGGCTTTGTGTCGTCGCGTGGCAGGCTTTTGGCTCTTTCCCACTGGAGATGGAAAATCAATGGCGTTCTGTAACATTTGAACAGCAGCATATTCATATACACAGACCAGTTATGATTTTCATTTCTGTGGTGGTCATAATGTTACATGTTATGACCACCTGCCTAATATACAGCCTCTTATGCAACCAGCTGTGATGCACTTAGTATTTTGTCCTTTTGTTAAGAACCAGCATTAACGTCTTTAGTAATTTGAGCTACAGTTGCTCATCTGTTGGACTGGAACTCATGGAACTGTGGCTGGTTCACCACTGTTGCTTCTTCCTTGGACTTTTGGACTCCACTTTTGATAGATACTGTCCACTGCAGACCAGGAAGACCCCAAAAGAGCTGCAGATTTGGAGACATTCTGATCTTATTGTCTATAGCCATCACAATTTGGCCAAATCCTTACGCTTGTCCATTTTTCTGATTTTTTTCTGAATGAATGGTTGTTTCTGTGTGTCACTATGCATCAGTCCTGTGATTAACTGGGCTTTGTCTATGCTGTGCCCCACCTAAAGCCCATAGTTGCTGGGATAGGCTCCAGCAACCCATGACCCCAACAGGAATAAGCAGATATGAATGAATTAACCATGTGCCCCAATGAGGACAAAAGTATTTTTTTTTTATAACTTTGCAGTGGTTCTTACCTTTCCTAGGAAATTTGGCTTAGGTGTGTATTTTATCACTAATTTTGATATTCTAAACACAAATCTAAAATTATTTTTTCACTTGCTAACTGAACTTGTTACGTTGCTCCTGTTCAGTGAAGTGTCCTTGTCACAAAACATATACATTCATATTTTTCAACTTTTTTTTTTCATAAATCTTTCAATCAACGTCTGCCCTGATTAAAAAAAAACAAATATTTAATTATTGTCTGAATTGTAACCCTTTTTATGCCTTTTTAAATTTATTTATTTATTTGGAAACAGCACACACACAAAATAAAATATTTTCAATACTCTCAATGCAAAGTGGATTTTGTTTACAGCTGTGGGTATGATAACCAACCACAGATGGATAGATTTAGATGGATTTGTGATTTTTTTGTAGTAACAAAAAGTTTTAATGGGTTTTAACGGGAGTTAAA
Organism: Bostrychus sinensis; assembly: GCA_020698575.1. Classification (NCBI taxonomy): domain Eukaryota; kingdom Metazoa; phylum Chordata; class Actinopteri; order Gobiiformes; family Eleotridae; genus Bostrychus; species Bostrychus sinensis. Next base: position 33,357,031 of record CM036245.1, on the reverse strand, counting down.
GACTTTACATAGCACAGTGGGGAAAAAAAGATCCCAAAACATATGATGTTGGTAATCCACTTTGTTTTGAGAATATGAAAAAAATGTTTTTTTTCTTTTTACTCAAAAATTGACATTTTATATACATAAAAAGCTTTAAAATACCTGAAAACAATAAAATATTTGGTATTTATGATCAGGGCACAAATGTATTAAAAGATTTGTGCAAAAAAAGTAAAAAAAAAATATGAATGTATGTTATTTGGATGATTTTTTTTTATTATTATTTTTTTTGATGGGGATACATTTGTCACTTAACAGTAACAACATAACCTTTTAAAAGTGGTGTATAAGGGTTAATGACTTTTTTTTTTTTTTTTTTTGATGAATGCTCAAGTGTAAATGTTATTCAGATATGAAACTTTGTGAAAAAAGCAGAATTTCAGTCAGAAATGTAAACAGTGCATTTTAAAATTGTCCTAATTTCACTTATCATTGCAAACTGGGATCTCCTAATACTGAGAGTTGCATTCCAGTAAGTAATGGAACTAAAATGGCCTCTTCTTTTCTATGGAGCTTTGCCGGTCATTTCTTTTTAAGCTACAAGCATTTTAGCATTTTTGATGATGTATTATTTTTGTGCACTAAAGTATTCACACAGAGGTAGATACAGTAAACATTTCAGTGTAGCTGGCAGCAGTGATAAAACTGTGAAAGCCTCTATAGCCTTTTTCATGCATATCAGCAATGCAAGCTTTCAGCATACATTAACTCAACCTGTCAATGTCACTTGGAGTTTTTGCAATTTTCAACTTTTTAAAATGTTGAATGAGTGATTCTGAAATAAGTCAGCCTATGTGTACAGCGAACATATGCACTTTTTTTTAATGAACTTTTATTCGATATTTCTACTGTGTGTGTTTTACAAATAAATACACTTAAAATTCATTTCAAAACTCAAAACTCTCTTTTTTTTCTTCATTAATCATTCATGAAAGACTCGAATCAAACCTTAAACGCCCTACAAGGAACACAACGTCGCCAAGCCACACGTTTCCTCATGCATAAATCAATATTGTTTACTCGTAGATGACAGAGCTGATTTGCCAGAGACAAAATAGATTGAAGACTTAGGAGCAGAGAAATCAAAACCACGACAAGCTTATAAAATGTCCTTTTGTGTGTGTGTGTGTGTGTGTGCGCGTGCGTGCGTGTGTCTCGGAGCTGCTCTGCATTCTTTTTGCCGGCGCCGCAGAGACGAGTTGCGCTCTAATTAAACTCACCTCCAAATATCCTTGCCGACACATCCGGAATACTCAAATGCAGTTAAAAAGTGCCGGGATGGGAGGGATTTGTTATGCGGCAACTGCTAATAAATTCCCTGTTTAGACTTGAGCCAAGATTAGCGTGAAGCTAACTTGCGAAACACATCTTTAGGAAAAGGTAAAAATGTTTCTTAAATTAGGTGAAATTTTAGTATCAGTATTTCTCTTTGAATAAAAAGGACAAAAATTGCTAAGTTCAACTCACTTTCATGAAAGGAAAAAGATACATCTGTATAAAAAAGTTGAGTTCTGTATATTCAGACAATGTCATCCACACTCTTTCAGACAGATTTAGCACAGATTTTCTAATGCGCTTACTTAAATATATCTGTCTATATTAGATGGCAGAGTGGTTAGCTCTGTTGCCTCTCAGCAAGAAGATTGAAGAGGCAGTTCAAAGCATCCCCAGGTACGTTTGGCACCTCTAGGCAAGAGGGCCTGTGAGAGTGGATTGAAATTAGCTATTATTTTTCATTAAAAAAATCAAATGAGTAAAATCGACACAGGATTTGCTGTTTATGTTCTATAGCAGTGGTTGTCAAACTGTGGTACAGGTACCACTGGTGATACATGGGTGATACACGAGTCTTTTGTAGTTCAAGTCATGATTTAGTTCAGGGGACAGCAACTAAAATTGCTGGGAGTCCACAGAATTAATGTTCTACCCTGCTGGGGTCCGAACAGAACATATATAAAAATTAATAGTAAATAGGCTATATTACAGTGTTATTTATGTATTTAATCTGGGCTACTAAAACATGTACAATGATTATTTCTGTCAGAGAAACATTTATCATTTCCATTTTAACAGCAGCTCAGATGGATTTATAAAGACTCTCCTCCAGGCTACAGTATTTGGATAGCATTATTTTAAATATATTAATTATGAATGCGAACATGCAGGGGAGTGCAGCAATAATACTGGATAAATGCACATATTAGCGGCTAATTAATATGCACAAAAACTCGGCCCATTCAGGCCTCGTTCATGCTTTGTTCACCTGAGTAAAGTGAGACCAGAAATGGTGACATTAGAGACTTCTGCTGTGTAAAGTCCATATTAATTCAGAGAACAGTGTTTGTGGGCTGTAGCCTGATGACGCTCACATATTAGCTGCTAAAAGCCAAAGCGAGAGAAGTAGCGCCAAGACAGACAAACATTTACAAAACTCACCACAGACGTCTTCATGCAGATTGTTTTAATCCTGACATAAAACAAATAGGCTATATTTGATAACTGTTACAGTCCATAGTCCTGGCTTGTTGTTAACTTCAGCCCAGTGGGAAGAGACTCTAAAGTCAGGACATTGACAGAGCTGTTCAGTTAAAAGCAGCTGCCTCTCTGTACTAAATCTGCACTGGAGTTCGCTTTTATTTTAGCAGTTTTCAGCTCTTTCTAGCTCATTTAAATGTGCTGCTGTCTCAGTCAGATCACTGTACTCTGTAACTGTAGTAACCCACAAGGACCCCTCGTGTCTTAGTCGCGCCAGTTCAGAAACAAAATGCGGTGTGAGCATTATGAAAATTGCTTTGGGGTCCGAATCAAAACCTCTGGAGGGCCCGACCTGGGCTGCGGTCCGTGGATTGCGGGGACTGAGTTACTATAATTTACAGTTTTATTGGAGGTTTAGTTCTTGATTTGTCATGTTTTAGTCATGGGTTAGTCTGGGGTTTGTCCAGGTTTAGTCTGGTTTGATTCTGGGTTAGTCCTGTTTTTTTTTTTTTTTTCCTTCTTAACTTAGCATTTTTCTGTTGAGTCCTATTTTATCTCTTGGTTTAGACCTGGGTTTGTCGAGATTTAGTCTCATTTTAGTCTCATTTTAGTCCATTGTGATAAGCCAAATATCTTCTGAAGTGTCCCTTGCTGTGAAAAGTTTGGCATTTACTGGTGCTCTATAGGCTTTGTAGACTAATGTGACTGCTCTGCCTGGACAAATATCTGAGATATAAAGCCATCACTAGCTTGTTGTTAAGGCTGTTCAACACCTCAGGGACACTGGGTCATCGCACCCATTCCTGCAAGGTTGGTTTTTCACCAAGATACACCAGGAGCAGATGCATGCGTTTTGACCTGGTTTGCTCCTGGTTTGGTTTTGGTTTAGTCCTAGTTTAAACCCTGTTTTGTTCTTTATTTAGTAATGCATTTTCTGGAAATCACTATTTTATCTCTTGGTATAGGCCTGGGTTTGCCCCATTTTAGTCTAATTTTAGTTTCATTTTAGTCTATTTTAATTTATTAATGTACTATGAAAGCCAAATATCTTCTGAGGTGGTATTTGCTGTAAAATGTTTGAGAATCACTGATCTATTGACTTTGCAGACTAATTTTGTGTTTATAAACAATTCCACAAAACACCAAATATTGACATTTTTCAAGTAATTTGTATACATGTATACATATTCATAACTCCTCTGAGTAAAAAATGCACATCCAACATGGTATAGCTAAGATTTAAAATTGAGGATGCGAGTGGCAGAGGTTATGGCGTGGATTCTTTGACACATGAAAAGCTCTGTTTGATTGAACTGGGCCTCAGAGGAATCCACAGATGCAGGAGCGCCGCCGTGTGAAGCGCTAACGGCTGATGATTGGTGCTACTAACATCTGCGCGGGATTAAAAGCTAGCGTTCAAAGCTAAGGAAATAAACGATGAAGCAGCATTTCATGTAAACAAGGTGACGACCTGTAAATGCTCGGTGGTCTCTCTGGAGTTCTCTCAGGGGTCCAAAACCATTTCCAAAAACACTAAAAAAAAAGCATAATATAGGACCTTTAAGTAGCTGAAACATGCTACAACTCTTCAACACCTGACACAACAAGATCTTGCAAACTAATGCTTTGTCTATTAGGTTAGACATTGTAAATTTAGTACATGCCATAATATAATTGTTGTAGTTCTTTTTGTGTCTTCTCTTTTGGAGTGATGAGGATGTAAATCATAGAGATATAAAGGGAGATAAAGTAGGCGAGGTCAGACTGAGATGGTTTGGACATGTACAGAAGAGGAATGGTGATTATAAATATAAAAGTATGCTGAGTTTAGAGCTACAGGACAGGAGGGCTAGAGCAGTGGTTCCAAACCTTTTTTGTTTTGTGTACCCCCTGGGCTTTTTGTCATACCATGAGTACCCTCTCACTTATACGTGGTTGTTATATACAGTATATATAAAACGAAACCTCTATCTTTATTAGTCCAAAGATATTGTATACTTATTTTTTTGTCAGTGCAAATTCTCCTACATTTATTAAAACTCAAATTCAAGATGTAAAAATAACATAAATAATCTGCCTGCCCATCTTGCCCCACTCACCTGTCTGGATGAGGTCCCTGCTGCAGCCTGGATCTCCCGGACCTATCTCGCCCCACTCACCTGTCTGGATGATGCCACCTGCTGCATCCTATGGACTTCCTCAACCTATCTCACCCACTCTCATCTGGATGAATCCTTACAGAGCTCATCTATGATCCTATAGATGAACTAAGAGACTAGCAGTCCTAGATGCATTGCCTGTCCGTCCTGGGAGAGGATCTCTCCTTCAATATGGGCTCCATAAGGTTTCTTCTTTTTTCCCGTAGCTGGGTTTTTTTAGGAGTTTTTCCTTACCGAGAAGGAGGGTCTAAGGACAGGAGTGTCCTGGGTCTGTTTAGTTTAGTGTAGTTATTGTTTGTGTTGATTGTGTGTTGTCTGATTGTGTGTTTATGTTTGATCAACTGTTTGTGAAGCCCTTTGAGGCGACTTTTGTTGTGACATTGGGCTATATAAATAAACCTGAATTGAATTGAATAAAATTAAAATAGATTTTTTTTAAATAATTAAAAATTGTAAATTAATAGATAATAAGTTTAAATACATTTACAGCAAAGAAAAAAAATAAAAAGCTATTAACCCTAAAAAAAATAAATACATAAATAAGAAAATAATAATATTAAGATAATGTTCCTTAATAAAAATGCATCTGACTTATATAGCGCTTTATTGGACACTCAAAGATGCTTTACAATTGCATTGTTCATTCACCCCCCACACTCGGTGGTGGTAAACTACTTCTGTAGCCACAGCTGCCCTGGGGCAGGCTGACAGAAACATGGCTGCCATTTTGCACCAACAGCCGCTCCAACCACCACCAATCACACACTCTTTCATACAGGCAAAGTGGGTGAATTGTCTTGCCCAAGGACAGTATGCAGCAGGGCTCAAACCATCAACCTTCAGGTTAGTGGGCAAATGTCCTTGGCAAAAAATAATTACAGATGACATCATGGTACATGTTATAATCGGACATAGTTGGACCCAGATCATGTTGTTATTCTGGCTGTGGTGATCCAGAAGGTGCTAAATAAAGGGGGTACATCTGAAACTGGATATTGCACCTCAACAAATGTATTTACACACTTACAAATAACACCAAATGAAAGGTGAGGTTTTTCTCTTTCAGTAGTATGTTCACAGATTTGATGTATCTTTAATACTTACTGAGCTAGAGCCGGGCCTTTAGGGCTTTTAGGAGTGATGCTATGGCTTGGTGAAGGTCTGCAATATATGAAAAAATAGCACATATTTTCTTATGATCTTCCAAATAAAGTATAAAATATTTCCATGTACCCCCTGCAAAGTGTCATGTACCCCTAGGGGTCCCTGTACCCCTGGTTGGGAAACACTGGTCTAGAGGAGGATCAAGGAGGAGATTTATGGATGTTATGAAAGAGGACATAGAGTAAGTTGATGTGACAGAAGAGGCAGATGATTGGTTGTGGTGACTTCTGAAATGAAACAACCAAGACATTTAGTAGAAATATACTGATACTATGCCAGCATCAATCAGATATGCCTGCATGCTTAACAGCGCTGTGTTTCAGTGAACGTGTGCTAAATTAGCATAACGCAGAACCATTCATGAGCCAAAAGAGCTGTTTCTTTTTGGTGAGCTCAACTAAATGATCCAACTCACTCAAATACTAAACTGGATTTCCCATCACCTTTCTCTTAATGACTCCAACAATGCCGTTGATGCTTCACTGTTTGCTACTGAAGAAAATTGAGCAAGACAATGGCACAATTCAACTGAGAAAAGATCCTACTTCTGATAAAGCAGGAAATATTATTCATTGCACAGTAAAATAGCATCAACAGGGAATTAATAGAAACTGCCTGTCTAATTTCAAGGCCCAATCAACGCGGCTCCATTTGTGCATTGTTGCTCAATAAAGAGGCTTTTAGAGCGGACAGGACCTCTGTGTCGGTGTTAAACAGTTGAATAAACAGCCCTGCCGGTGGAGCGCACATTAACAGCTCCATCCAGCCACAAAAGAATGGATGTGTAATAAAAGCTTATTAGCTACCTGCGAGGATGAAATCGGATCATTCTGGCCTGTCAAAGCAATAGTAAATAATGTGTTCCACCATTATTACGTTCCGCTTTGTAAACCTAAATGCGCTTCCATTCAAATGTTAGCGGGGGGAAAGAATGACATTGGCGTCACGTGTGGAGAGATACTATAGCACGAGCGCTAATCATGTGCATGTGTTAAGTGCTGGAGGGGAAGTGGTGGGTTATGGAAATAGAATTTAAAGACATACGCAGTGATTAGACATGTTAATGAACAAACTCCGCGTGAAGGGCATGACTTGTTAAATCACAAGGGAGTCCGTGTGGAACGGCTTAAGTCTTCCACGTTGAAAACAAAGACATAATTGTATGTATCCAGCTTAATTTTCTTTCCTGCTGTTAAGTGGTGATGTTGTGTGGTGTAGAGAGTGGCACTGAGGAAAAGACAGGAGGCAGAGCTGGAGGTAGCAGCGCTGAAGATGTTAAGGATGGATAAGGTTAGGGATGAGTACAACAGAGGGGCAGCTCATGTTCAGTGTTTTGGAAATATGTCAGAGAAGTCAGACTGAGATGCTTTGGACATGTTCAGAGGAAGAGGATATTAAGTATATCTGGAAACGGATGCTAAGGTTAGAGCTGTCTATCTATTGCCGATGGACACAACCATAATATGAACTAGAGAGGGTGGGATTCAAACCTGGATCACCTGTCACCTGTCATCGGTTCACCACTGTTCCTTCCTTGGACCACTTTTGATAGATCCTGACCACTGCAGGCCAGGAACACCCCACAAGAGCTGCAGTTTTGAAGATGCCATGCCCCAGACCTCTAGCCATCACACTTTGGCCTTTGTCAGACTTACTCAAATCTTTACGCTTGATCATTTTTTCTTCAAAATAGTTGTCTGG